>JAREIK010001716.1:117500-485101 GCA_029783825.1 Sapria himalayana
ACTAATCATGCCTTATATTTGACAACTACATTTGTCGCATCTTATTTTCGCACAAATATCCATTTGTATTCTATAGGTTTTACACCATAAGGTGTACTTACAATAGGACCAAAAACCTTGTGTTTTGAAGGAGAATTCAATTCTACTTCAATTATATATTTCCATTTTGGCCAATCATTTCTCTGTCAACATTACTCAACAAACTTTGGCTCAAGGTCCTTATTGTCATTAATAATGTTGAGTGGCACATTATAGCCAAATTTTTCATCGACATCGATTTTATTCTGATTCCACCTTTAACTAGTTATGACATAGTTTATCGAGATCTCTTGATTGTCATAGGTTTCACGTACCTGAATTTCTTTATGAATTATAATTGGAGACTCTTCTAGAGTCATCAATTCTTCAACTTGATCCTTTGATCCTTTTCTTTTCTGATGATTTTTATCTTTGGAACCAACTTGTCGGCCATGTTTCACTAATGGTTTAAGTTCATCAGCAATAGAGTATCCTACAGGCACATCAAATCTACCCAGAGCATCAGTAGCTAGTATGTAAGATGTAGTTACTCTCTTCGGATTAGTAAATATATCTGGTAATTGATTTGCTAAATTTTGCAAATGAATACTCTTTTGAACTTCCAGTTCATATTCCTTTGTGAGAGGGTCAATATGAAACAATGAAAATTAATTCCGATTAATAGTTTTTTCTAACTATTTATTTTCTTTCTTTAAAGTTGGAAAATCTGATTCATCAAAATGACAATCAACAAAATAATCCATAAATAAATCTCCAGTTGATGGCTTTAAATATTTGATTATCAAAGGAAATTTATATACAACGTATATTCCTAATCTTCTTTGGAGACAAATCTTAGTGTGTTGTGGTAGAGTAATCGTAACATATATCACACACTCAAAAATCTTTAGTTTGGGAAATATTTGGTTCTCGACTAAAAACCAATTGTAAAGGAAAGAATTCATGATAATTTGTTGGTCTAATATGAATCAATGATGCTGCATGCAAAATAGTGTGGCTCCAAGCAGAAATTGAGAGCTACGTCCTCATTAGTAATGGCCTTGAAATCAATTAAAGGTATTTAATAAATGATTCTACAAGATCATTCTATGTATGAATATATTCTACAGGGTGTTCAATAATTATTTCAATAGACATACAATAATCATTAAAAGCCTGGGAAGTAAATTCTCGAGTATTGTCAAGACAAATTGATTTAATAAGATTATCTAGAAAATGAGGCTGTTACCACATTATTAGAGCAAGTAATCTAGCAAATGCTTGGTTACTCGTTGATAACAAACATACATGCGACCATCTCGTTGATGCATCAATCAGAATAAGAAAATATCGAAATGGTCCACATGGTGGATTAATAGGCCCACATATATTACCTTGTATACGTTGTAAAAATGCAAGGGGTTCAGTCCTTATTTTTATTGTGATTGGCCTTATAATTAACTTTTCTTGAGAACAAGCAGCACATGAAAATTCATTGGACAGAAAAATCTTTTGATTTTTTAGTGAATGGCCACTTGAATTTTTTAAGATTCTCCGCGTCATTATAGACCCAAAATGTCTCAATTGGTCATGCCAAAAAATAAAATTATTTTCATAAGTAAACTTTTGGTTTACTATGGCCTGTGCATCAAATCGTGCTTATGTTTATGTGGTACAAAACAGATGAAAAAATGAGTAATTTTTCCAACATATTTTTCTTTCTCGAGACAATGTTGGTAATATATAAATACTTAGTGTTGTCTTTATTAGTAGTCTCAATATGATATCATTTTCATCAAATATCTTAAAACTCAATAAATTTTTTTAAGACTTTGGAGAATATAATGCATCATCAATATGAATTTTTGTTCCTCCGAGTAACAATATATTAGCTCTTCCGAAGTCCTCAATTAATTTTGCACTGCCTGATATTGTATTTACATCTAATCCTTGCATTATTAAAAAAAAGAATTTTTTTATCATTGAGTATAGTATGCGTTGATGCACTATCTGCGAGACACATATCGTTGTCACCGATTTAGGATCCCACCAGATGAGTTTCCATATTCTTCAATATATCTCTTGAAAATCTAACAGAGCTTCGTGCTAATAATGTATTATGAAATAGAATGACAAGAGAATGAGAGATATATGAGAAACATGAAAGAAATTTCTTATTCCTTCAAGTATATTGTGACTCATACAAATACTCCATATATATAGGGTTCAATACATGAATACATATTAAATATACCATTGAATACATATTAATTCATGCCAATTAATACACATTAATCTGTAAATAATAAGATTCACAAGAATATAAATAGTTAAGGGGTTATTGGAGAGTTTATGGACATCCATAATATTGTTCATAATCGATATCAAACTGAGGATCCCGTCTTGTAGAGCAACATTAGTTCTTGGACTATTCTATCCGACTCCATAATAATCCATCATGATCAAAATAAAATCAATGGATCTTTTTTTTTCTCCTCTACACTGTGTCTCTCTCTCCCCCTCTAAGTATGTTTTTATTTTTTTTATCCTATCATCATGTTTTCTGCATTCCCATCATTTTTTTAATTATTATTTTTTTAAAATAATATATTAAAAAAAAACGTAAAATTATTTTTTTTATGTTGGACACTTGGGTCACCCATGCACATCCACATGCTAATGTCGTGGCGTAGTCTTTACGTTCCCGTTTTCTTTTTTTTTTCCTAATTATTCTAATAATTATTCAAATAATTAAAAAAATAAATAAATTCTGTCTTCCTCAGAAATTAAGAATAAATTTATCATCGTAGCTATATTTTTCAAGACGAATTCAATAACGAAATTCATTTTATTATCAGAGTTCTAAAATATTTAGTTTATTCTTATATTGTAAATTTTTATTTTGCCTATTTTTTCCGGGAAAAAAATCATATTTTTTTTATCTCTGGGATTTCACAATATACATATCTATGATTGTATAAAAATGCGTACAATAATAGATATGTTATTGTAGATACAATAAAACACACACACGCACACACACATATATATACACACACACATATATATTATTGTTCATGTATAAACATATATATTATTGTACACACACATATATACCAAGGGGTGTTTATTTGTTTGTTTATTCTAATTTTTTTTAATTTTCATACCATTGTAACTAATGAACAACACAACCCAATTCGAGAAAATCTAAAATTTAATAATTTCAATTCATGTTATACTCAAATTTAAGAATTATATCTGAAATTTGAGATTGATTATTTTACGTGATAATATATATTGCGTGTGGATTGGGCTCTTGCTAACTCAGTGCGATATGATGCGTCTATGTTAGATCCCATGTATAATATAGAAATCTAAATTTCAAAAACATAAATATTTTATATTTGTCGTATTATATTATAAATTTTTGTGTAATCTTATAATATTTTCTTTCATTTATAATTTTCATTAACCCATTCTTTTTATATTTATTAATTGCAATTTTTTTTAATTTTTAATCGTTAATTTTAAATTTTTATTATATATTTTCGGTTATCGTGTCTGGGAACGGTGCTCCAATCTAACTGAGTAGTGCCCAACTAATGTTTTTTTTATTTAATGAACCACAATTCTTTAGTAAAAAACAATCTATCTCTGTATTGTAAGGTGGGTGGCAGGGTGGTTCTTGCTTACTCCTCTGATATATTTGTATTGTTACATGAGTTTGTCACTAAGTTATTATATACTATTTTAAATTAAATGAAAGATGTATATATTTAGTTTGACCAATGTGTTGCTTTATTTCTTTAATATCATTGCCCCAACCTTTTTTTTGACAGTTTGCGCATGTTAGCTAATACTCTATATTCCCTTACGATAGTATTATTGAAAACTGGCAGAAGCCTATTGACTTTGTTCTGCCGACACTTTCTGCTTAAAGCTAGATATATTGCCTCTGGATCGTCGTGACCTCTCACTGATTGGAATTGTAGATGCAGTTCGTGACATGTTTATACAGAAATATTTGCTTCTTGTGATTACCAGCAATCCTGTGCCTTAACCATAAACACTCTCGTTGTCATTCAGTCGTGAATACAACTAGTTTTTCTATTTATTTACTTGCAAGACTTTAAGTCTGCTTTATCATAAATGATTTAGATGTGGTAATTGATTTGTTAGAATATTTGTAAAATAACATTATATATCTACAGCTTGTTGGAAAATTTGATAGAATTTATTCGGCAGACCAACTTTATTCATGGGTAAAAGTGTTTGTGATAGAATTCAACTTGATATACTCAATTTCTTTTATATTTTATCAACATGTTATTCAACTCATTCATTACAATTATTAAAAAAAGAAATACCGTAGTTAATTATTTTGACACTAGGCACACGCCTGTGGGTGCCAAGGTCTACTTGGCTTTCATTGCATTCTTAAAATTAGCAGTAATCCATGAATACCTAAAATCACATCTAATTTCAAAGAATTATTTTAGCAATTTTGACGTTCGAATTAACTATAGATTATTTAAAAGTTCTTAGTTCTCATAATTTTTTTCCATGTTAACATCGTTATTCAAAAATAAAAAAGAAAAAGAACGCCAAAAAGGGACCAAAACTTGTTATCTTAGATTTCCTGATTCTCCTTGTTTTTCAATACAAAGGAACAACTCTCAAAAAAATGTAAGAAACATGGGATATTCTTTCGAATTAGAGTCGGCAATGGGAGTGACTTGAAAAATCTACATGGTACAGACATAAAATTAGAAGTTGCAGAAAAACCATTGAATCATCCAACTGAGCATAGACTAGTTTATTAGAAATTACAATACACATAGGCTAGAGTAACAAATCCATCCATGCTTCAAATTATAAAAACCTAATCAAGAAATTTAGCTACAAGAAATATACTCCAATTTGCATTTCTATAAGGGCAATGAACAAAAGAAAAGAAACAAAAAACATTTAACTACCTAAACATCATTCACTTCACAATATGGTTTTAGAAGAAAAAAAAATCAATTAACAAACTATGGCCAAGAGAGAAAACCTGGACATGGGCATCAATAGATGAATAAAAAATCTACTATATGAATGATTAGACAACACCCACCATATGAATTATTATAATTTATAAGTATCAGACAACTCGGAGAAAGCGATAAGAATGGAGAAAAGGAGATTGAATAAAACAAATAACCCCACACATTTCCACTTGCATCATCCGGCCACCTCCCAGCATCATGTTGTCTCTCCAACGGAAATTTCAAGATGATTTCATTGATTTGCAAAAGGGGTTTCTGCAGATTATGGAATGAAAGGAAATATTATCAATTTGTGGAGGTTTGATGCAAGATGGGTTTCCTGCTGAATTGTGGATTGAATGTTGAAGGGGAAGAAACCAGAGTATCTGTCTCTCTCTGTTCTTAGCAACAAGTCAACAACAATGGTGATAAATGACCCGTCTTCTTCATCCTTGTGAAACAATGAGTGTGAATGAACTAAGAGTCTAAGAAATTTTTTTTTTAAGTTTAGCCGTTTAGATCTGAATGTCCGATTTCTCCAGGAAAAAAATATACTCTAATTCTCATAAACAAACAAACAAAATTGAAAAAAAAAAGGAAACTCTAAATTACAATCTGGAGGAAGAAAAAAAATCCATTCGATGTGTACAAACTACATGAGAGATGAGATTGCAAATCAAAAATCAAAGATACCTTCAAAATTTTAGAAACACACACACACACACACATGTTTATATATCTATATACAAAAAGAAAATAAATAAATTAGAAATAACCAAATTCATTTCTAGTTATATGGAAATGTTGAATTAGCAACATCAATATAAAAGGAAAGATGCTCTTTCTAAATGGCTTCTTTCTAAATTTTAGAAAAAAAAAAAAATACTCAGGCATTTCTAATATGTATGATAGAAATTTGTTGTTTGTAACTACAGTAACATAAACAAGATCTTAATTTTCTTTTCTTTTCTAATACTAAAATCGTGTTGGAATTGAATAGAAATGCAAAATCCATTTCTAAATTAGAAATAAATTTTGAATTGTCATTTTTCATTTCTATTTCTGTAACTAGAACATGTCCCATTTTTTGTAGTTTTTTTATATTGTATATAATATATAAATACATACATAAACCATATACAATATAAACTAATAAGTATATGCATGTTATTCATTCAATGGCATTCACATAACATCCATTAAAAAGTTTAACAATTATAATACACATTAATAACATCAAAAAACAGAATACCAAAAACAAAGGTTTAGCACCAAAAAACTCATTACAAAAATTTAATAACATAACAACAACTATGATTCCTTGTCGAGATGAGTATTTACGTCAATAGAATTATATAGATCTTCTTCAAAATGATGAAAAAAAGATGAAGCTTCTACCATTTGATGAAAAAAAGATGAAACCATTTAGGATAAGACCATAAACTCCTTACTATTCAAATATTTCTATAGTTTGATCCAAATATTATGGAGAATACTATTTAGCATTTCATATTTACCATGTTTTTTCTCCATTTTCCAAGCTTTTCATTATATTTGACAATAGACACATGTTTCCATGTATCCTTCATCGAGATCAACAAAGAATTATTAAATTTATATTTTCTTTATAAAAAACAAAAAATAATAATATATTGTGATACAATTATTTTCATTGTATTTTATAAAAGAATAATTTGAAAATTGGTAAATGCAATAAAATTATACTTCAAATTCTTCCCAATAACATACATTCGTATTTGAGGGCACTTTTTTTACTTTATACCCTCCAAAACTAGTTTTTTCTTAAATATCTTTACGATTGTATGAGAAACATAAAGAATAAACATATAAGTAATTTAACACCAGCACATATTACATAAACATATAAATGAAATATACCCATAATTCTACTACTATGTTAATATTTTATTTATTTTTATTACTTATCTAATACTTTCTAAAGAAAATATTATTTTAATTATAAATAGTGATGTTGGATAAGCAACAATATCATAGTTTGTTATTAATTAAAATTTTCATATTTTAACCATAATCATTTATTTATATTTTCATTCACAATTGTAATTTACATTTTTCACAAATAAAAATAATTAAAAATGATTATGCATGCACATAGTAAATTTCTAAAAGTTACATATTATTTATTATCGATTGTGTGTCAAATAATGATTTTTTCATAACTTTGCATGCAAACAAATGGATTGTAACTATCTAGTCATCATCAATGTTGTAATACCAATGCATGCACCTCCTAAGATAGGAAGGACTAAGCTAACAATACCTTTTGGTACAGAATGAGACGAAGATAAAATATCAATAATAATTAATCCATGTGTCACATGATAAGGTGATACCAATGTATCATCTATATGTGTAGTATAATGTGGAGAAACATTTGTAGTATTTTCATCACTAAATAAATATATATTACATGTTAAATTTTAGAAGAAAGAATGATAAATTATTTATAAACAAATTTTTCAAACCAAAATATGAAATCTTTTTAAGCTTCACATCAGTATATTATTCTTTTTTGCCTTAATTCCTTAGCATAAATTCTACAAAAATAATATTGAAGTTATTTTGAATATTAAAAAAAGTATATCACATACAATCAGAATGATTTGACAATGTAAAATAATTATAAATCTTACTCAATATAAGGTATAACTATCTCACAGTTCAATAAGATATATGTGTGGGCAGCATGATACTCTTGGTAATCCAAAAATAATTTTATTTTAATTTACTATATGATCAACTCACATAGGTGAAAATAAAAAGCATATCATCTTTTCTTGATCCATCTCACATGTCATAATAATTATTTGATGATATTTTACTATGTGAATTATATACTTGTGACTAAAAGTAGTGTGCACAATTTCTATTACATCCATATCTGTTGTACATTGTCTGCTATCATGGATTCATAAGGCAAGTAGAATGAAAGATATTTCATTGAGTTGAAGAAGATAAGAAGAAAAGTATGCTAAAAATACATATAACTTTGGATATGTCATTTTGTAATTCTCTATGTCTTCCTTTGTTATCATCACAAGTGAGTATTAAAAAAAATACTTATTTCATTCAATGCTTCCCAAATAATTATCAAAGTAATTCATAGAATGCTATGAGTATTATCCTCTTCATAAGTAAATGCTAGTCTTGACTTTTCATCCCAAATAACTTATGTTTTTTCATATTAATACATCTTATCATGTTAGATGTATATTCATCAAGGAAGCTTAGCACTATTAATCATTTGTACAAACTTTCTTTGAATCCTTATCAAGATTATAACAAACCAAAAAAATTTATTCGTTGTAATATTCCTATGTAACTCTGGATGTGAATAGAACTCTTTCAAATCCTCTCTTGATTTGATATTTTATTTTGTTTTTCCTTCCACATTCATGATGGTATTAAAATATTATCAAATTTTTTTTTTCAATGTGCATCACATCTAAGTTAGAGGTGTCAAACGGGCCCGGCCAAGCCGGCCCGGCTCGTTTTTTTGAGCACGAGCATGCCTTTGTGCCGGACCAGGCACGGCATGGTTATCGGGCCGTGCATGGCCCGACATGGTTTAAAAAAGCCGAGCCCCGCACTGCCCGCAGGCATGACAGGCCGTGCCGGGCCCACTCGGGCATGGCCCGGCCATACGCTTCGGGACTCGTGGGACCGCGGGTCGGGTCCAATCAGACCCGACCCGCGGTCTTTTTTGCGGGAGGGGTGATCACGGGATCGGGCTCGGGGGACACCCAACACGGGACGAACCCGTGCCGGTGTGCCATGCCACGGGCCGAGCCATGCCGGGTCAGGCACGGCACGGCACGGCACGGCACGGCTCATGCCTAACTCGGGCACGAGATTTTCCCGTGCCGGGCCGGCCCAGGCACGGCCGATCCGTGCCGTGCCTCGTGACGGGTCGGCCCGGCCCGGTTGACACCTCTAATCTAAGTTGTGCCTAATTAGGTTGATTTTCCAATAAGATAAATTCAAAAAGATACTTTGTTTTTTCTAATCAAAGTGATAATTCTTAAAATTTTGTACATTAATACAATCAACATAAGCATTTATAATATTTTTGAACCCATATATTTTAATTACTTCTAATATTTTGGTCTTTAACCTCAAAGATAGTGTACCTTTTACAACTATCTGACTATTCCTAAATATCATAATATTCATCCAAAATGGATATTCCATATGTAAGAACTTATGGTAGTTTTCAAACTAAGAGGTCTTTTCGCCTTTGCTCATAGAAAATACACCAAAGTTCTCCATGCAGTAAGGACAAGATAAATTCTTTACAATACTTCATTTTTAAATATTGAATACGTATGAAAATCATTTATAGTTCACATAAGTGGTGCTCGCATTTGGACGTTTTGCTTTATAGATATATCATATGTTTCCACACCATACTCCCATAATTTTTTAAGCTCCACAATTAGGGGTTGTAGAAAAATATCAGACTTTAGATTTTGATTTAACACACAAAAATATGCACTCATTTGTTATGCACATCCATGGTGATAAATTATATGGTATAACAATCACCAACCATGAAGAGTATTGTTTTCAAGTTTGTTCAAATGATTAAAATTCATCCGTGAATAACTATAATCTAATATTTTGACTTTCAACTACAAAAAATGGATGAATATCATCAAAATATTTCCAATATAGAGAATAAGAGGAATGTCACATCATGCCTTTTTCAATAATATTCAATTTGGGTCAACTCACATCATTGGTAGTGGTTTCATATATAAATAAATTTTGTAGAAAAGGACACAACAAGAAGTAATGCATTTTTTTATTAGAAATATTTATTTTCTTCATTTTACAAGTAGCATGTCTTTTGTACCAAGAATATATATAAAAATTATAAGTAATTGTTTAACCATCTTTATTATGTGTGTGTGTGTGTGTGTGCGCGCAAGCATACATATATATAATTATATATAAATATATGTAGATATAGATAGATATATATATATTATTTATTTATTTATCTTTAAATAAATGATTTGTTGTGTATGTTCGGATGGTTAATGCTTGTTTTGCGTGGTGATTGTCTTGTGTTTGAATCTCAGCCTTGTCAAGTTTGATTCTTTTAAAATTTTGTAAAAAAATTAAATGGTTTGTGAATTTGAAAACCAAGATTTAATTATTATTTTTTTAATATTTGAGGGGCAAAATTGGATTGATGCTTTTTAATTTTTTTTTTAAAAAGTGAGTTTGGTCGATTTTTAAGTATTTAAAAATAATGTTCCTTTTTATAAAATACGTTAGTTTTAGTGCAACAAAATACAAATGTCTTAGTAATATTCTACATAATACACAAACAAGCATATGCAAAAAAACCCTTTTTGATAATCAAATTTTAAGAGTAATAAATTAAAAAAAAATAAAGAAACAAATATTATATTTAAAAATACAATATTTCACATTCAATAATAGTTTAAAAATCATACCAACGATATTTCACATTCATAAGACACATGTAAAATCCTCTTGGATATTGAAAATGATTTTTTAGGATGCTTACCATATCACTTATTATGTTATTAGAATGGTGACATTATTGCTCCGATCATAGGGCCTTTGTTTGGATTAAAATTCCTTGTTGATAAAGCATACAAACTCAACCATACAAGAAGAATTGGAGTGAAGCTTAGAGTAAAACAAATCATACCTTGGAGATGATTATAAGGGAGAATAAATGGTGGTTCGCATCACTCTTAGCCTCTTTGACTGACTTTTATCAAATCGTGCAAAATGAATTTTTTAATAAAATAAATCACACAAAATGATTCTTTAAAATAATTTCTTAGAGCAATCTTTATGTCATCATGTATGACACTAGGTTAAGGCTATGGTATGGACTTTAAAGTTTAAAATAATATATTAATCTCCCAATATAAATATATGATTTTATTTACATTAGTTATACTTTATTTCACTATAGAATTATAATTATACTTTCTATCACTTAGTTGAAATATAATACAAACTCATTATTATTAAATACTTATTAAACTCTTGATATTAGGATTATAAATATTCATTAATTAAATTATATTTCTGACAGTTTTATTTAATCAACATCTTATATTTTTTTTTGAGACCTTCCATTTAACTTATCTGATATTAATAATTTAACATGACCTGAATTATAATTAATATTCATCATATAATTAGTATAGTTATTCAACATAGAGCTTATTAATATATTTAAAGATCTCATTTTGCATGAATCAAAACAACTAACAATTAATATAAATATCTAGTAATTATCTAATGTCATTTTTAAATCCATATATGAGGTTTGACATGCTCAAAACTCATAAGTATCATCAAGAGGAAATCATTAATCTACTTTAAAAAAAATATGGATTCCATTAATAATTAATATCTAGCATATAATTAGTATAGTTATACAACTCATAAAGCCGATTAATCTAATTAGAGATCTCACTTTGTATGAATCAAAATAACTAACAATAAATATAAATATCTATTAATTATCTGATATGTCAGATTAAAATACACACTATAAGGTTTGACATGATCAAGACTTATAAGTATCATCAGGTGGATATCATTAACCCATTTAATGGGATGTGAATTTCATTAACATATAATTAGTATAATTATCCAACTCATAGAACTTATTAATCTATTTAGAGATTTCACTCTATATGAAATAAAGCAACTAACAATGTATATACATATCTATTAATTATCTCAATTTAAGAAAGATAATATTTTAAATACCTATGAGATATGCTTTATTTTAAGTATTAGTGTTAAATAAATACCTCATCTTGGCCTCATTCACTACGCATAATTATACTAGTACAGGAAGTTAAATTTTAAACCATTACTCATACTTAAGACAAACATTCTAAAATCTTGTGATACAATATTATCATTAGTATGTCAAACTCCATATAGACTATAAACTTATATCTTATATTCCATAATAATAAATAGTTTGATTTCTATGTGTAAGTTAAACTCTATACACAATATCATATACTTGTAGAATAAGAGACACACTTGCATTATTTTTAAATACAAACATAGATTGTTCAGATTCTCAGTTACATAAAATAATATATAACAATAACATCACTAACATTCATATATGAGTCAATACATAGTATGAGATGGGTTTAAGGATGGGGAAGTGGGGAGGAGGGGAGGGGGACAATAAAAAGTAAAACAAGCATAAAAATACATATTAGTATCACAAAAAAAAAAATTATGGTGAGGCATAAAAACAAAAATATCTATGTTTTGGTACCTCTATTAATCTTTTTTAAAACAAATTTCAAAAATCTGAAACTTGATTTTGGCCCATTCACATCAATATTTAAAAAAAACTTCTTAGTGCTTTATGATTCCAGAAACCACCCATTAGCTATGAAACTTCTTTTTGATTTCAAAAAGTAATTTCATTTTTTTAAATAAGCTATATCACACACGTGTCAGTGTTTATAGACATTTTATTTATATATTTATATTTATTGATTTATACACAAGCACATGCACACACACACACATGAATGCGTGCACACACACACACACATATCTTATTTATTTATTTATTTATTTATGTTGGTGTGTGTGTGTGTGTGTAAATTTATATTTATAAATGTATATACATTTTTCTTTATAGAAGTTATAATTGATGAGTATGATTTAAAATTATGTAGGATAAATAAAATTTATGATGAATAATGATTATGTCTAAATGTTCCAAGTAATTTAGTAAATGTATTTTTTACGAGGGCCTCGCCAATTATTAATTATTCATTTTGTAATTATTATATTATTTAAAATTATATTAATTTATAAATTATATTGCTAAAAAATTATTTTTTAATCTATTTTTCATCATATGTATTTGCGGAATTGAAATTAGCTATTTAATAAACTGAAAATTAAGTGCTGAAAAATAAATGTTGATAAAATAAGTGCTGAATTTCATAAGTATTGAATATGTATTATAAAAACTATTTGATAAATTATTGATAATTAAATTGTGATGAAATATATATTATTTGATAACTATAAATGCTGAATGCTGAAAATGATATATTTTACATATTTACCATTATTATCATTGTATTACATATTATCTAACATAAATAAAATTTCTAATGATATCTAACTATAATTATTAATTATAGTTAGAATAGTGTACTACCAAAAGTATTTGAAAATAGTGCACCAACTATTAATTAATTCAATTTTATGTACTTGATTTTTAAGCACAAAATTAACTAAAGATTCTATCTCTAGCCCCTCTCCCATTGAGCTCGTGGTTGAGCTCAATGGGAGTTCTCATTATATATATAAAATTAATCTTCTATTACTTTTATTTTTAATATAATTACTATCTAATATGTTTTAAAGATTTAAGAGTAGTTGAGATGAGTCATGGTTTGTGTGTTTAAACACAATTTGTTAAATATAAATTAGAAATATTTATGAAAATGTTACGAATATATTAAATTAAAAATAAATTTTAAAAATATAAATATATATTTAAAGAGATTAGTTTTGTTGAAGGGTAAAGAACTTTGTTTAGATATTGCAACTCAACACTATCATATCCACGACTATAACAGAAAAAAGGCAAAAAAACTCCGTCACGATAAGTATACAAGAAATCCTTAAAATTAGAAATGTCCGAATCCATTTCTGATTTTGTCGCGATGGGTGAATATTGACGGATTTAGAATCAGAATAATTCCACTTCTATAATCCTCTATGTTAAAATTTTAGAAATGGATAACACAATTATGTTCCTATAAATAGTAACAGGGAAAATCCATCACTAAATATTGTGATGACAAATGGATCTTGGATTCCGCCACTAAATTTATGAAGGAATTATTAGAACATATTTTTTATTTTTAAAAGAGTGATGGAACAATAAAGACATGCATGAAACCGTTTCTATTTAGAAATGGATTTAGATACAGTAAAATTCATTTCTATTATCTACAATAGGTAGAAGTAGTATTTATACTATTTCTATATGATGTATATAATATACAATTACATACAGAAACTATATGATATGCAACCAAATAAGCACATCTACATATTATTTATTAAATAACATTCACATAATATCCACCATGAGGCTTGAGATAAAATATTAGATAACAAAAATAAATGTCAATTAATTTTAATACACAATTTATAACAAAATTTAAAAACCTTTAACACTAAAACCATTAATTCGGATCAAAAACATATGTTGCAAAAAATTAATAACACATCACAAATAACTATGATTCCTTTTCCTGAAGAGTATTATCCTCTAGAGATTTGGATGAATTCTTTTTAGAATAATGAAAAATAGATGGTGCCTCTACCAACTTGCACATTATTTTGTCCATCTTCAAATTTTTTTTTTTGTATTTCCTCGTTTCTTTTCAATCTTGTAGCATCTCTTTTTTTCAATTCTAATTCAATTTCTTTTTGCATATCTTTATTCTTCTGTTGCATCTCCTCATTTTTACTTTATAATATATCCTGAATATCTTGCATCTCCTCGCACAACCTCTCATCAAATATACTATTGTAATTAGAAGATGATGATGGTGAAGAACTCTAAACAAAGCCTTGATAAAATATATATGCATAGATATTTTGACCATACAATAAATCCTTAAATTAGAAATACTCAAATCCATTTCTGATTTCATCAAGATAGGTTAATATCAAAGGATTTAGAAATAAAGTAGGTATGCTTCTATGATCCTCCCCACAAAATTTTTATAAACGGATCACATAATTATATTTATATAAATAATGAAAGCAAAAATCCATCGCTAAATATTGCAAAGGCAAAGAGATCTTGGATTCCATCACTAATTTTGTGACAGAATCCTTAGAAACATAATTTTCATTTCTAAAATAGTGACGAATCAATAAAGACACGCATGACTCCATTTCTATTTAGAAATGGATTTAGATACAAAAAAAATTCATTCCTATTATTTACAACAAGTACAAGTAGTATTTATACTATTTCTATATGATGTATACAATATACAATTATATACATAAACTATATGACATGCAACTAAATATGCACATCCATGTATTATTTATTAAATGACATTCACATAATATCACCCATGAGATAAAATATTAGATAACAAAAATTAATGTCCATAAATTACAATACACAATTTATAACAAAATTTAAAAACCTTTAACACAAAAACAATGAATTCAGGTCAAAAATATATGTTGCAAAAAATTAATAACACATCAAAAATAACTATAAGTCCTTCTCGTAAATAGTATTGTCCTCTGGAGATTGGATGGATCCTCTTCCAAATGATAAAAAATAGATGATGTCTCTGCCAACTTGCACATTATTTTCTCCATCTTCAATTTTTTTTTTTGCATTTCCTCATCTCTTTTCAATCTTTCAGCATCTCATTTTTCAATTCTTCAATTTCTTTTGCATCTCTTTATTTTTTTAGTTGCATCTTCTCATTTTTCATTTATAATGTATCATGAATATACTGCATCTCCTCGCAAAACCTCAAATCAAATATGTTATTGTAATTAGAAGATGATCATGAATAACTCTAAATAAAACCTAGATAAAATGTAGATGCATTGATACCTCGATGATATACTTGTTATTCTTTCAGCTCCTCTGTGATAGCCTGAAGGTAAATATGTGCAACATCAATCTCTTGCCCATCTATAGTGAAGAAATTACAATCAAATTTTCTAAAGCTTTCTATAATTGTTAAAATACAACATAACATATCAATTGCTATATTAAAAAAAAATTTATACTAGCAATAGAAACTATCTTCTTTGCTCTTCAAAATATTTTAAAAATGATTTTATTAATTATATTTAATTAGTTTATAAAAAAATCATTAGTTATGGTAAAAATATATATATTTGAATTTGCATTTTAATTACATTTAATGCCAATTAATGAATTTTAATTTTTGTTTATTTTAGTATTTTCAATTATAAAATGAATCTACAAGTACAAAAAGCGAACCTCACATTGATTATATTTGAGCATTTGTCCATAAATGATTCATCATTCTTGTTGATGATTCGTTTGAATACCTCAATTAGTATTAGTGGATGTCCTAATTCAACATTTTTTAAATAGATATTAGTTACTATTAAGGTACATTATTTATTATGATACAGATATTATTCTTTTGATTACAAAAATATAAATAATAACAAAACATAAATTATATTTATACTAGATCTACAAAATATTAGTAGCTCACATTTGAATCTCGAATATGTTTTGAATGTCCTGGTCCCATATCTACTTTTTCTGATCGATGATTGTGTGAGGCCACTTGGGAGAAAGTCTTGAAATTCTCACTATTTTAGTAATCCCACTACTTTATACAAACACCATGTGGGACACTATTAGGCTTTGACTTTTTTTTTATTTGCCAAGTTTGTCATTGTATCTCACACTTGTCATATGTTTCCATATATCATTCACAAAAACCATGAAAACATTATTCTAATTGAATTTTTTAATGCAAAACCTAATTAAAATAATAATACATTATAATGTATTAATTTTAAGAGTAAATCATATTATACCAAATAAAAAACAAGTAAATGCATCAAAGATTTACCTCAAATTCTTCTCAATTAAATTTTATCATACTTGGGGGCAATTTTTGCTCCATGTTATACCATCCATAACTAGTTTCTCCTTTAATATCTTCTCGATTGTACGAGAAGCAAAAGGATAAACCTATAAGTTATTTAAAATCATTATGTACATATATTAAGAAAATACACATTTTAAGCTACAAATTTAAAATTTACTCTTATTATTATAAAAGATAATGTTCAATTAGTATCAATATAATATGTTTTTATTATTGTAAAATACATAAATTTAAAATTTGAGATATATTTATTATTTTCATTCACATATCATTTTATATTTAATTTAAATAAAAAAAATTGATAAAGAATAAATGTAGTAAATTTAAGAGTGTTATGTGCTGTTTATTATCAAATGTGAGCTGAATGAAGATTTTTTCATTACTTGGCATGTAAATTAAGGATTGTGAATATCATGCCAGTGCCACTATTGTAGCACCAATGCATGAGCCTCTCAAGATAGGATGATTAGACCTATTAGTATCTTCTGGTGAAGAATGAGATGAAGATAGAATATCTGTAGTAGTAAATCTCTATATGTCATGATGAGATGATGCCAACGTTTTCTCTATATTTGTAGGAGAATGCAGAAAGATATTTGTAATATTATCATCACTAAATTTATAAAGATTTTTTCCTCCAAGATATATTAGTAGACTTCCTCTGCCCCTCCTCACACTTTGAGAACCTTGACTACATGAATGATTACCTACCATACATAAATCAAGTTGCATAAATATCAAAATATACAGAGGTAATAAAAACATTATATGAAATGTCGTAATAACATAACTTAATGAAAAACACGATGACATTAAAAAAAGCAATTAAACTATTTTAATTTAGCATCTATTTTTTAACAATTACAAAATAAGAATGAGAAAATAATAAGGTAGTTAATAAATTTCTAGTCATCATTAGAACTTTATAAGAAATCATCTCTATCTACATATTCATCATCATCATTTGATTCTGCAATTAATTCCTCCTCATTATCTTCTTCAACATTATCGTATTAATGTCCAAATAATTTCCACCTTCACCATGTAAAGTTTGAAGGCCATCATTTTCCCCACGAATAATTGGATGAACTTCCACATTATTCTTTTGAAATGTTGATACACATGATGGAGTGACAATAACATTCATTTCAACAACTTCAATAGCTAATCTAGGTTTTATTTTATATATTTCCCACTAATGACATGGATTTTTTCTTGTGGTTTGATAAGTGAAGTAATACACTTGTTCGACTTATACCACAAGAATAAATAGCTCTTACTTATGATAATATTTTTATGGTGCACATCAATAAGGTTGTACTGAAGATGAATTCTAGTACCCATATTTAGAATTGGATCAAACCATTCATACATAAAAAGAACAATCCTTTTAATTGGTAAAGTATTATACTCAATGTGTAGAATTTCAAAGTGTCTTCCGTTAAAAATAATAGTACATATAGTATAGTTAGACCCCTTGATGTAAATACAACTGTTCATTGCAAATCTATTTGAATCATTTTTCAAAGTGTGAAATTTATATATATTTACATAATATATGGAATATATCTGAAATTTCCTAAAGGTCCTTTTGCAAGATCCTTCATTTGTTTGTTACATATATTTGATGAAAAAAATTAGACCTACAAAATGATAAGGGACAAATTTATACATATATAATGTTGCACGTAATTATTTAAAAACATGAATAATAAGTTATATACTAAAATATTTTCATACCAACTTGCAAAATCTTTTATAAGTTTTGCATCAATTGATTCTTCATCAATATGAGGTTCTCTTTGTCTTAATTTCTCAGAAAATATTTTTCAAAAAAAAATTGAAGATATTTTGATTAATTAAAATGTTATATCATACACAATGACAAAAAAATTGAGAATATGTAATTATTATAAATATTACTCAGTATAAGGTATACCTTCCTTATAGTTCAACAAAATATATGTTTGTTGCATGATGCTCTAGTCATCCAAAAAATATCACAATGTTGCTATACCATATGATCTACCCCCTTATATGAAAATAGAAAACATATCATTTTTGTTTGATTCATTCCTCACATCATATATATTCTTTAGTGACAATATTTTATGATGATTATATAATTGTGGCTAAAAGAGTGTGCACAAAATACCAAAGCCTATTCAACTTAGTAAGCATTGCATATCGACCTTTTGACTTTACCTTTATTTCGAACATTATTTTTCAATTTTCTAAGATATCTAAAATTGATATTTATTAGAAAAAAAATAATCAGCAGATAAATTAAAATTTTGATATTAACAAATGGAAATTATTTTACCCCTCAAATGGATGTTTTCATATGTATTGCATAGGATCTACTATCATGGATTTGTAAGGAAAGTTAACAAGAAGATATTTCTTGGAATCGAAGAAGCTTGGAAGAAAAATATGCTAAAGTTTTCATAATATAATGGGGATGTCATTTTGTAATTACTCTATTTCTTCCTTTCTAATGGCATTGCAAGTAAAATTATAAAGAAAATACTTATTTAAATCAATGCTTCCCAAACCTTTTGTGGAAGTTATTCATAGAATGCTATCGGTATTAGTCTTTGTATGAACACCTGATAGTCATGATTTTTCATTCCAAATAACTTATGTTTTTTAATATCAACACATCTTCCCATATTAGATGCAAATCCATCAAGGAATCTAAGCTATATCAGACATTTGCATAGAGCTTCCTTTGCATCTTTTTCAAGACTATAACAATCTTTAAAGAATTTATTAATTGATTCATCCCCATGTAACTCTTTCAATTCATTTCTTGATCTGACTTTATCTTTTATTTTTCCTTCAACATTTATTATAGTATTAAAAATATTATCAAAAATATTTTTCTTAGTATGCATCACATCTAAGTTGTGCATAATAAGATTTATTTTAATAATATGACAAATCCTTAAATATATTTTTTTTGTTCCAACCATTGTGATAAATTATAGAAATTTGTATATTGAGGCAATCTGCATAAACTTTCATAATGTTTTTCAAACCATATCTTTCACTTACTTTTAATATTTCATCACTTGACTTCAAAGGTGGTGCACTTTTAATAACTTTATGTCATTTCTTAAAGTTATTCATTCTGGATATATCATAAGTTTTGACACTATTATCTTATAATTTTTTGAGCTCTACTATAAGGGGCTGCAAAAAAACATCAAATTTATCTTTTAGATTTCTCAGACTAGACACTATAACACATAAAAACTTGTATTCATATTTCATGCATATATATGGTGATAAATTATAAGATATAATAATAACTCACCATAAAGATTATTATTACCCTGTTTATCCAAATAACTAAGCTTCATTAGTGCATAGCGCTAATATAACATTTTGGATTTCATATGAAAATGATGAAATATAATCATCAAAATGTTTTCAAGAAGGAGAATTTGAGCAAAGTTGTATCATGTCATCTTCAGTAACATGATCTTTGTGTTAACTCAAATCATTAGCAGTAGCATCAAATAAAAATAATCTTTGCAGATAAGGAGTCGATGGAAAATAATACATCTTATTGTGAGGAATAGTTTTTTACCTTTTACATGATGTATTTCTTTTTACCGAGAATTTTTATAGAAATTACATACAATTACTTCACTGACTAAGCCCCAATATATCATGGAGCCTTTAATGCAGTACTATATTTTTTCCACCGGCAAACCCACACCTCGCATTAATTTTTTTGTGGCATAAAAACTATATATCATGAGGTTATTATTTGGTAGCAATTCATATAAAAACTGACATATTTCATCATAATACTTTTCTAAAAAATAATGTTTACCTTTAAATTCATTAGTCTAGCAACCGCATATAACTTTGAGTGGCCACACGCATTACTTTTTCAAATCACTTTTTTAGAAACTTTTAGCATTTCAAAAAATTATTTCACTGATTATATTGGGATATCGTTAGTGATATCTAAATTAAATGAATGACCAATAGTATTATTCAAAATTGCTTCACATGCATCATTAGGATTAGAAAATTACATGACAATAGTTAAATCTATATTTCTATGTATATAATACTTAGATATTTATGACACAACTATTTCTCTATGTTTATACCAAACATAATAATTACTAACAAATTAATTTTTTTACAAGATGATATTACATCATGTCCACATCGTAGAAACTCTAATTTTGATATTTAAGAGCATTACATTGATATCTTATTTTTGTTTAATCCATAAATTCATGCTATTTTTCAGCGAATGCAATAAATTCATCAATTCTTTTTACAAATTTATCAATTAAAAACCCATCTTTCAATCATACATTCATCCATTGACGATTATGTAGTATAATATTTTCTATTCGTATAACACATAACATTAATATTTTTGGAATAATAATAATATATATAGATAATTTTGTAATAAAGATGCAGTAACATTTTTATGCAATTACATAAATCAAACAAATAAGTTTTAGTAAAATAATTATTAGATTATTTTGGATTAAAATCATAAAGTCAGGTTGTTCCAATATAATTTTGTCATTTACATAAAACTAAAATTCTGATATTTATCTATATTAGATGAAATTGTATTAAAAAAGAAAAAAAAGAAAAATTTACTATATCGTAATTTTTAATTTCTATATTAATAATAAGTACTAAATAATTATATAAAGATATCATGCATAATATGAATAATAAATAAATTATCAATATCAATATATTAATTTTTATTGATGAAAAAATCATATAAAATAAATCAACTATCAACGAAGAATATTACTAAATGAATGAGAAATTATTCTAATCTATATGAAGTATGTAATATACATAGTCATATACCACATGTGACATGTAATATAATTTTTTTTAACATTAAACAAATGCGGGGTTTTATTTATTTTATTGTAATATTAGTTATATTTAGATCAAGCAAATATATAATTTTCTAAATTAGCTTCTAATTTTTTTAAATTTTAACAATTTTTCGTTAATTTCACTACTCTAGTTGCATAACCTACTTATATTTTTTTCCCATTATTATTGTTATTACAAATGACCATTTAATAATTATTTTAATAATTATAAATTATTTATTGTTAAGGTTACGTCATTAATGTAAGTTATTCAATTTTAAACTTATTATAATATAATGTAATTCTACTAAGGAAACAAAATGAAATATAATTTTGGTGATATTAATTAATAGGTCAATAACAAAATATACAAAACTATCATAAATCAATTAGGCTACACAAAAAAATATATATATAAAAGTATGAAGAAAAAAATGTAAACATTATATAATTTATAAATTATATATATAATAATTCAATAAAATAATCAGATAGAACCTAATATAAATCTTAAAAATGGGAAAAAAAATTAGACATAACACGAAAACACATATGTGGAGCTATTCCCGAAAACAAAACATATGGAATATAATAAAAATTATAATTTTATATCTCAATTATAGATGAACATTGTGTCGAATATTATATGGAGGATAGGTAATCCAAATATGAATCGGACAAAATCACAACCAAACCAAAAAAAATGCACAAAATCCTAAGAACACTTAGAAGTTTCGAAGTGATTTTCAAAAATTAATTATCATATTTTAGTGATAAAATTTATTTGCGTTGCTAAAAATGTGATGGAATGACTTTTCGTCACAAAATAATTTAACTTTATATAGCGACGGACTTAATTTCCCTTGCAATAATAGAAACGGATATAATTTCTATTTTTGTTTATGAACAGATACAAATATTTCTATCGCTAAATTCCATGCAAGAATATATGCTTCTCACTTCGTGGATCATTTAGTGATGGAATAAAAAAACTCAAAAATTTCAGTTGCTAAAAAGCAATGGAAATTTTGTTCATTTTAATTTTTTCCTAGTTTTGTTTATTTCATTTCTAATCCATTTGTCATTGCCACTTGATTTTGATTTTTAATACTTCACAGTCACGGACACAGTTGATAATTTTTGTGATTTATTCTTGATTCTGCTTTTTGAATTCGATGTTTTATTTTTTATTGATTGTATGCTTTTTTTACGTTAGATTATAACTTGCATTTGCTTTGGTTTGGTATCAATTGGCCGATTGGACATTTGGTTTGCTTTTATTTTTGTAACTTTGTAATTTTTTTAACGAAATTTTTTATTTAATTTATTTTTATGTTAAAAATTTTTCATTTAAAAATTTAAATTCTATAATTTAATTCTAATAAATTATAATCTAAATGTATTAAAAATTAATAAAAAAAAGTAAACTTTATTAATATTTTCAAGTTACAAATTTTTAATAATTTTCAAGCTACCAATTCAAATTTTAAACATTGTAATTTATTAAATTTTTAATAATTTTCAAGTTACAAATTTAATATTTTATACATTATCTATATATAATATAATATATATTTTATATAAAGTTTAATACAAAACTTTAAAATTTTTTTAAAAAAATTATTTTTTATTTAACTAGACCCGTACGGGCCTAACCCGGCACGACACTTTTACCATCGCGTCGGGCCTGGCTTTGATAAACCATGCACATCACGATATAGTAACTGTGCCTGGCCTTGCACGAAAGCACGAGCGTGCTCAAAAAAAAATGGGCCTGGCTGGCCTGGCACATCCCGTTTGACACATTTAGCCTCGCTAAGACTTTTACATGCCTATAATAGACTAAAACTCTATCCAAAAATTTTGGGGACACACAAACATATTCACAGATATATCAAAACAGTTATTATAGACATGAACAAACACAAATTAGAGTTGATTGTCAAACATCTTCAACAAAAATTTAATTAAATAATTTAATATTTTTATGTTAAATTGAATAAAAACATAAACTATAAATGATAATTTTTAATTAACAAAAAATATATATTTAATTACTTATTCTAATTACAATATTTTATATAACTAAAACAAAAAATAACAAAATTATATTATATCTCATTAATAAGTGTATCTACTGATAGTGCATAAAGTATAATCTATCCATGCATTGACATTGCTTTCTCTCCCTTAGCTCCTCTGATCATCAACATTCCTGCTATGAAAAAGCTGTCCGCTTCACGGTGCGTCAAGTCTGTTGAAAAATCTCATCACTTATATAAGCTTCGTATGGGAAAAAATGCAATACCATATATGTAAGAAATTTAAACCACTCAATCAAATCAAAATAAATAAAATAATAAATTAAAACTTAAACCTCGATTATGTTTTGATGCGTCAATGTCCAGAGATAGATGGCCAAATCTGAAGGACTTCACTTCACTTGTTAGAGATTATTGTGTCTCGACAAGTGAATGTATATATATTAGCAAATTATTTATATTTTTAATTATTAAAACATTAAATAAACAATATATATATATATATAAAATACAAAATGACTCATTAATTTTATTTACTATCAAAATTTTTTCAACAAAATTAATATGCGTGTACACCGTTTAGCAAGGTACACATGAAAAACAAACACCTTATAATTTTTTATTATAATATTAATTAAATAATACATATATAAACAATTAAAAAAATATGTTTAGCCTTATAAAAAAATATAAAATAGATACAAATTTAACATACTTCATATAATAAGACAAATAAAAAGATGATTTGTCTTTTAGCTACTCGCCTAAGAGTTATAAAATACTCTTAATGAAAAATATATAAAAATTTATATTTTATGGTTATACATTTTTAAGAATTCATATTAATTTTTATGAAGATAATATGAAATAATTTTAAAAGCATAATATTTCATATTATTTGATATCATTAATAATTTTTAAAATTTAAAAAATTACTTAAAGTGAGAAGATAATTAAAAAAAGTTATATTTATTATTTTAATAAAAACTTATTGTTAAAAGCTAATAGTAAAAATATTACTCAATTGTTTAATTTTTATAAATTTTAGTAGGAGCAAACATCTATGTATTTATTTATAAATATTAATTTATTTTCTTTTAACTTTATTTAAAAAATTATATTTTTATTTTATTTCAAGATTTTCAAAATTTGTATTATTTATTTTTTAAAAGTTTCCTATAATCATAAAATTTTTTTTATACTTATAATAATATTAATATTTATTAGTTTATTCGTCTATTCAGATATTTTTGAAAATATTTTTTTATTTTATAATACAATGAATTAATTTATATTTATATTAGTAGAACTTTTAATGTATGTTAATTTAATTTTTAAAATATCAAAAAAAATTATTATACTTATTGAATTTAATATTTAATGTTACTTTAATACAAATTTTTAAGTTTCTTAATTAAAAATTTTAGAAAAGTTTTTTGTAAAATTTTTTAAAAAATTAATACATATTAAAATAATTATTTTAGTCCTTATTAATATAATTTTGTTTGTATTTTTTATAATATCATTTTTTTATTTTTTAAATTATTTATTTATAATATCTTTTTTTTTTTGATTTTATAAGGAGAATGTATTTTTCAAAGATTACTTATCTATAGACCATTAACATATATTTAAAAAACAAAATTAAATAAAATATTAAAACTAATAATAAATTATAAAAAATTAAATAATTAAATATTGTCTAGAGAAATTTCATCGATATGTTCAGGATTTAATTAGCTAGAGAAGATCCATCACTAAAATTTGTCGCTATATTCAGGAAGTAATTGGCTAGGGAAATTCTATCGCTAAAATAAGTCACTATTTTCAGTATGTAATTAGCTAGGGAAATTTCGTCACTAAATCAGTCGTAATATTTCGAGATGTAATTAGCTAGAAAAATTTCATTACTAAAATCTGTCACTATGTTTAGGATGTAATTAGTTAGGAAATTTTGTCGCTAAATCCGTCACTAAATCTGTCGATAAATTTTGGATTTTATTAGCTAGTAAAATTTTATTGCTAAATCCGTCGCTAAATTCCCACGCTTTTCTAGAGTGGAATTTACGAAAATATTACGTCGCTAATTCCTCGCTAAATTCCCACGCTTTTCTAGAGCAGAATTTACGAAAATATTACGTCGCTAATTCCTCGCTAATCCGTTGCAAATTTTTATTTCAATAAAAAAATATAAATCCCTTACTATTCCCTAGTTAATCCCTCGCAATTTAGCTAGGAATTGATCCTTAGCTAAAATTCACTAGCTAAATAAACATTTTATTATAGTGTGTTAAACAGCCCCCAAGCTCAATTTAATAAAATACAAAGGCATTACCAATTACCAAATGTATCCTCAAGTTCATCAACAGTGAGAATTTGAAACTTATTCTTAATATTTATGGCGTTTAAAGCATGATAACCAACACCAAAATGAGATTTACCATCATTCTTCTTAACCAAAAGACTTGAAGAAGAAAATAGTCATTGACTTGGGAAAATAATGTCTTGTTCTACATATTGGTTATCACCTTTTTCATTTCAATTTTTTGAAAACGTGGATATCACTATGGTCAAACATTTATTGGCTTTGTATGATATAACATGTAAATTTAATGGTCTACTACTCGATGGGGAAAAAGGCTCATTGGTAAAAAAAAAATTGCATACTATTCCAACAAACTTCGCATATCCATGAGTAAGGTAATATTAATGTCCAACTCATTTAGAGTTTAGACAATCAACTTTATCGAGATTTTGAAAATGCTCTCAACTTCTAGATGGAGAAACTACAAATTCTGGGGAAGAACCTATTTTTAAGTTCAATTTAAAGGAAATTGATTACTTAGATAATAAGAAATCGTTTTCCTCATTCATTAAAAAAACCACACCTTATGTATCATCTTCTACGAAGTTTCACGCAAAAAATATCGAGGAACCCTCGATACTATTTTTGGCCGATGATATTCAGAAGCTCACTAAGCCTCATAAACATACTCTGGTGGGTAAATTTTCGCATGGCTGACCACGCATTGATGATGTTTGTGCATTCTTCGATTCATTGAAGTTGAAAACAATGATAAAAATTGGGCTTATTGATGATAAACACGTTCTGTTGCAACTATAGTGTGAAGAGGACTATCATCGTTTATGGTTGAAAAGTGCTTGGTATATCATGGGTTATCCTATGAGAATATTCAAATGGACGCCTAATTTTACTACGAAGGAAGAAGCTTTTATGGCTCCGGTATGATTTCTGTTTCCCATGCTCCCGATATATTTTTTTGATAAATATGCTCTATATCATATTGCCTGCACACCGGGTTCTACTCTTCTTTTTGATGACGCCACTGCTACACTTTCAAGACCAAATGTAGCTCGAGTCTATGTAGAAGTGGACTTGTAGAAGCCACTCCCAAATCGCATATGGTTAAGACTCCTTCATGGTGGAGGCTTCTGGCAGCAAGTTATTCCTGAAAATCCTCCAGCATATTGTTCATGCTATAAGAAAATGGGACATGATATTGAGAGTTGTATAGTGAATAAAAGAAGAGCAGAAGATAGGCAGAGGATGGAGGAAAGAAAGATGGAGGCTGGAAGAAGAAGAGAGATAGTGAAATATCAAAAAAAACCTCTAAAGTTACAATTTGTACAACCAAAAGTATAGAATAATGAAGTAGAAGAAATGCAATTAATTGAAAATAAGAATATCAATGAGGAAGAAGATAGAGTAAATCAGATCAGAGAGAAAACTAAGAGGAGAGAAATGATTAAAAAAATTACAGAATTGAATAGGAGAACAAAAACACAAATGAAAATTAAGCTACAGAAAAACAAGGAATGGGCAGTACCTATAGAAGATTTTTCGGAGGAAGAAATAGATGTATGAAATTCTTTATCTCTTTACATGAATGGGGAAGAAATTGAGCATAATATGAGGCTCACTAAAGATGGTATAAACTTTGAAAAATTTAAACAGAAAATGGGAAATAAAGAATGGGCAATGGAAGAATTAAAAATTATGGCAATTCAATTGGAAAGGGAATGGAAAGGGAAGAAAGGTGGTGATTTAATCTCGTTAAAAAACTTAGAAACAGAAAAAAAAAATATCTAAATAAAACATATGAAACTAAATACATCACTAGAGCGCAAACAAAGTCAGCAAACAATGATTAGTTACATTTACTAGAATATTAGAAGAGTTGCAAACCTCTCCTCAAGAAATAGAATAAAGAAATTGATACATATTTATAAAATCAATCTCATAATGTTAGCGGAACCTTTGGTGGATGGAGATCAGCTAGAAGAATATAAAAAGCTATTGGGTTTTAAAAATGGGTATGTTAATAATAATAGTAAAATCTGGATATTATGGAAAAATATTTTAAATATAAAAATCTTAAAACAAACTGAACAATTTGTAAACTTCTATTTAAGTCAAGAGGAAAATGAAATAATAACAGTAGTTTATGCTAAAAACAAAAGAGAATATAAAAAAGAATTATGGGAGGAAACGGAGAGAATTGCTATGATAAATAAACAATGGATTATAGGCGGAGATTTTAATGCAATAAAAATTTTTAAAGAAAAAAAGGGAGGAAGATCTCCTAACAAGAGAGCTACTTCTCACTTTAATGATACTATAAATAAAACTAATTTAATAGAGGCAAATTTTTTAGGCTCACAGTTTACATGGTGCAATAACCGGAAAAAATAAGAGCATTATATGGGCAAGATTGGATAGAATTCTATATAATTTTAAATAGCTAGAAAAATTTGGTTCTACGGAGATGAAGCATCTAAATAGGACCTGTTCTAATAACATTCCAATTTTAATTTCAATTAAAAAGATAGCACCCACTAGGGGTTTTTTTTAGATTTCAGAATGTTTGGTGCTTACATCATCGCTTTCTTGATATTGTGAAGGAATCATGGAAAATAAAGGTTTTAGGAAACCTTATTCAAATCCTAAATAATAATTTCAAAAGATTAAAAGATGTACTAAAAAATGGAATAAGGAGAAATTTGGAAATATAAATAAAAATTTAAATGAGGCAGAGGATTTAATTACAAAAAAAAGAGCTAGAATATGAAATTGAACAAAATGCAAATACAAGAAGTGCTCTAAATAAAGCACAAGTTGAGCTAAAATTAAAACTTATAATGGAAGAAGTATCTTGGAAACAAAAAGCCAAAATAAAATGGCTTAAATAAGGTGATAAAATCATAAACTTTTTTCAAAGAATAACTAAATTCAAATATCAAAAACATAGAATTAAGAGTATAAAAAATGATGAAGAAGCATGGGTGGATAAATAAATAGAGTTACAAAACTACTTATCGAAGTTTTTTGAAAATCAATTATGCGGTAAAAGTGAGATAAAAGGAAATACACTTATACAAAATATAGAAAATAAAATTAATTCAAAAGATAATTATATGTTAACTAAATTTCCTGAAGAAGAAGAAATTAGAATAGTTGTATTTAGTATGAACATGGACAGTGCAGCTGACCCTGATGGATGAAATAATTATTTTTTTCAGGAATGCTGGTATATAATAAAAGAAGTCGTAGTAAAAGCATTAATCAGTATGTTTTGTGGGGCTGAAATAGGAAAGAAATGGGGAAGCTTTCACATAGTCCTCGATCCAAAAATGGAAAATCCACAAAAAAGGAAGGATTTTAGACCAATCAGCCTATGCAATTTTATTTATAAAATATTAGTTAAAATGCTTCAAAATAGATTGGCTAACTGTCTGCCTAAAATTATTTCAAAAGAACAAACAAGTTTTATGCAGAATAGATTGATAATGAAAAATATATGCTTGGCTAAAGAAATGAGCAGAGAAATAGGAACCAAAACAAGAAGAAATAATGTAATTATTAAACTGGACTTATCTAAGGCATTTGATAGGGTGGAATGGGACATCCTCTGTTTTACTATGCGTAAAATTAGCTTCTCTGAAACTGGATAAATTTAATATATAGATGTATATCGAATATATGGGTGAGAGTTATAATAAAATGGAAAACTAGGAGAAGAATTGAAACTGGTTAGAGGCCTCAGACAAGGAGACCCACTCTCTCCATCATTGTTTAATATTTATCTGGAATTATTATTAGTAAATCTTAAAAATAAAATGGAAAAAGGCAGAATGATAACATTCAGACAGCCAAAAAAAATACTCCATTGGTAAGTTGTTTAGCATACGCGGATGATGTAATGATCTTCACTAACGAAGATGGTAGATCGTTACACAATCTGATGGCTTTATTAAAATGCATGGAAGAAGAAACATGTCAGAAATTAAACAAGAGGAAATGTCAATATATGTTATCCTTTAAGGCCCCCACTATATTGATTCATAAAATTTAAAATATAATAGGTTTCTCTTATAAAAAAAAAGAAATTATCTACATGGGTTGTCCAGTTTATTAAGGTAAGTTTAAGATTGAATATTTTGAATTTTCAATAAATAAGCTAAAAAAGAAGATATTGAGATGGAAGGAGGAATATTTAAGTATGGGAGGGAGAATAACATTAATAAAATATGTTTTAGAAAATTCATTAATGCATAACATTATGCTTATTCAACACCCTGATAAGTTTATTAAAAAGATAGAAAAAAGAATTCATTAATATTGTGTGGGGTAAATAAGAGGGTAAATATAAATTACATTGAAAAAAATGGAGGGACTTATGCTTTCTTATCCAAGAAGCTGGTTTAGGCTTTGTCAACCTTAAAGATTTAGCCAAAGCATGGGCAAGTAAAAGATGGTGGATGTTAAAAGGAAATAATAGCTTATGGACTGAATTTATGCGGGCAAAATAGTGTATAAATGATGATATTAATAATGTAAGAAACAAAAGGAAAATTACATAGGTTTGGGCACAAATGCTCAAGCAAAGAAATATTTTCTATTAAAACGACTAAAAATGTAATAAGAAAGAAACAAGATGAACAAATACTATTTAAATTGGTCTGGAACAATGATAATCCACAAAAAATTAAAACCTATATGTGGAAAGTTTTATTAAATATCATACCAATTGATAATAATTTAAAGGAGGAGATTCAGCTAGCATCTAGATGTAATTGTTGCACAAATGAGATGGAAACCTTGGATCATCTCTTCTCAAATGGAAAAGTAGCATCAATAATATAGAATAGATTAGGAGTAGAAATGCACATAAAATACAAACATCTCTCTTTAAAATGTAGACTTCAAAAATTGATTAAGTTGAAAGCCCCAACCCTGCGCAAAAATGGATGAAAAATAACATTACTCTAATAACTATTTGGTCCATCTGGAAGGCCAGAAATAAAAGTAGATTTGAATGGCATAATATGTTAGCAGAGACTATTTGGAGAGATATTAAGGAGGAAACGAGTAGAATTTCAGAATCAAGCCCGCTAACCATGCATGGGATGAAGGTAGATAAAGAAATGCTAAGATTTTAGAATCTAAAAGTACAACAACAAAAAAGATTTAAAACAATAAGAATAAAATGAGAAAAACCATCGAAAGAAAGAATGACTTTGAACACAGATGGTAACTTTAATAGAGATATGGGAGCAGCAGGAGGAGGTGGGGCCTTAAGAAACCCCGAAGAAAAGCTAATTTTAGCTTTCACAAGGAAGTTTCAAGCATCATTGGCATTACATGCAGAGATTCTAGCATTAAGAGAGGGGATAAGAATATGTATAGAGAAAGACATAAAAAAGATAGATATTCAAATAGATTCGATAACTGTGGAAATTTAATTAATAAAAAGGTTATAATGTGGAAATACGAGAATGAAATAGAAGAAATATTGAAAGAAATAAATACATTAGATTTTACTATAAAACATATTTATAGAGAGACTAAAGCATTAGCGGATAGACTTTCCAATGAAGGAAAAATCAAAGGACATCAGGATTATAATGGAGTATATCAGAAAAATATAGAGGTATTATAAATCTGTACAGTAAGGAATTCCCTTATATTTAAAAAATTAAAAAATAAATTTTTGGCGATTTGAATTTTGCATTTTTAGGATCAGAAGGTTTTGATAGTTTAATATATATATTTTTGCTACTAATTAAATGAAAGTAACAGCCATTCTCATAATTTCACTCCGGTTCTGAGAGGTGATCTAAAGGAATGCCAATTCTTATAGAAGGCAGGGACTACCTTAAGATGGTCAGATTCTATTAAAAGTGCATAGCATTGAAATGAAGTCATGGCCACGAAAAAAGTGAGACTTATTAATCACGTAATGGGAAGGGGCAGTGAAAATGAGTAGTGTAATTATAGAAATGTAGGAGTTTTATTTTTTGCAGGTAATCAAACAGTTCAAAGAAAAAACATCATGGATATATCAAAGACAGAAGATGTTTTATTTTTACACACCTTAAGTTTTTTTTTTGTAATGTTTAGGGTTTCTATTTACAACGTCTGTAATTTTATAATGGAGTTTGTGTTATAATGGTGTATTAGCAGCATAGTGCTGGCAGGATCTGTGTTACTTATGTCTGTCTGTATGGAGTCTAAGTATAGCAGTATGGCAAAGCAAGAGGTGGGTACTGAAGAACCAGCTCTTAACAAAAAGATGGAGGAAGCCAACGCATATACAAGGCTGGAAAGATGGAATTGGAATAGCAGGGAAATGGTATTTTAGTTGTGCGGATATGATGCTTTTATTTGGTATACAGAATAGAAGCTATTAAATAGGCAATAAGGAGGGACAAAAGAGGCTAAGGAAATGTAGTAAAAGAAGCTAAGAGGAGAGAGGAAGGAAAGCTTAAGGAAGGCAGCAAAAGAGGTTCGTGGGAGAGAGAAAGGAAAGCTAAGGACACACTCAAAAGCTAAATATTAAATATACAGCATACTCAAATATGAAGCAGTATACATGGTTAATTAATCTATAAAATTAACAATTATATGAGTCATAATAACAAGTAGTATACATGACTAGTTGATAGAGGTATATAGGTGGTTAGAAGGGTGTATAGGGCTTCGGGTAGCAAGTAAGTAGGTTGTAAAAATGGTATTCCTCCGGCACAAGAGAGTGTTAATTTTAATAAAATACTCCTTTATTTAAAAAAAAGAGAATCAACTTGAGATGTAGCTGAATTCAATTAATATGGTAGCTTATGTATTTCAAATAGGCTATGAACAACCTCTTGCATAAAGAGGATATGAAATTGATGAATATTGATCATTCATGGGGTCAAATACAAATCTCCCAGAGCAAAATAATTTTTCCATGCCAAACATATTTCATAGTTTGAGCAGTATGATAATGGGATATTTAGCCAAAATTTTGGAGCCTTTGAATGCCAAGAACAACATTATGTCCTTCAATCAACACAAAAAATCAACAAAAAAATATGTTTTTGTAATGATAAAGCAACTTATGAACAACAATGAGTACATATGAGATGGTCTTAATTGCCAATATTGACTCGTTAAGATGCAATAGGTTCAACTAATAACCTCAAACTTTCTACAAGTGATGGTTTGATAAAGTTGTGGGGCTACCAAACTCATTTAAGACATGGAAACTTTGAGATACACATTAGCCCAACAACTACAAAGAATAGTGATTGCTTGCCAACAAGAGCTTGAAGGCTGGAAATATCCTCAATAATGTGGTGTTCAATGATGGGAGGTAAAGCATTGAGACCAGTCGAATCTTAAATATGCTCTTCAAAGCCATCATCAATAATTCCCAATGATATTAAAAATTTAGTCTGATAACGATGATTGGCACTCCTTTTTTTATCATAATAATATCATAAATCATTCTCCCTTTTGTCTTGGAGTTTAGCCAAAGAGAAATGATGAACAATTAAGTTTGATGTGGGCAATATCAACGATTTCTTTTATTTATCATGTTTATGTCATAATCCTTCATCTGCCTAAGGGTTTCTTTTCACTAAAAAGCCTATAGAAGGGGAGACTTGCACAACACCTTATATAAGTTGGGTTTGGGCACTCTAGTTCGATTGGCAAGAATGTATCAAATACCCACATATAGTTCAACTTGGCAAGATAAATATGTTAAATGTTTATGGTGGGGAATAAAAATTTTAGATTAATAATCATCATGTCTAAAAGTGCCAATTATATTTATCTTTAATGGGCGTGTAATCGTTGATTGTTGATTATTTAAAATATATTTACACCACAAAAACATGTCAGCAGCTTAAAAAAAATAAAATTAATGAAAATTTTATTAAATGTACGTGCCCAAGTTGGGATTCAAACTCGAAACAACAATGTCAAAACGGGTCGTTTTACCAACATGCTGTATGTATTAATAATTAATTTGATTATCCATTGAAATTATTTATATATTTATATATATAGATGTATTCTATGTATTTTTTTTATATTTAAACAAAAATAATAATTAATTTATAAACATAAATATACATAAATAAATAAGCATAAACATATATAAATATATACACATATTTTAAAAAAAAATCACACACACACACATTTATATAATTTCAATAGATAATTAAATTATTTGTTGTAGTCAGTTGGCAAAATAATTTATTTTGAATTTTAATATTATTTTTTATGTAGGGTTCGAATCCTAACCCTTGGTCGATATTTAATAAATTTTTTATTTATATTTTTTACTTTTTAAATAATTGAAGTATGCCAAATAATATATTTTGGTACACTTTTTAAAATTTTTTTAAACAAGAATATTTTTATTGTTATTATTTTGGGTTTAGACTTTAGTGTATCAAAATACAAATCTCCCTATAAATTTGATTTGTTATATTTATTAGTAATATTTTCATTTATTTTTATATTGGTTAGAATTGTTAATTGTTTAAAAAGTTTAAATTATTTTGTCCTTTGGCACAGGTACTACAGTGTTACTTTATTATTTTATTATATTTGTAATTTTTAATGTTTTGAATTTTCATTTTACAAATATCAATTATTTTTCGTGCTCCAATAAATTTATGTGGTTTCCAAATTATTATGAACTTTCAAAAAGTCAAAACCCACGTGCATCTAAAATTTTATTTTGATAATATATCCAAATAGATACTCCCCTCTTCTTCTTTTTTTTTAATTAATTTTTTTTGTTTGCAGCTTCTGCTTACTACTTAATCTTTCATGTTTGTTAATAAGTTATTTTGTTTGATAAATACAAATCTTTCTTTGATTTTGAAGGCTATTTTTTTAGTATTAATAGTAATGCCCATTATATCGTTCATGTAAACTAGTCACTAAATACATACCATACATACATACATATATATATTGTCGAGTTATAAATAAATATTTTCCATTATTAAACATATAAATTAAATCGTTTTTTTAATAATTTTCTGGTTTTTTTCCAACGAAAATAAAGTAAATAAAATCAATTAAACAAATATACTAACTCTTATTGAAATTAATATCCACATACAAATCTTGGTGTCTGTGTTCCACTTAAATATGAATCCGTCAATGCAACTTGATTTTTAGAAAGCTCGATATTTAAAACTGCAATTAAACAATAACATGTGAATGTGCAGTTTGTAGAGCACTGTTAAAAGTAACAAAGATCTTCTTGAGATTTGGTCGGTTACAATATTTATTTCCTTTGGCTCTTAGAAGTGGGACCCTCTTGATCCAAAATATATTATATCTTTTCTATAACAATTAAATTATAGTATGTTTCGATATTTATTTTGATATTTTTTCATTTCTATCATCTACTTAAAAATTTATGATGTATCAAATAAATATATTCATTTTGATTAAATATTAATAAATATCATTACCTACTCAAAAATATCTTACTTAGAAAGTCATGGGTACTTTTTTGGCGCTATAGATCTTAATCACAAAAGGTTTCTTGGTCATTTTTTCTTATATGTATGTTTGCATGTTGGAAATATTTCCACCATTGAATTCAAAGGTATTTTTTTAATGAGCTTCAAAATCTAATTTATACTAATAAGTTAGGCTTCTCAAGTGCTAAAAATAAGTCTATATACCAAAATTAATATATTCTTTTATATGTTAAAGTGTTGGTATAATTTAACTCTTGCCATCATTATAGCTGAGTAGAGACATTAGCAGTATAAAAATTATTTTTTAATGTGTCATTATAAATAAACTTGTTGTTTGAGTAAATAATGAAAAAAAAATCATTAAATAGAAAGAATTTCATCTTTAAACAAAGTGGAAAGAGTTTTTTTTTAATTGAAGGCATATAAAAATAATTTCTTAAAAAAATAAGTAATACCTTTGTAGTATTTTTAATATAAAGATGATTCTCATCATTACCTATTTGTCTAGTTTTTTTGAACGAATGCAAAGAATTGAAAATATAAATAGTGACAGTCATATTTATACAAGGTTTACTTAGATAACATTGTTAAAAAATTAAGATTTATATTAATTGCTTGCAATAAAAATATATTTTATCTGGACTTTTCATTCCCACATATGACTTAGTAGCAATTTGTGAAACAAAGGTATATTTCTAAGTTTTTCCTCTTCTTACCCTTTGATTTACAAGATGTTTTTTGAGTAACATATAGTCTAAATAGTTTTTTGATAATATTTTAAACCGATGCCATTTCTTTTAGCAATTATATCAATATCCAATCAAGTGTCTTCATATTATAATTAAGGCAGCCTTGATTATAAAAACAGAGACTAAAGATTAAAAACAATCTTAAAATCCACATTAATCTTAGCTCAAATGATGCAGTTAATCCAGAAGATCTATCATCATTAGAACATGATCGCTCACTAAGATATATTTGGCTATACTTGTCTTAATCTAAATCCATTGAGTTTTATCAAACAGAACAGTACTTTTAAAATATTTCATTTAGAATAGATATGACATTATAGGTTAGGTAGCCATTGATTAATGTTTTTTTTAAAGTAGATTTAACCAATGATAAAAATTTCTAATATATACATCGATATCTCCAATATATCCATAAATTCTAAGTATAGATATATTCATTAATACATATACATATATAATTGATTGGTGCTCATATACAAATACACACTGATATCTTGGATATATCCAATATATCCATAAAAATCAACATTTTAATCCTTGGATTTAACATAGAAGATAAGCATAATAAATCACCATTTCATCAACCTTTGCTATTCTTGACAAGTCTCATCTATTCATATAAGTTTTATACAGACTGAGTAATGATTTAAAATTCTCAAGATGGGAATGATACGTTTTTCAATCCAAATGGTTCCATTAATGAAATATCTATATTTTATTATGGCCAGAAACATGCAATACTGTTTGCATATTTATGTCGAGGGACATAACCAGGTCGAGCGACTAGGGGCACAACGGTTTGCATCAACCTTTAGATGCAAATCCAATTGCAACTAGTATCCCTAGTAGGCTCAAAGGTAAAATCCAAATTTGATTGGCTTTAACCAAGAGTATACTGCCACCGACATGTGCTCATACTACTTGAATATAATTTGACTTTGCCTAGATAATAACCACTAAGTTAAAAAGATAATATTGATTGGTCACCAGAAAAGCTTGCATGGAAAAGTGTCTGATTAATAAATTAGGTCATTTATAGCATTGGTAATCATAGCTTATATATCTTGTATCTGCATATCTTGTAGAAACTATAATTTGTACAATCGGGATTGAAATATGGGGATTAGGGAATGGCAAAAAATAGATGTGCAGCACTATCGGTAACCATGATGTGGGGATTATAAAAAAATAAAGTAGAGCAAACACATTTATCAAACTAGATATATGAAGCTTAGATTTAATGTAACTTAATATAAAATAACTTAGCAACAAACTCATGAAAAAATACAGCATGATCAGGGAAACATGGAAGAACTCAATCCCATATACCTTACATAAAAAATATAGATGTTTTTTTGGAATAGAATTGTGGTTCTTTATATAAACAAGCTTTAGTTGGGCACTACTCTGTTAGATTGGAGCATAGACACGATTACCGAAAAAATATAATAAAAATTAAAAATTAACGATTTAAAATCAAAAAAGAATTGCAATTATTAATTTATAAAAAAAATGGGTTATTGAAAATTATAAATGAAAGATAATATAATAAGATAGCACTAAAATATATAATATAATACGACAAATATAAAATATTTAAGTTATTGAAATTTAGATTTCTATATAATTCATAGGATCTAACATGGACGCGTTGGATTGGGATGAGTTAGCAAGAGCCCAACCCATATGCAATATAAATTATCTCATAAAATAATCAATCTCAAATTTCAAATAGAATTTTCAACATGAATTGAAATTATTAAATTTTAGATGTGCTCGAATTGGGCTGGGTTGTTTCATTAGTTACATTGTCATGAAAATTAATAAAAAATTAAAATAAACAAACAAATAAACACCTCTTGGTATATATGTGTGTGTGTGTGTGCGCGCGCAATAATATATATGTTTATACTTGTACAATAATATATGTGTGTGTGTGTGTGTATCTATTATTGTATCTACAATAACATATCTATTATTGTACACATTTTTATACAATGGTAGATATGTCTATTGTGAAATCTTAGAGATAAAAAAAAAGAATAAATAATAATATGATTTTTTTTTCTAGAAAAAATAGGCAAAATAGTAATTTTCTATATAAAAATAAACTAAAAATTTTAGAACCCTGATGAAAAATTGGATTTCGTTATTGAATTCGCCTTGGAAAATATAGCTTCGGTAATAAATTTCGTTAAATTCTGAGGAAGTCATAATTTATTTATTTTTTTTAATTATTAGAATAATTATGAAAAAAAATGGGAGCATAAAGACCACGCCACAACGTTAGCATGTGGTTGTGCATGGGCTGGTCAAGTGTCAAACATTAAAAAAATAATTATAAGTTTTTTTATTTATAATTTTAAAAAAATAATAATTAAAAAATGATGGGAATCCAAAAAATAGGATAACGGGAAAAAAATAAAAATATACTTAAAGGTGGAGAGAGAGACTGATGTAGAGGAAAAAAAATAAAAGATCAATTAATTTTTTTTTGATCATAATGGATTATTCTAGAGTGGATATAGAATAGTTCAAGGACTAAGGTTGCTCTATAATACGAGATCTTCAGTTTGATAATAATTATAAACAATATTATGGATATTCATAAACTCTCTAATAATCATTTGCCTATTAATATTCTTGTGACTCTTAGTATTCATTGATTAATGTGTATTAATTGGCATGGATTAATATGTATTCAGTGGTATATTTAATATGTATATATGTATTAAACTTTATATATAAGTAGTCTTTGTATGAGTCACAATATACTTGAAATAATAAGAAACCTCTCCCATGTTTCTCCTATATATCTTGCTCTCTTGTCCTTCTATTTCATAATCCGTTATCAGCACGAAGCTCTGTTGGATTTTAAAGAGATATATTGAAGAATATAGAAACTCATATGATGGGATCCTTAATTGGTAACAATGATATGTGTCTCACAGATAGTGCATCAAGGCATACTATACTTAAGGATAAAAAAATTCTTTTCTTTTTTAATAATGCAAGGATCAGATGTAAATACGATATCGGGTAGTGCAAAATTAATTGAGGGCTCTGGAAGAGCTAATATATTGTTATTTGGAGGAACAAAAATTCATATTGTTAATACATTATATTCTACAAAGTTTTAAAGAAATTTATTGAGTTTTAAGATATTCGACGAAATGGATATCATATTAAAACTACGAATAAAGACAACACTAAATATTTATATATTACCAACATTGTCTCGAGAAAGAAAAATATATTGGAAAAATTATTCTTTTTTTCCTCTATTTTGTACTACACAAACATAAGCACAATTAAGGCATATATCATAGTAAACCAAAAGTTTACTTATGAAAATCATTTTATTGTTTAGCATGACCGGTTGGGATATATTGGATCTATAATGATGCGGAGAATCTTTAAAACTTCAAGTGGGTATTCACTGAAAATCAAAAGATTTTTCTGTCCTATTAATTTTCATGTGCTGTTTATTCTCAATAGAAGTTAATTATAAAGCCATCACTAATAAAAATAATGACAAAACCCCTTGTATTTTTGCAACGTATATAAGGTGATATATATGGGCCTATTGATCCAGCATATAGACCATTTTGATATTTTTTTTATTCTGGTCGATGCATCAACGAGATAGTCGCATGTCTATTTGTTATCAATACATAACTAATTATTTACTATATTACTTGCTTAAATAATTTGGTTACGGGCTCATTTTCCAGATTAACCGATAAAGTCAATTTGTCTTGACAATGTTGGAGAATTTACTTTCCCAGCTTTTAATGATTATTGTATATCTATTGGAATTAGAGGTGTCAACCGGGCCATGCCGACCCGGCCCGGCACGAGGCACGGCATGATTTGTTTGTGCCTGGGCCGGCACGGCACGGGAATTTCACGTGCTTGTGCTCGTGTCATGCCTATCACGACACCAATAATGCAGTGTCGTGCCAAGGCTAACCGAGCCTCGTGCCGGGCCAGGCCCGGCATGGTACCATGGCCCATTGGCACGATACCTTGGCACAAGATGAGAAACCCTAATTTTTTTAGAATTAAAGTTTCGGCGGTGCGGCGGCACGATGGTGTGCGCTGAAACCTTAATTTTTTTTAAATTAGGGGTTCGGCTGCTTGTCGGCATGGCATCGTGCGGTTCCACGCCAAGGCGGCATAATGGCGCACGTCAAAACCTAATTTTTTTTAAATTAGAGGTTCTACCCGGCCGAGCCGAACTTGACGAATTTGAGCCGAATCTGACGAATTCGTGCCACTGGCCCATGCCGGGCTGACCTCCACGAAACTGTGCCGAGCCAGGCACGACATGGTACAATAACCATGTCTTGCCTATTCCGCCATGAAAGCATGGTCGGACCAGCTAAAAATGGGACAATCCAGCCCGACACATCTTGTTTGACATCTCTAATTAGAATAACTATTGAATATCCAGTAGCATATATTTATACACAAAATGATCTTACAGAATCATTTATTAAACATCTTTAATTGATTGTAAGGCCATTATTAATGAGGACGAAACTCCCAACTTTTGCTTAGGGCCATACTATTTTGCACACAACAACACATAATCATATTAGACCAACAAATTATCATGAGTTTTTTCCTTTATAATTAGTTTTTGGTCGAGAACCAAATATTTCCCAACTAAAGATTTTCGAGTGTGCAGTATATGTTCCGATTATTTTACCACAATACACTAAGATGTGTCCCCAAAGAAGATTGAGAATATATGTTAGATATGAATCTTTATTGATAATCAAATATTTAAAGTCATCAACTGAAGATTTATTTACTGATCATTTTGTTGATTGTCATTTTGATGAATCAGATTTTCCAACTTTAAAGAAAAAAATAAACAGTTAGAAAAAGCTATTAGTTGGAATCAGTTGTCATTGTTTCATCTTGACATTCGCACAAAAGAATGTGAATTGGAAGTTCAAAAGAGTATTCATTTGCAAAATTTATCAAATCAATTGCTAGATGCATTTACTAATCCAAAGAGAGTAACTACATCTTACATACTAGCTGCTAATGCTCTAGTTAGATTTGATGTCTTTATAGGATAATCTATTGCTAATTAACTTAAAGCATCGGTAAAACATGGTTGACTAGTTGGTTCCAAATATAAAAATCTGTAGAAAAGAAAATGATCAAATGATCAAGTTGATGAATTGATGGCTTTTAAAGAGTCCATAATTGAAATTCCAAAAGAAATTCAGGTACATGAAACTCGTGACAATCACGAGATTTCGATAAACTATGTCACAACTGGCCAAAGGTGGAATCATAATAAAATGGGCATCGATGAAATATTTGCCTATAATGTGTTACTCAACATTGTTAATAACAATAAGGACATTGAGCCAAAGTTTGTTGAGTAATGTAGAGAGATAGATGATTGGCCAAAATGGAAAGATGCAATTGAATCAAAATTGAATTTTCTTTCAAAACACGAAGTTTTTGGTCCTATTGTCAGTACACCCGATGGTGTCAAACTTGTTGGATACAAATGGATATTTGTGTGAAAATAAGATGCGACAAATAATGTTGTCAAATATATGTCATGATTAATTGTACAATAATTCTCTCAAAGACTTGGCATTGATTATGAAGAGACGTATTCCCCTAAAGTGGATGCAACTACTTATCGATATATAAATAGCCTAGTAATACATTAAAAACTTTGTATGTGTTTAATGGATGTAGTTATGGCTTATTTATATGGACAACTTGACAGTAACATTTACATGAAAATCCTATAAGGATTAAAATTACCTATAACATATAATTCAGGTCCTCGAGAACTTTACTCGATAAAATTATGCAGATCTTTATATGGGTTGAAATAATCAAATTGCATGTGGTATAATCGTCTTATTGAATATTTTTTGCGAAAATGATATAAGAATGATCATCTTTGCCCATGTGTATTTATTAAGATATCTAGATCCGAGTTCATTATAATTACAATTTATGTTGATGACCTGAATATTATTAGAACTACGAATGAGCTTTCAGAAGTAGTAGTCAACTTAAAGAATGAATTTGAGATGAAAAATCTCAGAAAATAAAACTTAGCCTTGGTTTGCAAATTGAACACTTATAGAATGAAATTTTTGTTCATCAATTAGCTTATATATCAAAGGTGTTGAAATGATTCTATATGGATAATATTTATCCATTAAGCACTCCAATGGTTGTAAGGTCATTAGATGTGAATAAAGATCATTTCTCACCTCAGATTGATGATGAAGAGTTTCTTGGTCCTTTAGCACCATAACGTAGTGCTATTGAAGCACTAATGTATCTTGCAAGTCATACACGACCAGATATATTATTTTCTGTCAATTTGTTAGCAAGATATAGTTCTTGTCCAACAAGTAGACATTGGAATAGAGTTAAACATATAGTGAAGTATATTCGATATATGATGGATATGAACCTATATTATCCCAATGTACCCAAATTAGAATTAATTAGTTATGCAGGATATATGTTTGAGCCTCATAATGCTTGATCACAAATGGTCTTTTTGTTCACATGTGGTGATATAGCCTTTTCATGACAATAATGAAACAATCAATTACCACCACATCTTCTAATTACGTAGAGATCTTAGCAATTCATGAAGTAAGTCGGGAATATTTTTGGTTAAAATCTATAATACATCATATTCGAGGATCATGTGGTTTGTATTTTAGCAAGGAGGTCCTGACGACCTTGTATGAAGATAATGATATATGCATTGTTCAATTAAAAAAATGGGTACATTAAAAGGGATAGAACAAATTCTCTTTTACTCATGATCTACAAAAAAAGGGTGTTATTGATTTTCAATCAATTCGTTCAATTAATAATCTAGCAGATTTATTCACCAAGGTTTGCAAGTGTGCAATCCTACTCGGAGATGAGTAACATCCAAAAGGCTAGTTCATAGTATTTGAATGCGCAGGCTGAGAGATTTAAAGTGATGTTTTATACTGTACTTTTTTTTCTTCACCATGGTTTTGTCCCATTGAGTTTTCCTGGTAATATTTTTAATGAGGCATTATCATGGACATCCAAGGGAAAATATTATGAACAATATTATGGATGTCCATAAACTCTCCGTTAATTTCTTGATTATTGATATTCTTGTTACTCTTATTATTCATAGATTAATATGTATTAATTGGCATTGATTAAAATGTATCTATTAGCATATTTATTTGTGTATTGATTTATATATTCATTGACGTATTAATATATACATTAATGTATTTATGTATTAAACCCTATAAATAGGGAGTATATGTATGAGTCAGGATATACTTGAAGGAATAAGAAATATCTTTCTTGTTTCTCCTATATCTCTCACTTTATTGTCCTTCTATTGCTTAATATTTTTTTATTTTTAACTAGATAGAATATTTCTATCCATTTTTTTTTCAATCTAATACTATTAGACTTAATATCCAATAGTTTGACACAATCCACATGAATTATCAAAAAAAAAAAAAGTCTACATGTCGCATGAATACATGCACATGACAAGGCACAAGGCTCAATGGACGTCGTGAATGTTTTCAAAAAAAAATCTTTTTTTTAATTTATTTAACTAAACCATTTTGGCAATGGTCTGAACCCAATCCAATTTCAAATTTTATTAAAATTAGAGGTGTGTGAGGTGCACGTATCACAAATTTAGGAATTCTAATTTTGAGGCACATTACTTACATATGCTGAATAGTAACTATACCAATTTGCCCTGCTTGGGTCATTTCGTTGGGCATGTCGTTCCCAACGAAATTCAGCACATTAGCATGCTATCTCGGTACAACTACAACATTGCACAAGATGTGTTGTGGCTAACATGCAATGATGTCTGGCATGAGTCCTAGTGCATCTCATCGTGTCTCAGCCAATGAAACTAGGTCGGGTCTTGGGTTGGGCCTGAGCCAAACAACTCAATTATCACTTCTACTTAAAGATTATCAAAGGAGTTATTATCTATTATTACAAGTTGGAGTGCACCATTTTGAAGTTTCTAGGAGCATTCATTTGTATCCTATAAAATTTTTTTTAGTACCATTGTAAAATTGACTAATAAGAAAGAAGGTTTTGGTGGGTTTCATGAATCAAATAGATTGGGCTTTAATTTGGATTGTATTTTGATTTTTCTTGTTGTAATTTTAAAATAGTTATTACAAATTTTTATTTTATGTTTGTTTACATTTACATATAAGGAGCATGATAGTCCAATTGCGTGAAATAATTTCAAATGTTGAAATTTCAAAAAAAAAAATAAAAAAAAAATAGGAAAAGGGGAATTTCGTTTTTTTTTTTTGACAACAAAGGCATGCATGATGCTTGGATGGAGGAGTGCCCCAGTGAACTCATTATATAAAATCAAAAAAATGGAAACTACAAAGGATGTAATTTTAGTTGTTACATAAGCTTTTTTTTTTTTTTTTTTGCTTTATTGTTACAAATGTAAATATACAAAAAAATGAGTTTTTTTTTCTTGCGTAGTTATAGAAAAAAAAACACAAAATGATCTCCCTCATTGGTATTTCAAAAAAGGAAAAGTGCATCATTTTTTTTATCTTCCATGGTTCAAAATAAAAATAAAAGAAAAAAAAATCAGACACACATTACAAAAGAGAGGAAGAATAAAGTTGTTTCTTTAATAGATTTACATGTAAAATAAATAAATATTTGGAAGTGTGGCATTGTGGTGAAGAGTTTCTAGACATAAACTCCTCTTATATCTAGTAATTTATTTGAAGAAATTCTTATCTTGAAGTTGATGAATTGAACTCATAACCTAAAAAATAATACTGAATCACATTTGGAGCATTCTCCCCAAAGCATTGTGTTTACATTATTATACTGGATTTTTTGATGTTTTAAATTCTAAAAAATTATCAAGGTTCAACATAAAATTTTTGAGTATTTTATATTTTAAGATTTTTTAGTATGAGTGAAGAAATCTTTAGTATATTTAATTCATTTATGTGATATATAAACTTGACATTTGAGATTTATTGTGCATTTTGAATTTTATGTTTTAGAATTATGGAATAAATTATAATTTATTCTGAATTTATTTTTTTCATCATGCATTGAAATAAATTCCAGAATTTGATCTAATTGGTTTTTAATAATATAAAATTCGGACTGAATTTTATTTTATATAAAAGTGTGTGTTTTCAAAATATAAAAATTTAATCTCATATGAGTTTTGATTATAAAGGCTTTTGTTGTGGCAAACAAATATGTTTTATGTTATTTTTAGTGGTTTCGAAGTAACAACTAACTCATCCATCTTTCCCCAACAAATCGTATCATAGAAGGTCATTGATAATAACAATTAGTTTTATAGTTTGGTTTTCGATATTGATACCTCCAACAAGTAGTATTAGAGTTAGTTATTAATTTTAGTACTTGGTAGCATAACCTAAATTAAGAAGGTTATTTATTGATATCTATGTAATATCTAGTTTATTTTATAACATCAAACTAATATGAGGTTATTCTGATACCAATAAAAGTGATATCAGACAAGATTTGTGATATTTTTATTTGTATGATTCATTTATGGTTGATTTGACAAAATACTCTCATGAAGGACTACTTTGTGATAATAAAATTAAATGTAACTAATTATTATATTTGAAAAAACAAAATGCATAACTATATTGTTATCAAATAATTATATGACCATATTAAGTTAAAACCAAAACCTGAAAAAATAAGTGACAAAAAATTGAAAGACATGCACTTTAGGAATGCCTCTATCACTCACCAATGAATATGTGGTGATACTTATCAACATATTGCCGAAGAAATCATGACTATCAAGTTGTAGAAAAAACTAGAGTCTATATTTGAAAAGAATATGTTAAATAATAAAATATTAATTATTAGACGCCTATTTAATTTAAAGGTTAAAGATATATATCAAATACCAGCTCACATCAATCTTTTTTAGGGGCTCATGAATCAATTTGCTTCTATGAAGATGCTCTCATAAGATGAGTAACATGCATGTCTATTTCTAAGCTCATTTAAAAAGTTAGAATAACTTTGTAGTTTTATTGAGTATTTCACTATCCAATAGGTATAGTATCAAAGCATTTTGTCATTGAAAATCTATTGTCTAAAGAAGTAAGGATAAATAATAAAAGAAATTTTTTTCATGGTATCCTTATTTCTGAGAGATATGGGGAGCACAAATAAGTACACCCAAGGTAATGGATGAAAATATTCATCCAAAGTCAAGTGAAGAAATAGAAAAGCAGTCAAATGTTACAATTATCATGATATGGGAAACGTGACAAAAATTTGCTATTTTAAGAGAACTATATCAAGATCAAGCAAGAGGAGAGGAGATATAGCTTAGAGAGAGGCTAACATCATCTTGAAAGGTGATTTGATGCTAAATAATGACTATAATTCTATAAATCTAGTGTCTTAGAAGGGTGATTAGCTTATTGACTATTGAGTTTTATTTTATATCACCAATATATTAATTTTTTCACTACATATACATATGGGGTCTATGGCATAGTAATGATGGGTAATAATGAGATATAATTTATATTGGGCATAAGATATATTTGTCTACAAATATAGATTAGATATCTTGTAATACCATAAGATGTTAGTTATATACCCAAAATTCATATGAACATGATGTCTATAGACATGTGGAAGACATGAAATACATTAATTATTTTGTTGATCATCGGTGAAAACATGCTAAGACCTTATTAGTCATTATGAGGGGTAAGAAGGAGAGTATGTTATATACCATTCACATAAGAGTTCTTGGACCTAAAGATGAGTAAATCTTGTTTATCAAAAGAGTGACATTAGTCTCTAACATGAGATATTTGATCATATTAGTGAGAATGACTTTTAGTTACTAGCTAGAAGAAATATTCTACTATTTGATCATGGAAACTCTTCTGATGAGTATATGGACTATATACTTGGAAAAAGCTATAAAGTACCTTTTTACTCTCTTCTCCTTTCAAAGAGATTGAATATCATCGATCATCATATACATATTGATGTATGTTATATACAAAGTATAGTAATTAGTGAGTCTTTTTACTTTGTGACATTCATTGCTGATCACTCTAAGAATATGTATGCATTTGTAGTAAAAAAGAAAGACCATGTCTTTGATGTATTTAAGGATGTCCACTACAAAGTTGAGAAAAAGACAAACACGAAAATGATTTTCAATCATTATGATAATGTGAGAAAATATATATGTTAATTTGAAAGTTATTATGTAACCCATGAAATTAATCTTAAAAAGATGCCAACCAAAATATCTCAATAAATGGCATTGCTAAGAGAATTAAATAGACAATTGAAGAGAGAGTCTGATACAAGCTTTATAACAAATATTTCCAATGATTTTTGGAGAGAAGTTATGCATATGGATTTTGATTTAATTAATGTATCATGTTGCTACATGTTTGATACTCTAAGTAATGACTCTTTTGGGTTATTTGACATATATTTATTGATGTGTTAGCACATGTTTGAGATTTAATTAGACAGATTTTACTAAATGTTTTGTTTTGAGAGAATTTGATGAATATTAGTGAAATCAAAAATATTTTATTTAAAATTGATACATATGATGGAGTGATGACTTTGAAGGAGAGAAGCAATTAAGAGTCATAAAATATCACATGTCATGACTTGTTTACACCTTCCACCCTTTTGTTGAGAAATTGTGTCATCATGTCTTGGCTATGACTCTATAAAATTAGTCATGATAATTATTGTATGTCATGACTCCATCATTAAGTTGACATAATTATTTTACTGTGTAACATAATATTTATGGCCATGATATTTTCTTGGAGTCATGGCCACACTTTTTAAAATAACATAATGGTTTAGATGTTGATGAATAAGATGCTATTTAGAATTAAAATTTATGATTTTAATAATATCATGGGCCCATGCATGTTATTAATCATAGATGGTGATAAAAAAGTCGCGAGATACACTCATATGATATGATAAGAAAGAAGTGACAAACCTTCTAATCTTAATATATAAGGTAAATCTATGTGGGAAAGCTTAAGATTGAGGTAAGTTTAATTGTAATGATTATGATACATATGAAATCAAAAGTATAAAAATATTTAAGATAAATCTATTGTGCATATTGCAGAAGAACTAATCTTTTAGTGATGTAAGGGTTAAGTGGAATATTTAAATTAAGGGTTTCATCATAGTATGGAGTCATGTGTCGGTCATGGAAGATGGTGATAGATATGTCTAAGGATATATCCAAATGTAGGTGTTTTGTATGGTGGTGATAACACTGTGAGTCAATTTCTCTTGTATGATGTTTATATGTAAGATTTTTGAGAAGGCATATGTTAATTATCTTGAGTATAGTTCTTACGAAACTGAAAACATAAATACATCCAGCACCACAATATTTCACATCCTTGAGATATTTTAGATCAAAGAATAGAAATACACACTTAAAGTAGTCATCAAGTTCAGTTGGCATATTTTTAAAAAGGAGTATACATGAAAATGACATGTGATCGGAATGATAGCTAATATCAAGGTACAACTATGAGGGGATTATCATTGGTAGTGATAGCCAAGAATGGTAGCTACCTTGTATGCCAAAAGGATACTAGGATAATTCACACTCATCTACCATTTGTTCGAAAGATGAACCTAATATTTTCCAAATACTAAAAAAAATATTATCATGCATAAGAAAGTGAGCCAATCCATAGTTTTAAGTATCTTTCCAAAAACTCAAGTCAATCTACTTAACTCATGAAGTAATTCATTTATTTTTTATTGGTCAGATTGCCCACATTATTCATGTTTAATCAATATCTAGGTTTAAGTTTACTTTACCCCTTGTATAACTCATATACATATGAAACTTCATTGGGCGAGAGATAATCATCCAACAAGCTTTTTTGATCATGTCATAAATAATAAGTTTTTGCACAATAATAAAGCTACATTAAGGTAGTTAGATAGATTGAAGGCAATGGAGGCCAACATCTATGAGATTTTTAATTTATTAGGAGCCCAAAATAGCAAGTGACTAAGTAAGGAAGAAATTTCTATTTTGTAATATTAAACAATTATATTTATCAACCCCATTTATCTTGTGGAGGAAACACAGTCTTGTAGAATAATAAGCATGTCTTTAGACACGACAATAATGCTCCCACACACTATCATACAAAAGTGAGAATCATAAAAGTATGTCGTATGAAATTCATGGGAATGTGTAATAGAACTTTAGGCAATTCGATACAAAATTTGGAAAAAACTCAATGGAATACCAAATGTATGGAACCTCGAGCTTCAATTACAAATACCCAAAGGAAGTAGAAAAGATGTCATTGGAAGAAAATATTATTTCCTTGCTAGAACATATGAATATAGTAATAAAGATTATTGAGAATCAATTTGGACAATTTGCATTATTAATGAAGTAGAATAACATAAATGAAATACAAATTAATCTCGAGCAAATCCAAAAAAGTACTTATCCATCATACTCAAAAGTGGAAAAAAGTTAGATGAGCAATAAGTCGAAGTGAAGACCAAAAAAGATGTTGAATAGAGAAAGAAGTAGTGACTAATGAAGTCCCAAATTTTTCTTAAGCCATGATGCCCAATTCCATGACATTTTCTAAAGTCATGACATTCCTCAAAATCATGGCATCCATAGAACTCCCTTCCCAACATACATCCATAGTTTAGACACATGCAGAAGTGGAGGAGAATGAAATGAAAATTGGAAAAAGCCATGAAATGAAGGATGTGCTAAAGAATGATTATGGAAATGATAAACTAAATTTTCTACTTAACCTTTTTTTTCTATATTGTTTTACAAAGGGGAAGCTTGATGACTAATTTGAAAGGTTTCTCAATATCATCTAGAAGTTAGGAGTTAATATCTCATTTTTCAAAGCTTTATCTGATATGCTCATTTATATGAAGTTCATAAAAAACACCTTAAGAAGCAAGAGAAAGTTGAAGATGTATGAAATTTATATAATCATAGATCAAATATTAATTTAATGTCACTATTCATAGTATAAACATTGAACCTTGGTGATATAACTTTGACCTTTCTATCACTTCAATTGTCCTATTGATTAATCAAAAATTTGAGAGATATTATTGAAGATGCGATGGTTAAGGTTGGAAAATTTATTTTTTCTATAATTTTTTTTGTGCTTGATATGAAGGAAGATCAATATGCTCTATTTATCTTGTGATGACTATTTGTTTATCCATTAGATTGATATTAATAGATTTCAAGAAAAAAATATTTCATAGTTCATATGGGTGAAGAGCAACTAAAGTTTAATCTCTACATGACCTATATAACCTAGATGATGATGAGAAAGATTACTAGAGAATAAATAGTCTTCTATGCATCACCATGAGACAAAATAAAGACTTCATAATGAATAACTTTGTGAAAGATTATTGGCTCGAAGAAGATGGAGAATATGATTAACTATAAGCACTTTAGACTGAAGAAAATATAATAAGTTTCCATGATGAAGAAGACTTCTATGAAATTGTAGTATTTTTCAAACTCACGACTTCTGGAGGATCCAAGTCAAACTACTTTGAAAATGTGAAGAAAAACATTCAATTGATGGAATTTCCAAATCAAAAATAAGAGAAATTACTAAGGGAATTTTGGTGATTATAAAAGAAATAAAAGCAATTCCAAGCTGATGGTTGATTTACTAGAAGGGAAATAGCAGACAAAGATAATAATTATTGAATATATGAAGGTAGATGAAGAACTAATAGTTATAATAAAGAAACCATGACTTCAAAATAAGTCATTGCTTTAATTGGTGAAGCATCGAAGAAAATCATGGTAAGAGATAAAGCCGTGACAATGGAGTAATAGAAGCTTTAAAAAAATTATTTTTTTTCAAAACCATGTGAAAAATGGATCCAAATAAAAATTCATGAAGTTACAACTTCACAACAAGTTGCATCCTTATCATTGGTGTTCATAGGTAATTATATCATTATTTCTCACAATGTTGCACCATCTATAAAAGAATAACCCAAAGGAGAAATTGTAAAAGATGACTTAATAATAAAAGAGAATTCGAAAAGACAAGAACAAAAGAAAGATTATATTGGAAAACTTGATTTGACCATTGAAATTATTGAACAAATTGATGATCCAATAATGGTCTAGCCAAGGATATTAAACTTAGTGCTTCATGGGAGGTAACCTAAGTATGTACTTTTAATTTGATGAATAAATTCATTGTTCCCACTGATTCATACACAAAATAACAAATCTTTAGATTCAAGATTTTGTTTCCAAATGAAAATAGTCAACCACAATATTCAAACCATTTTTTTGATGTGAAGTTGTTTCTTCCTTATTATGTTATTGATAAGTTCAAAGATAGAGGGAGATTTATTGTTCAAAGATGAATACTACTTTTAGTGTGTGAGTTTGTTCGGCACTCTACATATTAACTTTTGTGGGTGTTTTAGCTTATATTTATTGATGTGTTTGTATATAATTGAGCATTAATTGAGAGATTTTACTAAATATATATTTTTAGGAAATTTGATGAATATTAGTAAAATCATGTATATTTTGGGTAAAATTAGTGCACTTAGTGGAGTGATAACTTGGAGGAGAGAAAAAATATATAAAGTTGTGATATTTTCTATATAACAACTTGTCTATGCCTTCCACAATTTTATTGAGTGGTTGTGACATCCTTTCTTGGTCATTACTCAAAAAAATTTGTTGTGATAATCTTTATATGTCATGACTCTACCATCGAGTTGACATAATCTTTATGGCTATAATATTTTCTTAGAGTCATAGCCATACTATTTCTAAAATATAATAATGGATATGACTTTATTTTCATATTATGACAGCCAAGTATCCAATCAGTGTAAGAAGTTATGTCATTTTCTAGCATCATAACTTAATTACTATTTAGCCAAAATACTAGAGAGTATTACTCTAGTCATGAAATTTCTAGCCATTATGACTTTTTGTTCCAAAGAGCATTTACCCTAGTCATGATATTTTTATTATCAGGACTTTCTACTCCAGTTAGAAAATACCAAAGTTATGGTAATTCTTAGCACTTTGAATCATGTTCTAGAGGCAAATGCATAAGACATGACTATTCCTAGCACTATGAATTTTTATCCCAAAACAAAAATATCTTAGGCATGGTGTTCCTAGTGCTGCAATATCATGTTTTAAAGGGTAGTTAATTGAGTCATGACATTCATTACTATTGTGACTTTTGTACTCTAGAAAGAAGATCCAACATGACAATAAAGTCATGTGAATACCCAATCTTGAATCTTTCTAGTACTTCATATATGCAAGTAGACTCCAATATTTTAAATAGATCTGGTCATAGTTTCGATCTTTTATCTAAAATAATATTGGCTGGCATAGAAAAAGAAGACTCTGATACTATGCTAGGCATTGAAGGGATTAATATATCTTGTATCATCTTAGATAGTATGTGATAAACGGATTCATATGATTTTTACCATAATAAAATATTCAAATTGTTTTTATCATCATGTGATTGGATAGAATAATAATCGATATCTAAGTACCATGAAAACTCATTAATATTTGATGGATCACCTCATCATTTTTCATTAGCTAACTAAATGGAGAAATCATCATCTCCAAATATGACATCATGTTCATACTTGGAGCTTGGCTACAACTACTACCATACCTAGGTATCGTAATATGAAAACAAGTTTCATGATTGAAACCATCAAGTTGGTGTTCCTAGTTCATGCATGTGGATATGTATATCAAAATATTTTTTCCCCTTCCACATTCATCCTAAGATCCATACATGTAACCAAATAATACAGAGTTGGAATGAAAAACTAATATTTAAAATACTTGATTTCTATCTCACTACAGCTTTTCATACGCAGATTTCAAAGCTTATTAGGGGTCTGCCTATTCCACCAGCCATTGCTCCAGAGTCAGATGTACCTTCTACAAGAAGGATCCCACTGATTGTTAAGACATTTTAATTATTAAACTGTTGCACAACGGAACTATAAACTTAAATTTTGGTTGAATATGATATATGAAACTATTAACTATTAGTTATCAAAAAATTTGTGTTGCATTTTTTATTATGGTATAGGAAATTTTGAAATTGGTACAGGAAATTTTAAATAATATAGGAAATTTTGGAAATTTACAAATTTAACAAAAATTAATGAAAATTGGAAAAAATAATTGAAACGGATTTTGCAATGGATTTTGCAACGGCTATTCTGTTTCAACTAAGTAAAGTTTATAAAGAAAATATTTGTTGCAATGCTGTTGTGAATTTGCAACGGAATTGCAATAGAATTACAACAAAATATTTTAAAATGACTCATAGTGGTTGCAAATCCGTTGCAAAGTTGCAACGGAATTGCAACAGAAATTGCAATGGTTAGTAATGAAACGGTTGTTGATATGTTGCAAATTGGCAACAAAATTGCAATAGAATTACAACAACATATTTTGCAACGACTCGTAGTGGTTGCAAATCTGTTGCAAAGTTGCAACGGAATGACTAACAGAAATTGTAGTGGTTAGTAATGAAACAGTTGCTGATCTGTTGCAAATTTGCAACGGAATGGCAACAACTTTAGTTTATTCATTGTCTTTTGATTTTTGTGATTTAGCAACTGAATTAGGAACAGATGTGAAATTCGTTGCAATAAAACAATGGAATCATTCCGTTGCAAATCCGTTGGTCTTTTGCAACCGAATGCCAAAGTGTGCAAGATTGCATCAAGGTTTTTTGCAACAGAACACTTATGTTGAAAATCCGTTGCTAATAGAGATTTGCAATGGATTTTTATGGGTTTGCAACTGATTTGCAACGGAAAAATCCGTTGCAAAACTTTGATTTTCTTGTAGTGCTAAATGAAGGATGATTTCTATACGTGCTAAACATTCTACTAATATTACATATGCACCCAAGTGCAATGCAAGTAGTGTGAGTATACACAGATGGATATATGTTCATCATATAATAAAATTCTTTAAATTTTTTTAAAAAAAAAATTATGTATCCTAGTTTGAATCTTCAATAATACATTTATCACTCTTACATTTAGCATAATCTAATATCACGTATTGTTAGCCAACACATGACCTCAACATGAGGTATGTGTAATTATAATGATGTTTGACATCCATATAGAATTTTTTTTAAATTTTTTATGCCTGTAGGTAAATAAAGACTACTAAACTCCTTTTGTCTGCTAGATTTCCAAAGGAAATTTAGTAAATTTCTTTTTTTTTCTAAAATGTGAGAAACTACTTTTATTCCCACTTGTACTAACAAATTAATAACATGATATATGTACCTTATGTGAAAAATCACACCTAACGGCTCATCTCTAATAGTCCTAACAAACATACTAATAACTACTCCAATATTAAAAGCATTATCGAGAATAATACTAAATATTTTATTCTGAATATTATATTCTCTAAAAACCTATACCATACACTCATATATGGCATGGTCATAATGAAAATAGAGAATTTGAAGAAATCCTAAAATATTTTTATTAAGTTTCCATTTTGAATCTATATAGTAGGTAACGAGACATGTGAATGATATGTTATCATGACTAGTCTAGATATTAGATATTATGGATACCACTCCATTATATTTTCTAAATTAGTTAATTATTAATTATTTTTCTAACTTATAATATTTTATTATGCTATTCCTATTTGTTTACCTAAGAATTCTATGATAACTAGGCTAAAAACAGGTCTACATAATACTGACTACCCTATGATTCTCTAAAAATCTAATCCGAAGATCAATGATCATAATTAGTTTGATCATGCATTCCCTCCTAAAATTATTGTAGTATATGAAGAGGATCAATGAAGCTAAACTTAAACTAGAACTACTTGAAAGACCTTGTCACTTAGTTGAGTTTGCTTCAGATCTAATGCACTATATTTTTTGGTGTATTGATCGACATACCTTTTAACGTGATTAGTATAACAACTTCTACATGTAAACATATTTTGACTATATATATATATATATAATATTGTTTCTTCTTTGACACATCTAGAATTTTTATTTTTTATTATTTTAAAGTGCATTCATACTACTAAAGTTTGTCTAATTTTTTTATTTTTTAGGTGAGAAATAATTTTGAGATGAGACCATTAGAGACAACCTAGTTTTAGTATTGAACCTTTTGGTAAGGTTATCATTATTATTTATATCTATATTAATTTCAAAATTATTATCATTATATTCATTATATATCATATTATTATACAAATTTTTATTAAATAAAAAAAATTTAAAACTTATTTTAAAATAACAGCCAAAAAAAAAATTTAAAAAGATAAGTAAATCATAACCACTTTGTTATAATTTTTAAATTTTTTAATTTTTAAATTTTAATTTTTTAATTATTTTTAATTGTTTTTTATTTTTCTTGGATAAAAATCCATCAAAATTCAAATTTCTAGCATGTAGCCATTTGAAAAAATTTGACCACAACTTTTTTAAAAAAAAATTAGTTTTTTTAATATAGTGCCAATGACAGGCCATGCCTGTTGATCTCGATGTTATGACCCGTTGCATGAAAATGCAATGGGTTTGGTCGATGCAGTGCAGATATGGTTGGTTGCCACCAACAAGTGGCCACATCAGTAAAGCTTGGCCTACGTGATTGAGTGGACTGTGCCACTAGGCCAAGCATGTAAGGTAGTGCCTAACACGACACAAGGCATTGTAACTCTAGCTTAGCACATTATGAGTCATGCCTCAGGTCATAACCATCCAAGATAGGTATGATTCTATACTGTGTCATATCAGGTCATGCCTAGTGTCTTGGCTTTGCCACTTGACCCACTTGATACCTCTAATACATCTTATTAAGCTATAGACATCCATTCTTGGTTGAATCTCTACACAAATAGTCATAGTAATCTTCATAAATCATGATTCTGCCATCTCATTAACATAATTATTTTATTGTGCAATATATTCATTTTAGTTGCGAAACATATCGGATCCATACTAGCTCACAATAATTTTATGCCCACAATATTATTTTTTTATCACATCAACTAAGTATCCCACTGATGCTAAAAGCCATGGCATAGAGGTGTCAACCGAGCCTGGCTGGCCCGGCCTGGCACGAGGCACGACACGGTTCAGCCGTGCCTGGGCCAGACGGCACGGGGAAATTTCGTGTCTGGGCCCGTGCCATGCCCTGGTCAGGCACGAGTCGTGTCGTGCCTGACCCGGCACGGATCAGCTCGTGGCACGTCACACCGGCATGGGTTCATCCCATGTCGGGTGTCCCCCGAGCTCGACCTTGCGATCGCCCCTCCTGCGAAAAAGACCGAGGCTAGGGTCTGATTGGACCCGACCCACGGTCCCACGAGGCCCGAACTGTACGGCCAGGCCACGCTCGAGCGGGCCAGGCACGGCACGCCTGCCGTGCCTGCGGGCCGTGCCGGGCTCAGCACGAAGGCACGCTCGTGCTCAAAAAAACGGGTCGGCCCAGCCCGTTTGACACCTCTACCATGGCATCTTCTAGCATTATAACTTTCTTGTTATAGAGCCACTAAGTATAAAAATTGTTGTGACTCATTATTAGCACTATAACTTTTAGTTATAGAAAGTTATAGAAAGTAATACTCAATCTGTGGCCATTTCCAAACCAAATACTTTTTGCACTTAAGAAATGAACATAGCTACGACATATTTCTTATGTCATGACTTTGAGTTACATAGATGAAATATATAAACCATTGGCATTCTCAATATCTTGACTTAGTGTTATAGAAGAAAAAATTCATAATCAAATGCCATTCTTATAACAATATCTTAGTATTACATATGTGAAATGTACAAGCCACGACTATTCCAAGTATTGGGACAGTGTTAAAAGACAAAATACACATTTGTGGTCATTTCTAGTACCACATCAATCAGGTATAAGAGAAAGACCAAAGTCTTGACCTATTTCTAATACTAAATCAATCTGATATAAGAGAAAGACCAAAGCCATAACTCATTTCTAGCACTACAATTTTATATTATTGAAACTAAATGCACAAGCCATCACTATCTTAACCTCATTTGCAATCTAAAGCAAGTTTATCACCAAAGATATAGTTTATTTTCAATGTTATGACTTTGTGTTATAGAGTGGAAAAGTTAAAGCCATGACATTTCTAAAAGTTACGACTTTCCACTTAAAAATGTACCCAACCATTCAATTATAAAAGCACAAAACAAAGAATTTGGGAGAGTTATTTTGACATGAATAAAAAACATGAGAAGCTAGGATTTTGAGAAAAATTTTTACCCAAATCTAATGGAGATCCATGAGCAAAGAGGCTATGTAAAGCACAAGCACAAACCCTGGGGGGCTTGAATTTTGGCTCACTATATGGCCAATTCGAGGTGCACAAATAAGAATTATGAGTTTATGGTTTTCTTGAGGGCTATCATTTGAAACCAAAATTAATAAAATGTATTTCAAATTATCTCATATGATTTCCTCCCCAATATTAGGTTAAATAAAGTTCCAAGGATAGTGTATTTAATTTCATATGATGGATATTTAATGAATGGTTTTAATATTTAAATTTTGTTGTTATTTGGTAATTGATGAATATGGTAATTATATAGAACTAAAATTAAAGTTTTACAATTGTTATATTTGTGCATATTATCATGGTGAATGATAAAAAATAAGTTATGAATCACTGATACATAATGGTATGAAGAAAGTTATAGTCTTTCCTATTGTGACTCATGAGATAATCTTATATCTCAAAATCTGATGTTGATATAACTTAATCATATGAGTATAGTATTTATAATGACACAAAAAAAATTACTTTAGTTAATTCATTTTGTATATCTTAGATAAATTGACCCTCAATTAATATAAGTTTTTTATACTATGTTCTTTTAAGAGTTTCACATTTAATTTAAAAGTCACATGTCATCATGATAGATGATAATATGTAAGCCATGATATACATGTGAGTGGAGGTGAATATTAAGGTGGTGATAGTCATGCAAGTTACTTTCTATCATATGACCCATACTTGTGAGAATTGAGAGAGAGTGTATGTTGATTATGCTAGTATGATACTTATAAAGTCAAAAATATAAATACGTTTAATACCATATCAATACACATCTTCATGACACATGAGCACAAATAATAAGAATGCTTAGACAAAGGAAACATCAATGGTAGTTGATTAGTTACCTAAAAGGTATAGAATTATGAATGATCCTCAAATATAAATCTACAAATAAGCATATATATATATATATATATATATGTGTGTGTGTGTGTGTGTGTGTGTTTTATTTTTAATTTAAAAAATATATAAACCTATAATTAATAATATATAGAAATGTTAATTAATAATATATAGAAATGTTTCTTAAAACTTATATATATAAATGTATATAATATATATAAACATAAAGATATAAACATATATATATATATATTCAAAAACCTATATACATAAATATTTTTGAAAAATTGTATAAATATACCTATATATAGAAACATTTCCAAAAAACTTATATATACAAACCTATATATAAACCTATACATAGAAATGATTTCAAATTTATATATATATGAATTTATATATATTAACACACACACACACATTCTCAAATACATACACACGCGTATATATATAAACATATATATGAACACATATATAAACCAATATATATATATATATATATATATATGTTTAAAAAAATATGTATATATATAAAGAGGCTTATATATTAGTTTTCATATATATATATAGGTTTATAAATATAAGTTTTTGAAAATAATTATATATATGGGTGTGTGTGTGTGTGTGTGTGTGTATATGTTTATATGTATATAAGTTTTCAAAAACTATGATATACATATAGGTTTATATACATATGTTTATATATAGAAACACACACACACACACACACACACACACGTCTATATATGCATTTTCAAAATTTTTAGAAAACAATACATTTTAAAAAAATTTTTGTATTATGCTGATGTGGACCGTGGACATGAATTTTTGGGTTTTCATTTATAGCACACCAAAACATAGATATTTTGTTTTTTTTTTGTATTTTTCACTAAATACTAAAAATTTTGGTTTTTTTTTAAATTATTTTCTAATTTGAATGCCTAAACATAAAATTTCCTTAACAAAAAATTATCTACCAAGTCATCTGCCAACATGCATGCCGAATGCAAAAATGATCTTGGGCCTACTTGGAGGCATGAGAAAAACATCTATATTTTATTGACACACATCAACCCATATACCTCCATTTCATAAGGAATAAAACAATTTAGCATTCCATGATAAAAATAAAACTAATTATTTTAATCTATGTTGTCAATAAAAAATTTATTGGTTGGGAGAAACAAGGAAACATATGAATATTTGATAAGAAATAAAATACCTATCATTTCTTATTCACAAACCTGTGCAAGCTCAAAAAATGACGAGAGAACAGAAAATAATATTGCAACATATGAAAAATATCATAAGAGACATATTCAAGTACATGAATTATAACAATCAATTGTAGTTGTGAGTGTCATTGTAAAAGAGAAGCATTATCTAGGCAGTACGCTATTATCATATTGGAGCATGAAATACAAAAGGTGTAAAATAAAAATTGAAAACATTAAAAAAATAAATACAATAAAATAATAAATTAATAATGTAATAGAAGAGGAAGAAATAATATAATTTTGTAAACATTATGAATGAATATAAAAACAATTAAACATTAATAATAACTATAAATTTGTTAAAACAAAACAAATTAATTTTGAAGTTATCAAACTTGTTCGCAAACTTGCTGTCTAAATTTCTACCATAGAAACACCTCAGATGAAAAATAAAATTTTTATAAAATATTATAAACTATTATAATTTTAAACAATATAATAAATACAATTTGAATAATCAACAATTAGTGATTCCTTTATAAAAAATACATATACTTATTACCTTCATATTCGATGATATTTCATCTTAAATTTTTACTTTACACCATAAATATTTCACATAATTTATCTTAGCAAGTAGAATGATATGCAGGAATTCCAATTATTGTCATTAGTTGTTAGATCTCTCAATATAATTTGAAAATTCAACATAGTGATTGGGTTATATGCACAACACTATTCACTAGGTAAGCTTGGTCCCTAACTAATCTACTTCACAATTTAGATTACATACCAATAGAATCTAAGTTTGTCTTGATGCTACACCATATACTTATAGTCCCTAGATGTCTTCACAACATTTTTCAATTCAATCATTATAATGGTCTAATACTAATTGTTTGGAAAGATTGTAACTATGAAAGAATGAATAATGGTATTTAACTTCACTATCATAATTATTATTTTCACTAACTCTTACTTAAGTTTAATTTCACCCACTCATCTTATCACATGTTTACTTATTGTGACTTTTTTACCAACTTTCTTAAAAATTATGTTGCATACTATAGTGGATTGCTCTATTAATACTAGTTGGAACAAACCAATTTGAAGTTTCTAGAATCAACCATTTAAACCATGTTATATATTTCTATTGCACTAGTAAAAAATGTTCCAATTAGAAAGAATATAGAATATCGTAGAGGCATTGGAAAGTTTGGAGAAGTTTATATATTCTTAAAATATTATGTCTTGCCTATTTATAGCACTTCTAGTTTAATATTACCATCAATGAATAACACCATAACCACATTGCATCTAAGTTCAAGTTTTTTTTTTGTATTTATATTTGCATGAGATCTTTCTTCTTAGCTAGTTTGCAATAAAATCATTCATTCAATGCTCTTGTTTTGTTATTAGTCAAGTTGATTCTTTATTTGGCTGAGGGCAATTTAGCCCATCTTATCCTTACTTGAAAATGGCTTAAGTAGGTTGGGCTAGGCTAAACCACAAATCTTGGCAGATTCAATTTATGCAAATTTAAAATCCTTTGTCTAGATGAAATAAATTAAACCGACAAAAATAGCTTGAAAATCACTTAATATATGTGTTTTAAATAGTTTGTGAATTTTTATGATATAGTGAAGCACTTTGGTGAGACGTGTCGTCTACTTTATAATTACATGAACTTTTAAAACAATTTCTTGATGTACTCTTTTGGATTTTCAAGTACTTATGAACTGCTAAAGCTTTATGGCCAATGCAGTTTTCCTTTAAATTTTATAATTACTTGTGAACTAACAAATCTTTTTACGCATTTGATAATGTTTTTACAATTTCATAAGTGCTAGTGAATTTCAGATGTCTTATGTTCAACTATATAGTCCCTCATCCTAATAAGCACTTTCTAATTGATGAAGCTATTTTCCTAAATATTTAATGTATCCAAAGTTCATAGCAATTATAAAGTTGTGAGTTTTGGCAAGTATTTGTGATGTCTTTTTCTTCTACTAATTTCCATGAATTATTGTGTGTATTGTTGTCTAGTTTTCAAATTAAAAAAGAATTATTGTTAGTAGTTCCTCCATGAAAGGTTTAGACACTTCTTACAAATTATAAAATGCATTTGCTTGATCAAGGGACAAAAATCCATCCTTATGGGAATGAAAAGTGTTGATTTGTTAAATGCCTACTCAGTTAATAAATAGAACATTGTGGTGGATGGTGACATACCTTCTTTGCATCCCCAAGTCCCTTAAAAATCATTTTTTGTGGGTGAAATATAGACTATTCTATTATATATTTGTAATTTTTGATGATGCGTAAATGAATAAAAGAGTGATAATTGAAATGATTTCACTAAATTGGAGTTTTGATAAATTGTGACGATTAGAAGTAAAATCATTGTGTTTTTAGAAGTATTTGGTGACTTTGTGATAGTGGTTCCATCGAGTAGTTATGACATCCATTCTTGGCCAAAATTATACCTAATTAGTCATATTAATCTTTATATGCCTTGAATCTACTACCTCATTAGTACATTCCTTTTACTTTGTAACATATTCTTTTAAGCTATGATATTATCTTAGAGTAAGAGCCATACTTATCTTGTAATATTTAAATGATAATGACAATATGTTTATTTCATAGTAACCAATTATCTCACTAGTACTAAAACACATGACTATTTTCTAGTGTCATAACCTTATTTTTATTAAAACTTAATATTTCTAAGTCAAGAGTTGTGATCATTCTCCAATGACATGACTTTTGAGCTACAAAGAGTTGAAAAAGGGCAATATGTTGTGACTATTTTAAGAGTTGTGGCTTTTTTTCCCTCAAGAAAAGGCATATGCACATCCATCACTCATTGCCATGACTTTGAGTCACAATAGATTAAGGCCAAAGCCATGACCACTCTTAGAGCACCATGAAATTTGTGGTTTAGAGATGAAATGCATAAGCGGTGACCACTTCCCAATACTATGACTCGATAATATAGAAGATAAAGGCAAAACCGTGGCCACCATTAAGCATCTTTTGGAGGTACAAAAAGTTTAGGAGAATTCCAAGTCAGGACAACTTTTCCGTGCCACAACTTTTGAGCTCCAAAGACAAAAGAACAAAGTCATGCTATCATTCCAAAGCTATAACTTTCTATTTGGAAAATGCTTAGAATTCATCAAGTAAAAAATAATCAAGAGAGAGAATCATAATAATAATAATAATAATGATCTTCTTCTTCTTCTTTACTTTGAACTAAGCACAACAACAACCCTATAGGATCCCCTGACAAATAAGTGTTGCAAGAATAAACCTAAACCCTAGAGTTAGGAGACGTCGATGGCTTTCAACCATCCCCCCACTCTAAGATTGATTTTTTGGATTCAATTAAAATATCATGGGAGTACTATTTTGAATCCTAGATTCTCATGAGAGTTATTATTGAGAAACTAGGATTCACAAGACTTATTTTCTTATACTTCATATGAATTTCTCCTTAATGTCAGATTAAATTGTAGGCTAGGGTTTATTTATTTTGATTTATGTGCTGTATAGATAATTTGAATGTTGATTGTGATTTTTGATTTATATCATGAATGAATATTGATGAAATTAGTGATTAAATAGAATTAAAATTAGTATTTTACTATTGGTGGGTTTGAGGTTGTAGTGGATGTTTACTTGTAAACCATGAGGTTTACTCACACATGATAAGAAGGAAGTGATAGGCTTTCTGATCATGATGTATAAGACAAACCAATATGTCAAAACCCAAAATTAAGGTATATTACTCATTATGAGTATGACACTGACAAAGTTAAAATCATAAATACTTTTACTTACCAATCTATTATATGCATCTTAAATGAACCAACTCTCTATGAATGTATGTTTTTTATAGAATATTTTTCTAAGAATTTCATCTTTAGTGTGTAAGTTACATTGTCACTATGGATGATGTGTAATTCTCAAGACATGCATGAGTAGGGGTGTCTAATGAGGTAGTGACATCCCTTTGACTTACTCTAACTAGTATGATTTCCACTAGTTAGATTTGAGAAAAAATATATGTTAATTATGTAAGTATGGCCCTTATGAATCCGAAAAATACAAACACTTTTAAAATCACATTTGTCCAAAGTCATTAAGATATCCAAGGCCGAAGAATAAGAACAAACATATGAAACAATTATCAAGGGCAATTGACAAGTTGCCTAAAAGTTATAAACTTGTGAATGATCCTCGATCAAAAATGATATGTTATATTGGCGATAAAATATTAAAGAGATAACTACGAGGAGACCATCATTGAGATAAACTTTATAGTAGCAAGCACCTTGTATGTCATTAAGAAAATGGATTCTGATAATAATTCAACCCTATTCTAAATCCAAACTCAAAATTAATCAATTCTATTTAAACATACTTCATATGAATAAAAATGAATAATTCATAGGATCTTAGAATCAGACTTAAATCTTGAATTTTTTTCTATACTAGAATAATATTATTTCACTATTAGTTGACCAAAATGCTGATACTATTCTTGTGAGATTGATATCTAGATAAAAGTTCTTTTTAATACTCGTAGGACATATATATTTGTGGATCTTTATTGCTGAAAAAATCTTCATCAATAAGCTTTTTAGCACATTATCTAACAAATAAAATTACGTAGTATAACAAAGTTGTGATAAAATTTGGCACCATTATCAGAGATTATTTATTTTGATTAGTCAATATGAGTTGATATAATTATACTTATAAATGGATAGTTCTATTTTTAATAGTTTTGATAATAACATTTGAATTATTTTTTCAAATCTACAATAGCTTGTCTTGATATCATGTTTTGATTGTGAAGTTGTTGTGCTTATTATTTCCATTTTTATTCTTTCAGCCCACCTTATATGAGTAGAATTCTAGGAATGAGGTAATATCACTAGATCCAGAAATTGAAAAAATTAGAAAAATAATTTTGAGATAACGAGTTGGTAAAGAGTTTATGGACGGAACTGACAATAATAGAGATCCCCAAGGTTGTGATAGGAAAGCTATCCAATAACTCATCTACCACTCCATATTGAAAGATTATTAGTATCTAATTATGATAAATAGTTATTTAGGTATTTAGATATAACTAGTAGAGCTAAATTTCCTTGAGTTAAAACCAAGTTTGATAGTGATGGTTTAATAACACTAGTACAGTGGGAGGATATCATATAATCTGAATGAGCATCTCTTCCAAATGCCAAATACCAAATGATACTGATCATTTAGTATGAGTTTTATGATGTATTTATCTGAAAGAAAGTTTTATTTGTAATAATTTCACAAAAACTAAGATTTTGAGGATTTTGATGAATAGTTATGAAATTGAGAGTTTTTGGTATGAAATATACAACATTATAGAGTTTGTCATGCAAATCATAGCATTTAATATGATTTGACTTGATTACATTTTTGAGTACTTAAAGATTAGTTTTAGTATTCATTTTTAGTTGAAGCTCTAGACATAGTCATGGTAATCTTTATACACTATGACTCTATCTGAAAATATAAAGGTGAGGATTTATGAATGATCTCTAAGTAGATATGATTTGTTGTCTTAGTATTAAAATACTAAAAAAATTACTATATGAAAAGATAATTATTGGAAAAGGCCCACTAATTGATAACTACCTTGTATATTAGAAAGGAAATAGGTCATTCATAATTATCCAGCCTTTGAGCTATGATCGAGCATAATCACAATAAGGCCATTTTTAAATTTCATCACATAAAAAAAATATAAACAATTTACAAAATCTCGGATTAATGATTTTAATCCTACTTATCATGCCTACTGTAGTACTTATTTATTATTATTGACTCATCTAACATTATGTATGATCCTTATGAGATTGATATCTGAAATAAATATCTATTTTATTATTTATATGACCATATACTTTCAGAATAATGTTTGATGATAGACTCTCACCCAACTAGTTTTTGGACACACATAACCATAAATATTAGGTGTTTTAACAAAGCCTCAATAGCATGTCATCATATTTTTAGAGTTTTGTGATATGATATAGATGAATGAAATTAGTCTTGATACCATCACACAACTTCTATTCTCATTATCATTGAGATAAGGTATAAAATTGGTTTTAGTACTTATATCTTGAGGCTCTATTGAGAGTTAGGATAAACTTGTGAGAGTCTTTCTCACAGTTTTCTCACATCAAATTACCTCGAAATTACAAAGCAAGGTAACTATTTCTGATAGGATTATCATGAGACTTTATATGATACTTGTGATCATTTTAATAAGTTATTGAGAAGTTACACTTACCATATGTTTGAGTTGTAGTTCCAACCATAAACTTTATACAATGGGTTGACTAGATCATCAGCTCATTGTAGAAAAACAAAACTCTATGGATATGACCTAGAGAGGGTTAATTATGAATAAATCATCATAGGATGCATACTATTTGTTTGAATATTTCACAAAGAATATCTGTCAAACTCTAATTAATTTCTTCTTTGGGAGAAAATAAGCTAGGGTATCAGAGTGCGACCATTTTACTATAATTGAAGTAAATATGTTATGACTCAATAAAAATGTCCCTAAGCATTACCATATGAAAATGAGAAATTATGAAAACTTTTCACATGGAGGCAATAGAAATGGCCAGCAAAATTTTGGGCAAGCTTCAAAGAACTTTGGAAACAAATCAATGAGCTAAAATATTCAAAGTGGATCAAGCTCAAATTATCAATCTTCAAGGAGAAAAGAAAAGTTTAATATGGAGGATAAGCCGAGTGTGATAATAAAAGAAATGAAGCAATAATGACCACAAAATTATCATATAGAGAGGCTTGAAGCAAGAATAAATCACATGAATTCAGCAATGAAGAATATAGAGAATTAAATTAGACAATTAGTATTATCGATGAAATGGAAATAACTAATAAATTGCCAAGTGATACTAAGGCAAACTTAATAAAGTGCCTAGCAACAAAACTTTGAAGTAAAAGAGAGTTAGGGGAAAAAGAATGGAGCAAGCTGAATCTAAAGGGCCTAGAATTTATAGTGCAATGACTTTCTCTAAAGTTAAGGCTCCCACTTTGATCTTCCTAGACATTGCAACTCCCTCTGAGACTCTATCCAAAGACAAAGACTCCACTACTATGGAATCTTCCAAAGTAACAACTCCTATGGAAGTACATGCACATCTCTCACCCCTAGCTTCATATGAAAGAAACAAAGAAACAAAGGAGCAAATAAGGTTATCCAAAGCTATGGAGAGAATAATGTGAACCATGATGAAGTTGAAAATAATTTTCTAATGAATCTTTTATTTCTGCAATATTTTAGGAAGGGCATGTCAGATTAGCTGAGAAAATTTTCAAATATTTTTTGGAAACTAGAAGTAAATATACTATTTACTGAAATATTATCTCAGATGTGAAATTTGGTGAAATTCATGAAGGATAACATGAGTATAAAAAGAAAAATAAAGATGTACCAGACCAAGAATATGACCTAGCAATGTAGTGTTGTTATTTAATGAACAATCTCGAAAAAATTGAAGGATTTAGAGAGTTTTATTATACCTTATACAATAATAGGGGATCACATATTTCATAAGGTATTATATGATTTTGGATCAAATATTAATTTAATGCCATTATCAATTATGTGAATATTTTTATCTTAGAAAAATTATTCCAACATCTTGATCATTCCAAATGGCTAATAGGACAATCAAACATCCTGATTGCATTGTCAAAGATGATTTAGTTAAGGTTGGTATTTTTTATTTTCCAATAGGTTTGTTGTATTGAATGTGAAAGATTATTATGTACCATTGATCTTGAGATAACCATCTTGGAAACTAGACAAATTCTTATTGATGTCAATAAAGGGGAGTTTACTCTCCATATTAGTGAGGAGAAAGTAAAGTTCAATCTTTACAAAGGCTTTTAGAATCCAGATAATGATGAGAAGTGGTGTTGGAGAATAGATAATCACCTATGTATGGAAACGTAATACAAGTCAACTTTATATAGAAGGATTTTGTAAAAGATTGCAAACTAGATGAAGATGAGAAAGATAACATAGAAGAGAAACTTTGGAGTTGTTAAAGTGATGAACTGGAAGATAAGGACAAAACAAAATGCTTAAACTCTCTATATATGGACAAACAATAGTAGAATCCAAATTTGTGACTGACAAAACAAAAGAGGGAGACATTGCTAAAATAGAAATTCAGTGACATTTTAAACTCATAAGCTCAATGAAAAATCCACAATTCTGCCTAATGCTATAAATTTGGTGTTATAGAAAAAAATGCCTCTCAAAAGCTCAATGATGAGGCAATGAATGTGCCTAGTGCAATGATTTTGGGGTTATAGAAAGAAAACACTCAATGAAAAAGCCACAACAATGCCTAGCTCAACAACTTTGCTATTATAAAAATAAAATGACCAGACTAGAATTAAAGATGATGTCATGGCCTTCCTTAAAGCCATGACATCTAAAGAGGAAATGCCCAAAGATGAAAGTCCCATCGATGTAATTCTAAAAGAAGATACCAAAAGAAAGAAAGTAATGATGTATGTTGAAAGCTAGCATGAACGATAAAGATTACTAAAGAAGATGAGAAATTATTCATGGTCTAGTTATAGATGTTAAATATAATGTTGCTTGGTAGGTAGCCTTAATAATTTTATTCATGGTGTGATATAATAAATTCAAGGTACCAATCACATAAATAATTGTACATAATTATTTCACCCATAAATATAGTTATAGAGCTCAAAACTTACCACAACTCTTATTATGTCCACAATGAGTAGTTGCTCGACTATTTTGAAAGATTACGACACACAAATTTTATTATAAAAAAACATATTGACTATAATAATGTGAGATTCTTTTTTTTATGATGGGGAAGTCATTGCTCAAGGTGTAGCATTAGTATTAGTGTGAAATACCAAATATTATCTTATATTTTGGTAGTTTTTAATGATATGTAAGTGTAGAAGAGAGCAAAAATTGAAATGATTTCAGTAAATTGGGGCATCGATAGATTGTGACAAAAAATAGTGAAATCATTGTATTTTTAAAGGTGGTTGGTGACTTGGTGATAGTTGTCTTAAAAAGTAGTTTTTGTAGTTATTCATAGCTGAAATTATATTAATGGTAATCTTTGTAAGTCACAATTTTATCACCTAGTTTGTATTACTCTTTTATTGTGTAACATATTCTTTTTAGATGTAATATTATCTTAGAGTAATGACTACACTTATTTCATTAAATTTATATGAACATGACATTAGTTTTACAATGTATCAACTAAGTACCCCACTAGTACTAAATGTAAGGCCATTTTCAAATGTCACAACTTTATCTTTATTAAAGTTTAATATTTCTAAGTCTAGAGCCACAATCATTCTCCAACACCATGACTTTCGGGCTACACAAAGTTATAGAGAGCAATACTAAAGCTATGACCATTTTAAGAGTTACAATATTTGGCCCTCAAATGAAGGCAAACTATGACCATCACCCAGCACCATGACTTTGAGTCATAGGAGGTAAATGCCAAATCCATGAGTCATATGAATTAAGAAAAATAATCATCATAATAATCTTGATTTTCATCATCTTCTTCTTCACCTTGAACCAAGTGCATCAATAACCCTAGGTATAATTTTTACACTTCCTAGGTGATCCATGAGCAAGTAAGGGATGCAAGATAAAAGCTAAATCCTAGAGTTGGAGGGCATGATTTTCAAACCCCCAACTCTATGATAGATCTTGGTGATTCAATTAAAATTTCATGGGTTTAAGATTTTGAATCCTAGATTCTCATGAGGGTTATCATTGATAACTTGATATTTTAATGAAATTTCTTCTATTATACTTCATATGAAAAGTTTTGTATGGAAATAATATGTTTTAAATAAAAAAAATAAAGTATAATGCTAGTTTGAAAAATATTACCAAACTAGTATATTTGGAAATAGAGTGGCAATGACAGTCGTTGTGAAAGACGGTCATTGCCACGCTATTGAATTTTAACAATCAAAGGCTGGCATTGTGAATGTCTGCTATTGAAAATATCATGGAGATCCCATTATCATTATCTCAACTCGCCTATCTACTCAAACTCCATCTCGAACAAAACTAGTTCATCACTTGTCAAGCAAAATTGAGGTTTAAGGTTCGTTTGTTTTGATTTTATGATGTATGAATTTTGAATGTTTATTGCAATGTTTGATTTATGTTGTAAAATATATATTGATAGAATTGGTGATTAACTAGAATTAAAAATAGGATTTTACTATTGGTTGGTTTGTGCATATTATCGTGTTAGACAGTGATAAGTAAACCATAAGGCTCACTAAAGTATGCAATAGGAAAGAAGTGATAGCCCTTCTGACTATGAAGCATGGGAAAAACATATACATCAAAACCTAATATTGAGATTTATTAGTCATTGTGAGTATGACACTAATGAAGCCAAAAACAAGAATACATTTATATGTCAAATTATTATATATGTATTAGAAGAATTTACCCTTAATTGATGAAAGAAATTTTATAAAATATTTTCCTAAGAGTCTCATCTTAAGTGCACGAGTCATATCATCACTATAGAGATTGATGATAGGTAATCTAAAGAATATGCATGAGTAGAAGTGGTTCATGTGGTGATGATTTTTCTTTGACTTACTCTTACTTCTATGGTTCTAACTAGTGAGATTTGAGAAAAAATTATATGTTAATTGTATGAGTATGGTGCTTACAAAGTCAAAAGCATAAAAACTTTTAAGACCATATCAATTCGAAGTCTTTAGGACACTCAATATTAAAGAATAAAAATTAATATATGAAACAACATTCAAGGATAGTTGATGAGTTTTCTAAAAGATATGAACTTGTAAATGACCATTAAGCATTGATGGGTGATAAAAATACCAATGAGATATCTATGTGGGGACCATCATTAGGTTGTGATTAATAGTGATAACCTCCTTGTATGTAATTAGGACAAAAATATCTTCTATATCCAACCTTTATTCTGTATCCAAACTCAACATATCAAATTATTTAAATATGCATCAAATGAATAAAAATAGACAAATCCTAGGATCTAAGAATCTCATCTAAACCCTGAATTATCTTCTTTACTAGAATTGTGTTGTCTTTCTGTTGGTTGGCCAAATTATAGATATAATCTCTATGAGATCAATATTTGAACAAAAATCCTTTTTATAACTTGTAGGATCCATACACCCGTGGATTTTTATTAATGAGAGACCCTCACCAATTAGATTTTCGAATACTATCTAACTAATAAAATTGTGTAGTGTAATAAAATCACAATAACCATATTCTGCAATCTTCTAGCAATGGAATTTATCTTTGCTTTCACATCTAACTATTCATTCAAGTTAGGCATACCTCATGCTTTCACTAGGTTGTGACTTAGCTCTTTCAAATTTATCATCAATTCATTTATACCAACTTTTGGGACATGATCTTCTACAAACAACATGTCATAATAATAACTCATAAGTATATAAATATCAAATCTATCGTATGAGCAAGAAGTTATAATAGTCATATTTTTTTCTTATCACTCATAAAAATGTGTCATTCTCCATACCCACAAAATTCATAATTTTTCAATTCAACATGCTCATATGATGAACCTGAAAGAACTTAAAAAACATTGCATATATATCACTTTAATCCCAAAAACTTCTACATCTCAACAAACTACACCATCTTCCACTATCATTGAATGTCTTATGAAAAAAATTCAATCACATCAAGTTAATCGAGGTCACTATTTACTCGCTTGTAATTTCTCAATTGTAAGTAATGATTATTATCACACACTCCATTAAATGTAAAAAAAATATTTTATAAAATGTCGTCAAATAATTATATGTTCGATTAGTTCCACAATATAAGATTGTATATTTGCTCTTGAATGATGCATATAATCTTTTAATGCATGATAATCATTGTGATTTTCTTCATTGTATCTGTTTTAAATTTGTTCAACTTCATCATAAGTCTCCATCATTTTGAAAATTTTTTTTTCTTGAGTAGCTAAAACAAATGAGTTATATTTCTCTATTCACCCTCTAATCATACAAATCAATAATAGCATGCAAAGTCATGATCAAAATATTGCATCTACAAAAATATTGAATATCAAAAATACATCGACACCATCTTGATAATGGTATCTTTTTGATCACATGTCCCAATTAGGTGAGGCAATAAATAATGCATAACCATAAAACATTTTTAGGATAGTTCTAGCAACATCATTGATTGCTCAACTTCAACAATCATAGCATAGAATTGATGGTCATCAACTTTGATTGATTAGCTTGGGGTAGGATGAAAGAAATAGAAATGGGAAAAAAAATTAGTTGATAGTTGACCTACTAGATAATTTTGGAAATTTTTGAGAAATTCACTATAATTTAAGATTTGATAGGTAATGTATTGGATATAGATTCTATGAGTTGAAAATTAATAAATAATTTTTATGGTTCATTATGGTATGAAATTTTAAGATTTATATTTATTAATAAAATTTTCAAATAACTTAATTGATTTTAAAAGATTATTTTCACAACCCATAATTTTCAATTTAGTTTCTCATACCATTGATAATAAATACAAGCCATCAAAGACAAATAAGAATTCATAGAGTAATCATGTGAAACCATAAAAGTACAATTATAATGTCTAAGAATGTATGTGTTTTCGACCAATTGCATGGCAATTTCATCGAAAAAAAATGTATGTATGGTCTAATCCTGGAAACTATAAGGGAAACATATGAGGATCTCATTCAAATCAAAACAGAGCTTGTCTAGCCTAAAAACATATCCAATATTTTGTCATTAATGATAGAATATTGAGGATGATTCTAAGATTAAATTATATAGTTGTATATTATAATAGTAAATTAGTTTTAGCCTTACCATTTAAATCACTATGTATATATTTAGAACTTCTATCAATAAAATGTGTGAGAAAATGTATTCAATGAAAATCATGGCAATATCTATTTCTTTATTTGGTATCGGAGTAGGAAGACATGACAGTGACTTGGATTGGTGACTCATTAGATATCGGTCCCTCCGATCTCTAACAAGTCACTTAATGGTAATGTGCATTGATGCCTATTCATTGAAGCCTTACCATACATGCACAATCTTTTTTAACAGTAATGTTCATGAATGGACTTCTATTGATGGATGACACAAGCATCTTGGGCACCCTTCTCTTAAAATTATCCATCAACTTGTTAAAAAATTCTCTTCCTATTTCATCGAAAAAACATTTGTCTTCACTATGTTATTCATGTTTTATCAATAAAGCTCATCAACAACCCATTCATGCCAATTGTGTCTAAAGCTATGAGCTACTTGAACTTCTTTACACTAATGTGTGGGGTCCTATTAGTTATACTAGAATTGATGGATCAAGATATTACCTTTTTCTTTGTTGATCATTATATAAAATATGTATGGTTTTATGCAATGGTTAATAAATCATGTGTTTCTAACATTTTTCTACATTTCAAACAATTTGTTCAAACATGCTTTCAAAAATAACACTATATTCCAAAAATGGTGATGAGTTAATTGCTTTAAAATAATATCTCTTGCTTCATGGAAAAACCTACAATACTACTTTTCTCCACACACCATAATAAAATGATGTCTCTAAACATTATAATCATCGTCATCTCATTGAAATGGGCCTCACACTCAATCACGATGCTCATCTTGATTTCTCTATTGGCCCTATTCCTTTCAAATATGGGGGCCGTACACTCATTAAAATCACCTTTTGAAGACATATTTTTTTGGTCAAACATCAAATTATTTGAAATTAAAAAAATTTGGTTACCTTTGTTATCCTTTCACATGACCCTATAACTCAAATAAAATATAGCCCAAATCCAAAGCATATCTTTTTCTCGACTATTCCACAACTCAAAATGCATATAAGTATTTTGAACAACAAACAAATTTTTTTTCTCATGGCACTTGATGTTTGATGAAACCCAAGATCATTATAGCCTCTCTCAACATAGGTCTTCTATGCTAACCTAAAAAACAACAGACCCTCTCCAAGTTCTTCCCCTCCTTTTTGTGCCTAATAGACCTTAGTGTTATCATCACTAGCATCTGGTGCACCATCATCCTTGCAACCTTTGGAATTCACCTGCTATTGTGATAGTCTCTTCAAGTACTTTTGGATCATTTGGTTCATTATTTCATGATTCCTTGTCAGTTATAGATCACACCCTATCTCATTCAAATCCTTCTTTAGATGACAATAGGATTGTTTCTCACTTAACACCCTATCTCTTATTACTTTAGATGACATCCTATCTTTTTATTCATTGTACAGATACCTATCCCTATCCAAAATTTCCTCTTCCAACATCCAACTCTGAATTTCACAGATCCCCCCCACACCAATAATTCTTTCCAATGCACTCATCACTTGACCACAAGATCAATGAAACCAAATCTTCAAACCCAAACATATCCATATAGTGTCCAAACATTCTCTCCCCCCAAACATTGAATCAATGAGTGTGATCCAAGCCATTTCTCAACTCACTAGGATGAGGCCATGTCCAAAGAGCTCACTTCTCTAATGAAACAAGCGACTTGAGACCTAGTTTTACCACTCTCAAATTATAAACCCATGGGCTGTAAGTGAATCTTATGAGTAAACAGGCATGATGATGGGTCCTTGGATAAATTCAAAGCTCATCTAGTTTTTAAGGGCTATGGTCGACACCCTTGTATTGATCACAAAAAAACCTTTAGCCTTGTGGTCAAACCATTAACAATTCAAATTGTATTATCTATTGCTGTCATGACTGGGTGGGATTTGAGGCAAATAGTTGTCAACAATGTTTTTCGAAATGATGAATTAATTGAGACTATTTTTATGGCACAAGCCCCTTGATTCAAAGACTTGTCCAAACTTAACCATGTTTGTGGGTTAAAAAATGTCATTTATGGGCTTAAACAAGCCCCATGGGCTTGGTACATAGCACACAAAAATACCATTCTTCAGTTGAGTTTCATAGTTCCATTGCTAACTTCTCCCTCTTCATTTACAATGAAGACTTAAATCCTTGCTATCTTTTAGTTTATATTGATGATTTTGTTATTACTAGAAATAATCCAATTTTCATGGCCAATATTATTAACCAGTTGGGTGATAAGTATTCTCTCAAGGATATGGATTTTGTTCATTTCATCTTGGGGATTGAGGTAATTCCTACTCAGATCCACAAAGTTGTGTGATATTTTATTCATAGAATTATTGGCCGCCTTTTATATCTTTCCTTTACACATCTTGACATCTCATTTGCAGTCAAAAAACTTTCTTAGTTTATGCACAAGTCAACTACAAATCATTGGACAACAACCAAAAAGCTTCTTCCCTACTTGAAGCGAATTATTTTTTTCATGGTATTTAGCTCTACAAAGTTGGCCTTACCACTTTAAAAAAATACTCTAATGCTAAATTGGCTGAAAATGTGGACGAATGCATGCCACCCTCTGCCTATATTAGTTTTTTGGCCTCTAATCTCATTTCTTGGAGCTCAAAGAAACAAAGAGTCATTGCACACTTCGCAATACTAGATGAATATTGGGCACTAGCCAACCCAGCTTCCAAGACAATGCATCTTCCGAGATAGTGTGGTTGTCCACTATTCTCAAAGAACTAGCTTTTCTAGTCACAGAATTTCTCCAATATTATGTGATAACCTTAAAGTCGCATAACTCAATTTTAATCCAAACAATCATTCATGCATGAAACATATAAAAATTGATCTTCACTTTGTGCATGACTTATTGCAAAAAAGGAAGCCTCTTTGTTAAATATGTGCATACTCAAGACCAAATAGCTAATTTTTTAGCAAAGTCATTAAAGATAGCACACAGAATTACTACGTAACAAGATTGGCTTTGCTGATGGAAGCTCAATCTTGAAGGGACATATAAGAAAAGCATACAAGGACCCCATTCAAATCAAAATAGAACATGTCTAACCTAAAATCATATCCAATATTTTGTCATTAATGATAAAATATTAGAGTTGATTATAAGATTAAATTCTATAATTGTATATTGTAATTGTATCTTAGTTATATCCTTTCCATTTACATCACTTTGTATATATTCATAACTTCTATCAATAAAATGTGTGGAAAAATCTATTCATTGAAAATCATGGCAAAATCTATTTATATATAGGTATACGAGTTTGATCCCAATGGATGTCAAATAGTTTCTCTAGGATGCATGTTGGATCATCTATCATGTTATTATAATATGGGCCTTACCTACGACAACACTGAGACTTTGAGGTAAATATATGAGCCAATAGATAATATGGGATGAGTTTGGGGGGAGGGAAGAGGGACGAGGGACAAGAAATGTATATTTTCTTTGGGAAAGAGAGAAGTTTGATACTTAATCTATAGTAATTTGGGTTTTCATCTACCAATGATGTGAAACTAAGTTTTGATGGTGATGAGATGGAGAGAGAGAGATAGAGACAGAGAGAGAGAGAGAGAGTATGATAATGAATCGAGTTGTCAAAACATATGTTAAAATTTTAAAAATGACTAAAATATCCTAGAGGGCATTTTAGTTCTTAATATATATAGTTTTGGTACAATTTACGCATGTTTATAATCCATTGACAAAAAAAGAAATCAACGAGACAAAAATAGCATGAAAATCAAGTGACATTTGAGTGTATAAGTAGTTCGGAAATATTGGTAGAATTGTTGAAGTATTATGTTCCAATTTGGTTTTCCTATAACTTTTTGAGTGATTGTAAATATTTGCATTATTCTACCTAAATACAATCTTATTTTGAATTTTGTGAGTGGTAAAGTTAGCTAGCCAACATGGACTCACTTTGGATTTTGCAAATGATGGCGAATTACCAAAGCTTTTTAAACATTTAATGTTATCTTTTGTAATTTTGCAAGTTCTTGAGTACAATGTAACATATTATCATACTCTCCTTATTGAGTACAATGTAAGTTGTTGGAGTATAAACTAACAAATACATGTTCATCATGTCATAAAAAATATTTAGGAATTTTATAAATTAAATTTTTGTAGCCTAGTCGGTATCATCAATAATAAGTTCGCCACTCTTACTATTGATGTAGTCGGATATAATGTGTTCATATCCAATATAAGATTCAAACATAAAATATATGTAATTCAAATGGTGTCCAACATCCGATTGAAATTTCTTTTTTCTTTAGACCCTTAAAAAAAGAGTGACTACCAAACTCATATTGTCTGCGAGACATACGAAAAAATTTTAGTAAGTTATGAATATTTTTTAAAGTGGGGAAAATAACTTTCAACCCTACTTGTATTATGAGGTTAATGTTGTGACACACATATTTAAAGAATAATATACTAAGAATTGATATTATATCAGTTAGTACATTTGAAGAATGTACTAAGAATTTATATTATATCAACTAGTAACTTGAAAAAAAGAATTGATATTATGTTTCAGATACTAAGATTTGATATAATATCAATCAGTACACTTTATACAAATTATTATGATTAAAGAACTAAAGTGATGAGTTACTATCTTAATGTTGTAGGTACTATCTTAATTTCACTGTTAAGGTAGTATCTATAGTACATTAAGGTAATACCTATAAAAAATTAATGTAGTACTCATCACTTTAGTTCTTTAATCATAATATTTTTTTTCAAGTGTACTGACTAATATAATATCAATTATTAGTACTTTATTCTCATTTATTTTCAAATTAACTACCTGAAACATACTTCTCCCTTTATATTAAATGTAGGATTATAAAAAAAATATCTAGGTACTCTAATTTTAAAATATTTATTAATTACTATTTCCCTTTAAATCAGCAAAAAATACAATTGTACCCTACACGTATCATAAAATATTTAATAATTAATGAATTGCTGCTATTTGGTAAATCAATTATAGATTTAATTTCAAAATTAATTAGTAAATTTTTATTAATTATTATTATTTTATTTTATTTTATTTTATTATTTTTTGTAATTTTGTTATTTCAGTGATATATTTGTTGACATTATTTTAAATTATGTAATTTTTATATTTTTTATTATTTATTATTTTTTATAATCAAAAAATGATGCCCAAGTACAAAAACACAAACACATCATTCAATTGTAATGTTTGAATAAAAATGGATATTATATGAAACACATGAGCCTAGGGGTAAGAAGTGGCATTATTATAACATGACAATATATAGATATTGATAACGTAAAATTTTGATTAGTGACATTTATTGGTTAATGTTAAAATTTTAAATTAGTGTCTTTTTGCAATGGCACTACAATGTTATTTTATTATATTTGTTATTGTTATTGTTTACAATTTTTATTTTACAAAAATATATTATTTTGTGTGCTCCGATAAATTTGTGTATTTCCCAAATTGTGAAATTCTTTTATAAAGTTTACAAGTTACAATTTCATTTCCTATCTTTTATCATTGATATTTATATGAAATAATTGCTACTGCTCTTTCTTCTATTTTTATAAATTCGTATTATGTTTTCTAATGATTGTTATTATGAATTTGCTCTTGTGTTTGTGATTAAATTAGAATTTGTTAAACAACTGAGGATAAGACACATAGTTTGAGAGATATAGTTTTTCTTTTTAGCCTAATTTAGCCACAACATTACAAAAGAAATAAACAAAATTTCCTATTTTTTCAATGGAGGGTATTTAGGCAGAGCTCCCTTCCATTCTGCCAAAAAATATTTTTTCATCCTTTCGCTAAGATATAATTTGTAAGCAGGTGCCCCAATTCTAGCAACAAAACAAATAGAATTTTTTGTTTATTTCATCCACAAGTGGTATCTGGGGGAGGTTCTATTGCTTGGATATTGTGCTTAGTGTTCATTTAAAGATGAAGGTATCCTTGGGAGCCACTATAATTAGACTAACTTCGTTTAATTATTCTATTTAGAAGTCAAGAATAGAAGATATTCTTTATTGCAAGGATTTATATGAGCTTATTAATGAGGATAAAAGTAAACTCATAACTATGTCAGAAGCAAAATGGAAGATCATGCATAGAATAATAGTAGTCCTAATCAAAAATGGGTAGACCAGAGTATTTTTCATCATGTATCATAGAAGACTGATGCTGCTGAGCTTTGGAAAAAATTAGAATCCATGTATGAATGAAATATTGCACAAAAGAAGTCACTTAGATTAGAAGTCTAATAAATTTCAAGTATATAAATGGGCACAGTATGGCAGAACACATAGTGACTTGAAAGGATTGGTGAACCAGTAAAATGCTATGAAGATGAAGATTAAAGATAGAAAATGAGTCGCACGCACTATTACTTTTGAGTTCTTTGCCAGATAGTTGTGATAATTTAGTTATCTCACTTAGTAACTATGCTCCAAATGGCACATTAACCATGGATATGGTAAAAGATAATTTGTTTAATGAAGAAGCCAGAAAGAATGAATAATGAATATCTTCTGAGATCAAGGCTCTTCTCATAGAGAACAAGGGAAGAGGTAAATATAGAGGACCTAAGGGTTTTGGTAAATCCAAAGGCTGGTCACAATCTAGAAGAAATTCTAGTGAATGAGGAAAGTGTTATCATTGTGGATAAGGAAGGACATATTAGAAGAAACTATTATGCTTGGAAAAGGAAACAAAAAGAAGGCAAAAATTAGAGGAAAGATGAAAATGAAAATATTATAACTACTTTATTTGATGAAGATGTAGCAGTTCTAATTTTTGGAGATGAAAAATATTTGCTTGTAATAGATAATGAGGTTGAATGGATTATTGATACAATAGCCTCTTAACATGTTACTCCTAATAAGGAGTTCTTCACATCATAAAAGCTAGAAGATTTTAGTACTGTGAAGATGGGTAACACCAGCTACTCAAAGATTGTGGGTATTGGTGATGTTTGCATACAGACAGATGTTGGTTATTCATTGACTCTGAGAAATGTGCGGAATGTTCCTGACTTATGTCTTAATCTTATTTTTGGAGTTGCCTTGGATTGGGAAGGATATATGAATTACTTTGGTAATGGTAAATGGAAGCTTATCAAAGGTTGGTTAGTAGCTGCTAGAGGCAAGGATAGAAGCATACTTTATAGGACAGTTGTGAAAATCTGTGGAGATGAATTGAATGTAGTTGAAGATGTTTCCTCCCCAAATACATGGAACAAAAGATAGGGTCACACGAGTGAGAGAGGATTAAATATTCTAGCCAAAAAGGCTCTCATTCCTTTTACTAAAGGTAATAGTCTTAACCCTTGTGATTATTATTTATTTGAAAAACATCATAGAATTTCATTTTCCAAATCTTCATAAAGAAAATTTGATATTTTGGAATTGGTTTATTTTGATGTTTGTGGTCCCTTTGGGGTGGAGTCCGTGGGTGAAAATTAATATTTTGTCACATTCATTGATGATATAGTTGTATCAATTTTTCCAGATATTGCATGTTGTAGTTGAAAAAGAGACAGGAAATCTGTTGAAGTATCTTCGTACTAACAATAGAGGTGAATATATATCAAAGAAGTTTAGAAACTATGACTCAACACATGGTATTATACACGATAAGATTGGTCCTATACTCCATAGCACAATGGTGTTGCATAAAGGATGAACCGCACTATTGACAAGAAGGTAAGATGCATGCTAAAATGGCAAAGCTACCCAAAGTGTTTTGGGGTGAAGCTATTAGTACTGCTTGTTATATGATACATATGTCTCCATCAGTTCCTTTGGAGTTTGACATCACAGAGAAGGTATGGACAAAAAAAGATATTGTTTACAAACATCTTAAGGTTTTTGGGTGCAAGGCTTTTACACATATACTTAAAGAGCAAAGGTCAAAGCTTGATGATAAAGCTTTTCCATGTATCATTATTGGTTATGGGAATAAATAATTTTGGTAGAGATTATGAGATCTAGTGAAAAAGAAGATTTTCAGAAGTAGAGATTTGATATTTTATGAAGATTAGGCTATTTTAGATTGTGAGAAGACTGAAAAGGTGAAAGCTATCAGTAATGGTGTTATTGATTCTATAGTTATTTATTTTCTTTTGTAGTGCACTATAGATGGGGAAGCAGAGATTACTCGTGATAAAGTACCAGAGACAGTGATTGATAATAAGCAAGGATTAAAATATCAGTTGCTACGGATATATCGGCACTTGGATTTTATAGATATATCGGATATATCGAAGATATATCGGTATGTTATTTGTATGAGCATCAATAAATGATAGATATATCGGTCTTGATTGATATATCGATACTTAGAATTTATAGATATTTCGGAGATATATCGGTGGATATATCAGAAATTTTTATCCTTGATAATAAGATGCCAGAGAGTGATCAAGCTATTGAGTAGGGGGAGCAGCCTCCTCAACAAGTCATTTTTGAACCTCAAATTAGAAGGACCAATAGGAAAAGTCATCCATCATCCAAGTATCTTCCTTTAGAGTATGCCTTTATTACTGATGATGGGGAGCCAGATAAATTTCAAGAAGTACAAACTCATGTAGATAAGGTAAGCTGGATGAAAGATATGCAGGAAGAAATACATTCTTTGTTAAAGAATGACTCTTATGAGTTGGTGGAACTCCTAAAGGGTAGAAAGGCATTAAAGAACAAATGGATGTTCAAGTTGAAGAAAGATAGTGATGAAAAATTGCTGAAATATAAAGCTCGGCTGGTAGTGAAATGTTTTTGGTAGAAAAAGGGTATTGATTTTGATCAGATATTCTCTCTAGTTTTGAAAATGCCTTCTATCTGAGTTTTTTTGAGTTTGACTACTAGTTTAGACCTCGAGCTTGAACAGTTAGAAGTGAAGACTACTTTTCTTATTGGTGATTTGAATGAAAAATTTTATATATCACAACTAGATAGGTTTGAAGTAAGAGGTAAGGAGGGCATGGTTTTCAAAAAAAAGAAAAGTCTTTATAGGCTGAAGCAAGCTCCAAGGTAGTGGTACAAGAAGTTCGATTTCTTTCTGGTGAGCTACGAGTATAAGAGGACAGATGTAGATCATTGTGTTTATTTCAAGAAGTTTAAAGATGGTATCTTCATTATTCTTTTACTTTATGTTGAAGATATGTTAATAGCAAAAAATAATTCAAGATTGATTGGCAAGTCGAGAGAGAGGTTGTTCAAGTTTTTCGACATGAAAGACTTAGGGCCTACAAAATAAATGTTAGGCATGCAAATTACTCGAGACAGAAAGGCAAAGAAGTTGTGGTTGTCGCAAGAAAAGTATGTTGAATTCATTCTTGAATGATTTAATATGAAAGATGCTAAGTTAGTTAGCATACCTTTAGCTAATCACTTTAAGCTTACTAGAAGCTTATGCCCTTCTATATTAGATGAAAAAAAAATGGCCTCTATTCCTTACTCGTCAGCAGTGGGGAGTCTTGTGTATTGTATGGTTTGTACAAGGCATGTTATTGCACATGCTGTTAGTACAGTGAGTAGATTTTTCTCAAATCTAGGAAAGATGCTTTGGGAAGCTGTGAAATGGATCTTCAAATATTTGAGGGGTACATCAAAATTGTGTTTGAGTTTTGGGAGTTCAAAAGCAGTGTTAGAACAGATGCTGACATGGCAGGTGGCCTAGATGGTGGAAAGTTGACTTATGGTTATTTAATCACTATTGTAAGGGGAGCTATTTCATGGTAGTCTAAGTTACAGAAGTGTGTCGCTTTGTCTACTACTGAGGTAGAATATATAGGAGCTACAAAAGTAGCAAAAGAGATGTTATGAATAAAGAAATTTGTCCAAGAGTTGGGCTTGATGCAAGATGAGTTTGTTGTATTTTGTGATAGTCAGTGTGTTATGGACTTGAGCAAGAATACTACATATCATTCTTGTACAAAGCACATAGATGTGAGATATCATTGGATACGAGATGTCATTGAAAAATGGTTTATGAAACTTAAAAAGATTCACATAGATTTTAATTCTTCTGATATGATGACAAAAGATGTTACCAGAGAGAAGCTGAAGTTTTGTGTCATGTCATCCGGCATGGACTCTAACTAAGATGTTAGAGTATAATCTCTTCTTATGTTGGGCTCGAGGGAGAGATTGTAATGTGGGTCCAACACAAATTAGATGGCCTACTTTAAATCTTAAGCCCATTAGGGCTTTAGGTTTAAAAGAAAAAAAACATAAATTAAAGAAACATCGGACATTTACTTTTCCTTGGCAGATAGTTTGTGACGATTTCAAAAATGCAAGCCATTTTAATCTTGTGTTTAAACGAAACCTTGCATTTAAACAAAAAGCAGTTCTACTAAATATCGAAAAGGCACGGCAAAGATATGGTTGCACGATTACTTGCATTTTGAATTAATGGTTCTTCTCTTTTTTTTTTATATAAGCAATCTTGTAGAACAATGTTATGTATCCTTGTTTTAAAGAATCATTCTCATGTTTTTAATTATCCTTCTCATGTATTTGTCTTGAGTGAATATCTTCTTATTTATGCATTTTAATCATAGAAATAAACATATAGAATTTTTTGTTTATTTCATCCACAAAATCCTCTAGATGAAGTGTTTGAATAATAGTTGATATGTAATGTTCACATCTAGACCATATATTTTTAGTTTCATTCATGTTACAATCCTATCAGTTAATTTTGAATTTTAAGTTGGGTTATGATCACTTCTAAAAAAAATTTATCTTATTAAATAGATGTAAAAGTGTGCGTACAGGATAAAAAGTGAATATACATGATGCGAAATAAACATGTATATTGTAATAATGAAGTATTTTATAAATAAGAAGCAAAATAATTTATAACTCACATGCAATTTTATGCAAAGAATGAAATACGAGAAGTCACCATGCTCTACATGACTTTAACATCTATGTTATTAAGTATTTTTTAACTGCTTATGTGCATGGCTTTATAAAAGAGACATTTTTCGAGCGCTGCCTGATTATATTGCAGCACCAAAAACATGATTCTATCAAATAAAAAAAATGGAAGCATTAAAAATTACAAATATAACAAAATAATAAAATATCATAATGCTTTGTGGAAAAGGAGAAAATAATATAATTTTTTAATAAATAACCATAAATATAAACTTATTAACTTATCAAGTATTAATTAAATATCTTAAGTTTTAATTTTGAAATTAGCTAACTTATTAAAAAGTAAATTAAGGTTTGCTTTAGTTTGACCCTTGACATGTAATATGTTGAATTTGGCAAACTTTGGGTTAGCTTTAGTTTTGTACATAGGTTTGTATATTGCAATATTTAAAAAAAATATTGCAATATATTTATATTGTTTAATTAATTAATTATTTTAATGTATTTTAATTATTATCATTGAGGTTTTAATTTTACCCAAATAGTAGTGTCCAAAATTTTTTGAGCATGCTCATCGTTGATCAGTTTGTTCGTTGTTAATATCATATTTGATAATTCTAATATCAACAAATTAATTTTGAATAGAGTATCAATGTAACTAATTTTCTATTTGAAAAAATAAAATATGATATATTTTGTAATAAATTAGTTATATAACATACTCAAGAGACTTAAAAATTTAGTTGAGAAAAATAGGAAGACTTATATTTTAGGCTCCCTCTACAATTTGACATGATAATTAATAATACTTGTTGATATGTTGCTGAATAAATGAGAGCAAAAAGATGAGAGAATAGTGGAGAACAACATAGAGGAACAACCTAGATAGAGACAAAGGAAGAATAGAGACGAAGGAGAGAGAGATATGGAAAGGAAAAACAGAGACAAAGGAGAGAGATATGGAAATGAAGAACAGAGATGAAGGAGAGAGAGATATGGAAAGGAAAAACAAAGGCAAAGGAGAGAGATATGAAAATGAAGAACAAAGACAAAGGAGAGAGATATGGAAATGAAGAAACAAAGACAAAGGAAGAATAGAGAGATCGGGAAAGAAGAGAAAGGAGTGAAATAGAAGTGCATGGAAGATACTAAAATATATTTTTGTTTGTATAAACCAAAATTGAATTTATTTAGGGGGAATTGTGTTTTGATGCATTCCTCACTAGATTTATTGGATAAAAACATTACTTAATTTTTTAAATTTTTTTAAAAAATACACCTACCTATAAAGTAATTGATGTTTGGGGCATTTAAATTTATTAATCCATTTATACCCTTTAATCTCACCTCTCCACGTGCTCATACCCCTCTTTCATGTAACATAACTATCACCCTACCCAGTTCTTGGAGCTTGACCAAGGGGCACAGGAGCATTATCGAGCTCCACGAGAAGCTCCTATTGGAGGCTCCATCATGCTCCAAAAGATCCATTGAGCTCAATGAGCTCTTTTTGAGCTTGTGTTGCAACTCCATCGAGCTCAAGGAGCTCTTGGTTGACGAGGAGCTCATGGAGCTCGACTAATAACTCCATTGAACTTGACAAGTTCCATCGAGCTCCATCGAGCTCCATCGAGCTCGATGAGCTAATATTGGAGCTCAACTAGAAGCGCAATGAAGAGCTCGACTAGGAGCTACGTGGAGCTTGGCAAGCTCTCGTTGAGCTACATGGAGCTCAACCATGAGTTCCATTGAGATTGACGAGCTCATGTTGGAACTACATCAAGCTACATGATCTCGACCAAGGGCTTGACCACGAGCTCCATGCAACTCCTCATGAGCTCCATGGAGTTCTTGATCGAGCTCCATGGTACTCTTAATCAAGGTCTTGGAGCTCGTCGTTGAGCTCCATTAGCTCATGGACTACCAATTAGATCCCAACCAAGAGTTCCATTGAGCTTGACGAGCTCATGTTAGAACTACATCAAGCTCCATAAGCTAGACCAAGAGCTTGACTACAAGTTCCATGCAACTCCTCATGAGCTCCATTGAGTTCTTGATCGAGTTCCATGGACCTCCTAATCAACTCCATGAGCTCCTCATTGAGCTTCTGGACTACCAACTGGAGCTTTATAAAGCTTGTCACGCTCAATGAAACTCTTGGTCAAGCTCCTGGTATTCAATGGAGCTTCAACATGAAGTTTGTCAAGCTCCAAGAGCTTGGCGAGGGGCCAGGGGCGAGGGGCGAGGGACAAGGACCAAGTTACAATTACAAGGATTAGCGGTAAGGAACAAGAGGAGAGGACAAATTATTTTTTAATTTGGATAAAAAATTTAGTTATGTTTTTTCAATTATTTTGTGGGGAGCGGCCCAAAATACAATTCCCCCATTTATTCACTTCATGTCAATTTTATAATCTCAATCATAACAGTAATCATTAATTTTCTACAAACCTTGTCTTAATTTTCCCAAAAGGTGTTACATTATCATTTATTTTAATAAGTATGGAAATAAGTCATTACACTAACATTAATGAAATATTACAATACTAGAACTCTTTAAAAGTTTTAAACACATTGTATTAAACATTAAGTGATGGAAAGGAAAAATATATAACAAATTCCTCAATGTATCATCATGAAATTTCATTCCATAATTTCCACAATCTCAATTTTTTTTCAAGCATTCCATTTTTTAAATAGTTGAATGTGTCTAAAATATAATTTTCAACACTATGCATTCACAAACATAAACAAACAACATTTTTGATAATCAAATCCGAGAGTAATAAATGAAAAAAAAATTGTCAACAAATATGCTAGTTACAATTATAATTTCATTTTCAAAATAGTTTAAAAATACATAGCAATAGAATGGTTGTTCAATTGCCAAAAAATATTTACATGGATTCTATTCCCTACTTTATGTATGATGCTTAAGAAAATTACTTATCATGCTATTATGAAATATCCTTAACAAGGTGCCAAGTGGTATGGACAACTCAAGCACAACACAAGATACGACCCAATTAAGTCATGCCTAAAACATGATCCAAAATCATGCTTGAACGTGGGTCATACCAACCTAAGGCATAGTGCATGCCTGGCACATTAGCAAGTCTGAGAAAACTAGGTAAGCAAATTACCATGACTCAACACTTGAATACATTTAAAATAATCAATCTTTATTATAATTTTTTATTTATATTTCTCAACATTACTACAATTGATTTTTTAATGAAAACCATAATGTTATCATGAGAAGTACCAAAATATCATTAAACTACATTCCCATTAAAAATAATAATTAATTAGATCCTGACCATTGAAAATAACTTTTAGAAAGTTATAGAAAGGCATTGTAACTTTCTCGTTATAAAGCCACTAAGTGTAAAAAAACATTGTGGCTCTTTTTAAAACTATAACTTTTAGTTATAGAAAGTTCTAGAAATTAATACTCGAGTTGTGGCCATTTCCAGAGCCACAACTTTTTACTCTTAAGAAATGAACATAGCCATGACATATTTTTTTGTGTCATGACTTTGGATTACATAGATGAAATATATATGTCATTCACATTCTCAATATTATGACTTAGTGTTATAGAGGAAAAAAATCATTACCTAAGGCCCTTCCCAGAATCTTATCTTAGTATTACATATGTGAAATGTACAAGCCACAACTATTCCTAATATTGGGACTTAGTGTTAAAAAGACAAAATACACATTCATGGTCATTTCTAGTACACATTAATCTGATACAAGAGAGAGACCAAACTCTTGACCTATTTTTTATACCACATTAATCTGATACAAGAGAAAGACTAAAATCATGACTCATTTCTAGCAATGTAATTTTGTATTATAGAAACAAAATGCACAATCCATTTCTATCTCAACCTCTTTTGTAATCTAATGCAAGTTTATGACGAAAGCTATAGTTTATTTTTAATGCTATGACTTTGTGTTATAGTGAGAAAAAGTTAAAGACATGTCATTTTTAACTGTTGTGGCTTTTCACTTAGAAATTGTACCTTACCATTCAATTATCAAAATACAAAACAAAGAATTTGGGAGAGTTATTTTGGCATGAAAAAAAAAATATGAGAAGCGAGGATTTGAGGAATTTTTTCACCCAAACCTAAAGGAGATCCACAAAAAAGAGGCTATATAAAGCACAAGCACAAACCCTGGGGAGATTGAATTTTGGCTCACTATAGGAAAAATTCAATGTGCATAAATAAGAATTATGAGTTTAAGGTTTGATTCCTAAATACTCTTGAGGGCTATCATTTGGTATAAAAATTTAATAAGATGTATTTCAAATTATCTCATATGATTTCCTTCCCAATATCAGGTTAAATTAAAATCCAAGGTGAGTGTATTTAATTTTGTGTGATGAATATTTAATGAATGGTTTTAATATTTGAATTTTGTTGTTATTTGGTATTTGATGAATATGGTAATTATTTAGAACTAAAGGTAAAGTTTTTTAATTGTTATTTTTGTGCATACTAACATGGTGAATGATGACAAATAAATCATGAAGCACTCATACATAGTGGTATGAAAAAAGTTATAGTCTTTCCTATCATGACTCATGAGATAAAATTATATGTCAAAATCTGATGTTGAGATAAATTAATCATATGAGTATGGTACTTATAATACCAGAAATATGATTACTTTTATAATTCAATTCATGGTGCATATCTTAGACAAATTGACCCTCAATTGATATGGCTTTTTTATAAAATATTTTTCTAAGGGTTTCACAATTAATTTGAGAGTCACATGTAATCATGGTAGATGCTAATAGATAAGCCATAAGATACATGTGAGTTGAGGTGACTAATAAGATGATGATAGTCATGCAAGTTACTTCCAATCATATGACTCATACTTATGAGAATTAAGAAAAAGTGTATGTTGATTATGGTAGTATGATACTTATGAAACCAAAAGTATAAATACTATTAATACCATATCAATTCATATCTTTATAACATATGAGGCCGAATAGTAAGAATACTCAGACAAAGCAACTATAAAAGGTAGTTAATGAGTTGCCTAATAAGTATGAAATTATGAATGACCCTCTATATATATATATATATATATATATATATATATATATATATATATATATATATATATATATAAAACTATATATAAACCTATAAATAATTGTTTTAAAAAATTATATATATAAACACACATATAAATACACACATACACACTCACACACACACATATTCAAAAACATATATATATATATATATATATATATATATATATATATATATATATATATAAACCTATAATATATAGAAATGTTTCTTAAAACTTATATATACAAACATATATAATATATAAAAACATAAAGATATATACCTATATATATAAATATTTTCAAAAACCTATATACATAAATATTTTTGAAAACTTGTATAAATAAACCTTTATTGAGAAACATTTCCAAAAAACTATATAAAAACCTATACATAGAAATGATTTCAAAATTTTATACATATGAACCTATATATATTAACATACATACATACATACATACATACATATATATGTTTATATATATATATAAGCATTTTCAAATATACACATGCGCACACACATAGATAAACCTATATATGAATACACACACACACACACACACTAATATATATATATATATATATATATATATATATATATATATATCTATGTTTTTAAAAACATTTATATATAAAGAGGTTTATATATTAGTTTTCAAAAATATTTATATATATAGGTTTATAAAAATAAAATTTGAAAATAATTATATATATAGGTGCGTATATATACATATATGTATATGTTTATATGTATAAAAGTTTCAAAAACTATTATATACATATTATTTTATATACATATGTTTATATAAAGAAACACACACGCACACACACACGCACACTTCTAATTATGCATTTTCAAAATTTTTTGGAACAATACATTTTAAAAAACTTTTTGTATTATGTAGATGTGGATTGTAGACATGCATTTTTGGGTTTCTCTTTATAGTACACCAAAACATAAATATTTTGTATTTTTGTATATTTTTCACTAAAAACTAAAAATTTTGGTTCTTCAAAATTTTTTTTAATTGGAATGTCTAAACATAAAATTTCCTTAACAAAAAATCATCTACCAAAGTCATCAGCGAACATGCATGCCGAATGCAAAAAAATGATCTTGGGCCTACTTGGAGGGATGAGAAAAACATCTATATTTTATTGACACACATCAATCCATATACTTCCCTTTCATAAGGAATTAAACAATTTAGAATTATTTGATAAAAATTAAACTAATTATTTTAATCTATGTTGTTAATAACAATTTTATTGGTTGGGAGAAACAAGAAAACATATGTATATTTGATAAGAAATAAAATACCTAACATTTCTTATTGACAAACTTGTGCAAGCTCAAAAAATGATGAGAGAATAGAAAATAATATTGCAGCATATGAAAAATATCATAAGAGACATCTTCAAGTACATAAATTATAATAATCAATTGTAGTTGTTAGTGTCATTATAAAAGAGAAACATTATCTAGGCAGTACACTATCATATTGGAGCATGAAATACATATGTTATAAAATAAAAATTGAAAACATTAAAAAAATAAATACAATAAAATAATAAAGTAATAGTATAATGGAAGTGGAAAAAATAAAATAAAGTTGTAAACAATACGAATGAATATAATAACAGTTGAAAATTACCAATAACTATAAATTTATTTACCACTTTGTATCGTCTTTGATGAGGTGGAAGTATGGGCTGACATGACATCTCTTCCCCTGGACTACAGCCGAGGGGCAAAGATCCCAACAGACATGGGAATGAAACTCTCTCCTCGAACAACACTTGGAAGGACTAGATATGGAGGTGCCAGTATGTGGGATTAATTCGGAAGCCCGGATTACACCCGGTAAACAAGGACCCTTGAGGATGTCTACATCAGCGATAAGAAGAGAGAAGATAAAGAAGTTGGCGAGGAGGATGAAGTCATAGAAGGCTTATAAGTATGCCACAAGCGAAAAGTACTATGGCCCATTATGATGATTCTCACGTGAAACATTAGAGGCTTAGCGAAGTCAAATGCCTTGAGGAGAGTTCGGAAGTTGTGCAAAATCTACAAGGTTACAATTTTGGCAACTATTGAGATGTTCTTTAACACAAATAGATTAGAAGAATTCAAGATTTAACTAAATTTTACTTCTGCCTTGAACAATTCAAACAATAAAATTTGGATTCTCTAGAACAAATAGATGGAAATAGAGATTGTTTACGATGAGCTACATGTTATACACATATAAATAGGTGTGTGGAGTGAGCTCTAGAAGCATAGTTTTAGGGTCACCTTCATATATACCAGATGTAGCATCCCCAAGAGGAGAAAGCTATAAGTGCATCTCAACAACTTTTCGCAAGACTCTTCCCTACCATGGCTGGTAGTAGGAGACTTCAACACAGTTTCCACTTGCAATGAGAAAGTAGGACGAAGGCCCTCAAAACCAAGATCCATGGAGGATTTTAACGTGTGTATTCTAGATAGTGGACTAGTGGATGTGGGATTTGAAGGATTCAAGTTTACATGGACTGGCATGAATATTTGGGCCCGGCTAGATAGAGTCCTGATTAATAATGAATGGAATGACATATTTCATCACCATAGGGTTTGCCAATTGAATAAAGCCACATCATAACATTCCCCACTCTTTATCGAGTGGAGCAATGATATTATCCTGAAGAAGATGACGTTTAGATTTCAACACATGTGGGTGTAGCTGCTGTAAATGTAATTTGTTTTTTTTACTTAATAATCTATTTTAATATTTTCATGTAAGTGCAGGAAAGGAAATATTAAAAGCCCGGGGATGCAATAGTAGCACAATAACGGAGGTCCTGCTAACCGGTCAGTGTGCCGAAATTTTTGGAGCAGAGCCTGGCCCGTTCCATGATCCGACCCGCTTCGGTTAAATGAACCAAATGTTTATTTTTTGTATAAAATGATTTGTATTTATTTTTTGGGCGGCTATTTTTTTTTTGACCCAGTTGAACTGTTCATCATCCTCTCTTCTTCTCTCTGCGCAATTTCGTGACTACTCCATGCTGCATACTGTAAGACATTCTATTCTTGGTTTTAATGTGTAATGCATAAGCATTTTCTGGTGGAGGTAGCTAGTCATACTGAGCGACTAGCGAACCACGTTATTTCTGTGTTGATTTCTCGTTTTGATTCTGTCGTGGATGCTTGTGGATTGGGATATATATATATATTGCTTGTTTTTGTGTTTTCTGTTGTATTCTGTTCTTAATCTCACTACCCGTGGAAGCGCGATTGCCAACAATTGGTATCAGAGCTTGGTTTGGGATTTTTCGAGCAATTGTGCATTTAGGGTTTTAGATTTTTCTGTACAAGCAATTTCTGTTGAAATGGCTGGAACCCTAAACACCACGATTGAGAAATTCAACGGCAGAAATAGGTTTAGTATGTGGCAGATTAAAATGCGAGCGCATTTGAAAAACTTCGATATTTGGAGTCCTCTGGTTCAAGTGTTCGGTCCACACACTACTGTTGCTCTTGGAATAACTGAGGCTGAGGCTTGGAGACGTGAAGAGAAAGCACACTCCACCATTCTGTTGAGCTTGTCGGATGAAGTCATTGCTGAGGTAGCAGATGAGGAATCTGCTGCAGGACTGTGGCTCAAGCTTGAGTCTCTGTACATGACTAAATCATTGATGAACAAGCTTCTGTTGAAGAGATGAGACAGAAGGCTACGGTTGAAAGACTTGAACAACATCCTGCTGGACTGGTGTTGACAAACAGGAGGCCACAACCTGTTCCATTCAAGAAGAAGGGAAATAGATTCAGAAGAGGTCAAAGGAGGGTGACATTTGTCACTACTGTAAACAGAAAGGGCATTGGAAAACTGAGTGCCCGAAGAAGAGAGCAAGGCTGGAACAGCAAGGTCAACCTTACCCTCCACCTGCTGTTGCTGTGACTTTTGATGATCTGGATGATGGAGAAGACCTTGTGTTGGTAATCTCCACAACGATCGCAAGATTATATTCTTAGATCTTGGATACTGTGCTTCCTTCCATATAAGCACTCACTTGGAGTGGTTCAGCAAATATGACAAGAAGGAAGCTGGCCATGCTGTGGTGGGGAACATCCAACCATGTAAGGTGGTTGGAATCGGCACAGTCAGACTGAAAACTTGGGATGACCGAATTGTCTCACTTTCAAATATGAGATATATCCCTGAGATGACAATGAATCTCATTTATCTCGGTGTTCTGGATGATCAGGGATATTCATTCAGTGGTAGAGAGGGAACACTGAATGTTCACCGAGGAGATGATGTTGTACTGAAGGGGCAGAAAACTAGAACGCTATACACACTGATAGGTTCCATAGTGACAGGGGCTATTGCTGTCACATCTGGAGAGCCAGCATCTGAAGACAAAGCTGAACTTACCAGACTGTGGCATATGCGGCTCGCACATATGGGAGAGAAAGGTATGAAAATTCTCTCTGATCTTAATCTTCTTGTTGGTCATAGAGTCAGTAAATTAAACTTCTGTGATCATTGTGTTTTTGGTAAGAAACATAGAACTAAGTTCGGTAAAGCCATACACTACACAAACAGTATTTTGGATTATATCCATGCTGACTGTTGGGGCCCTTCTAGAGTCACATCTTTTGGGGGTGCTCATTTTTATTTATGTTTAGTTGATGATTACTCCAGGATGTCCTGGGTATTCATGATGAAACATAAATCCGAGACTTTTATAAAGTTTAAGCAGTGGGTTAGCTTAGTAGAAAATCAAACACAAAAGAAGGTTAAACTATTACGAATAGATAATGGTCTAGAATTCTGTTCGTCTGAATTAGAAGAATCCTGTAAGGACAAAGGTATTACGAGACACAAAATTGTTATGGACACTCCTCAGCAGAATGGCATTGCTGAAAGGATAAATCAAACTCTTCTGGAGAGAACTAGATGTATGCTCTCTCAAACAGGCTTAGGCAAAGAGTTTTGGGCTAAAGCTGTTAATACAGCATGTCATCTGATAAACAGATCGCCACATAGTGGAATTAACTTTAAAATTTCATTTGAAGTGTGGACTGGTAAACCTGCAGATTATTCCAATCTGAAGGTGTTCGGGTGTATTGCCTACTATCATGTAAATGATGGTAAGCTTGAACCTCGAGCACGTAAGGGAATATTTGTTGGTTATGGTGATGGAGTCAAAGGATTCCGTATCTGGTCACCATCTAAAAAGAGAGTTATACTCTCTAGGAGTGTTACATTTGACGAGAGTGTCATTCTAAAACAAGTATCTAGTCCTATTTAGTTACCTGATGTTCCTCAAGCTGAACTTAAGGTGGAGCTAAAATCTTAATCTGTAGCTCCAGGAAGGATGCCTGTTGTTTCTAGAAAAATGATAGCTAATCATGAAAATGATGCTAACTCTGTTATTGAACCTGATCCTGAAACTGCACCTGAAGAGTCTATTCTCCACTGTATTGCAAGGGATAGACAAAGGAGGGTGAATGCACATCCTCCTATGAGATTCAGCTTTGATGAGTTTGTAGGATTTTCCCTACAAGTTGCCGAAGAAATTGACATTCCTGAACCATCCTCCTTCAGGAATGCTGTTAATTGTCCTGAGTCTGAGTCATGGTTGGTTTCCATGAATGAAGAAATTGAATTTCTTCATAAGAATGGTACCTGGATCATTGTACCTAAACCAAAGGGAAGAAAAATAGTGTCTTGTAAATGGATTTTCAAGAAGAAAGAAGATGCCTAAATTGCTAGTGGTTTAAAGTTTAAGGCACGTCTAGTTGCAAGAGGGTTCAGTCAGAAAGAGGGTGTTGACTACAACGAGATATTCTCTCCTGTAGTTAGACATACCTCAATAAGAGTGCTTCTAGTATTAGTAGCACATCATAATCTTGAACTTGAGCAACTAGATGTCAAAACTGCTTTTCTTCATGGAGATCTCGATGAAGAGATCTTTATGAGCCAGCCAGAGGGTTTTGAGGTATCATGGAAGGAAACCCATGTGTGCAAGCTTCTGAAGTCCCTTTATGGACTTAAGCAGTCTCCCCGTCAGTGGTAAAAGAGATTTGATTATTTCAAGACTAGTCATGAATACAGTAGGTGTGACCATGACTGCTCTGTTTATTTCAAAAGGCATAAGGATGAGTCATATATCTACTTGCTATTGTATGTAGATGATATGCTTATTACTGCCAGAAATAAATTTGATATCCAGGAACTAAAAGATCTCCTCAGTTCTGAATTTGATATGAAAGATCTTGGAGGAGCAAAGTAAATTTTAGGTATGGAAATATTTAGAGATAGAATTAAAAGAAAATTGTTTCTTTCACAGAAATAATATATTTAGAAACTTCTATCTAGATTTGGAATGGCTTCTTGTAAGCCTCTGTCCACATCATTTGCTTCTAACCTCCATCTGACATTAGAATGTTATCCCCAATCTGAATCTGATAAGGAACAAATGTCTAAGATTCCTTATTCTAGTGCTGTCGGGAACCTCAAGTATCTTATGGTGTGCACCCGACCTGATATTGCTCATGCAGTAAGTGCAGTGAGTAGGTTTATGATAAATCCTGGTCAAGAGCACTGGAAAGCTGTTAAGAGGATACTTAGGTACCTCAAGGGGACTTCTGATGTTGGTCTGATATTTGGTAATGAATCTGAACTCTTGCTGGCAGGATATTTTGATTCTGACTATGCAGGAGATATTGATAGTAGACAGTCTATGACTGGTTATGTCTTCACTGTATGTGGTTCTGTAGTTAGCTGGAAAGCCACACTACAATCTTCTGTTACTTTATCTTCTACTGAAGCAGAGTATATGGCTCTGACTGAAGCTGCGAAGGAAGGGATGTGGCTGAAAGGTTTTCTCAAGGACCTTGGTCTTTATGAAAAGGTTGCAACAGTCTTCTGTGACAACCTCAATGCTATTTGTTTAACAAAAGACCAAGTGCACCATGAGAGGACAAAGCACATTGATGGGTGATATCATTTCCTTCGATCTGAGAAGAGGGTACAAGTAAAGAAGATTGCAACTTCTGATAATCCAGCTGACATGTTTACCAAACCTGTTACTCTGAATAAGTTAAGACACTGTCTTGACTTACTGAACATATCAAATCAGATGTAGTTTTTTTGGACTAACTGTTTATAGAGAGTGTCTCTCTATCTGTATGCAAAATAAATTAAGGTGGAGATTGCTGTATATGTAATTTGTTTTTTTTACTAAATAATCTGTTTTAATATTTTCATGTAAGTAAGGAAATATTAAAAGCCCGGGGATGCAGCAGTAGCACAATAACGGAGGTCCCACTGACCGGTCAGCGGGCCAAAATTTTTGGAGTAGAGCCTGGCCCGTTCCATGATCCGACCCGCTTCGGTTAAATGAACCAGATGTTTATTTTTTGTATAAAATGATTTGTATTTATTTTTCGGGCGGCTGTTTTTTTTTTTAACCCGGTTGAACTGTTCATCATCCTCTCTTCTTCTCTCTGTGTGATTTCGTGACTGCTCCGTGCTGCATACTATAAGACATTCTATTCTTGGTTTTAATCTATAACGCATAAGCATATTCTGGTGGAGGTAGCTAGTCGTACTGAGCAACTAGTGAACCACGTTATTTCTGTGTTGATTTCTCGTTTTGATTCTGTCGTGGATGCTTATGGATTAGGATATATATATATATTGCTTATTTCTGTGTTTTCTATTGTTTTCTATTCTTAATCTCACTACCCGTGGAAGCGCGATTGCCCAACAGAAACACAGATTTTTATGAGTTTGTAAAAACTTAATAGAATTACCCCACCAATGAGGTATGATTGAAGAAATGGATGCACAAGCTATTTTGACTTAAGGATGGTCTCAAATCCTAGAACAAGAATATTTTTGGAGATATCTACAAAAAACATTAACAATGCAGAGAACAATGTCATGAAGTCAAAGATCGAATGGGATGCCGACAAGATTGAGGAGACTAAAGAAAAAATGAATGAGGCTAGAAAAGAACTGGATGACTTGCTTCTGAAGGATAAGATATATTGGAAATAGAATTTATCAGTAAAATGGCTTAGAGAGGGTGACAAAAATATTAAATTCTTCCACATGTTGGTCAAGAATAGATTAACCAAGTTGTATATCCACCAGATATGGACTGATAAGGAATATCTATCGACAAATGAGGAAGAGATTATATAATCAGGATTAGAGTTCTATAGTAAGATCCTCACCAAGATGGAGATGGAAGTAGACAGCTACTACATCCCTAGTTAATTTCGATAGTAGAAGGGCAGGAGCTATGTCAAGGACCTATATTAGAAAAAGTTAAGGAAGCACTATACAACATAAAATCGGATAATATGCTGGGTACAGATGGCTTTTCTTCCTTCTTCTATAAGTCTTGTTGGGACATAGTGAAGAGAGACATATGGGAGGGTTGCATGAGCTTTTTCAATGGAGAGTAATTTTAGATATCATTTTGTAGCACCATAATTTCACTATACCCCGAGAAGGAGACCCTCGAGCTGGAAGGACCATAGACCCCTCAGACTCTATAATGTGTCATATAAGGTAATTACAAATATGCTAGCTCTAAGAGTCAAGATGATGCTCTATAAGTGCATATTGGAGAACCAGACGAACTTCGTGTGCAGTGAGGAATATCTTGAATAATAATTTTCTAGCACAAAAGATGACCCACCTCATCTCGAAAGAGAATAAAGGTGGGAACATAATTATCAAACTAGAAATGGAGAAGGATTATGATAGGATAGACTGGTCATATCTGAGTGAGATACTGGCTAAGATTGGATTCCCCATTGAATGGGTCAACATGATCAATTATTGTGTAGTGCATAGCTGGTTTTTAGTTATGATTAACTGAGAAGCATCAAAGTTCTTCTAGTCATCTCATGGTATTCAACAAGGAAACCCATTATCACCGGTCTTATTCATGCTAGCTACTGAATACTTCTTTAAAAGCATCAACAATCTCTATGAGAAGTACCTAGGAGTAAGCTTTCTCTCGGGTAGCCAAGTATCAGTTAGCCACCTAGCATATGTAGATGATACCATCATCTTCACAAATGGATTGAGAAGCTCGATTAAAAAGGTAAAGAGGTGCTCTAGAGGTACGAGCGGGTCTCTGACCAAATAATCAATTTCCAAAAGAGTGATTTTTACTATCAAGCAAAGACAAAACCAAGTAGGGTGGTAGAGCTTAAAAGATATATTGGGAAGAAGAAACATGATTTGCCTATCACCTATCTATGTTGCCTTTTATTTAAAGGTAATAGTAATAACATGTTCTACGATAATATTCTCACTAAGTTTCGATATTAGATAGAAGAATAGCCAAATAAGCTCTTGTCTAAGGGAGTGAAGATCGTGTTGATAAAACACTTGCTCACCTCACTCCCTACTTACCTAATTCAGGCGGTGAGACCCACACTCATGGTGATCAAGATGATGAAAAAATATATGTCAAAGCTCCTATGGGGTCTTGGGAAAGGATTGAAATATTTGAGATGGATGAGATAGGTGAACCTCTGCAAATCAAGAGAAGAAGGGAGCCTGGGGTTCTGGAATACTTTTGATATCTCAGGGGCATTGGAAGTAAAACTTTGGTGGGATTTATGCACCAAACAATGCCTCCTCAATAGATTCCTAAGAGATAAGTATCAGAGAATGGAGCTCCTCGACATTAAAAAAATTATATTGATATGCTAATGTGGAGGTTAATTAAAAAATAAAGTATTACAATGGAGGAGTACATAGCCTGGAAGCTATGTTCCGATAATATATCATTTTGGCATCATATGTGGATGGAGTCATAAAAGCTAAGCTCATTTGAATTGAATGGTCCTTGAGAAACATTAGGCAAAAGTTTTTCAAAGAGGGAATAAGATATCAACCAGCTTACTACAGTTGTCCCTCCTATCATTGTGGAACGAATAAAAAAGATCGGAAGGGGACTGGTGGAAAAATTGGTCTGGCTTTTGAATAAAGGTGCATTCACCTTCAAGTTAGTTTAGGATATGTTCTACACTAGGGTTGACCCAACATCAGATCATATGGGCATATGGTATAAGTATATTCCAGTTAAAATTTTTACATGGCATCCAAGTGTAGCAACTACTATAACGAAGAGACATGAATACACTTGATGCTTCACTATGAGGATTCATCACGTATTTGGTGGGAATACTTTCCCAAATTAAATACCTTGAACATTATGATTAAGCAAGCATTCAAGTTGGATAAGTTGTCAAACATAAAAATTCCATCTGATTTACCATCGATTAGAAGATAAGTCTCCATACTGATAATGTGGGAGATATAGAAAGAGTGCAATGATGTTAGATTCAGGAATAAATAATTCACGGCCGACAGAATGATTTTTAGGATTGATGCATTAGTCGAAAATATACTGCTAGTATGTGGACCAAGAGTTAGATGATGAGGTAAGCAGTCGCGTGACATAGGTGTTATAGAGTTGTTGATCTGATGGTCCCCTTGAGCTCCATTTTATAAGTCAACAGAATTACTTTTATGGTGTGGGAGGAGGGCTATTGTGTCAAGAACCTGTGTATTTTATGGCATATAGCTTCTTGGTTCTTTGTATATCTCTTGCTTTGTAGGCTAAATAGGAGAAGAATTGGGACTAGTAGAGCTTCGATAGATAAGTGATACAAGAGAAGAGCATTCTGGGTAGTAATTCATCAAAGTTTAGATTTTTATGTTTTTAAATTCTTATAGTAGCCATACTCTATTGGCGGCATGTTTTTTTTTATGGTTCAATGTGTATTCTGAGCATATAACCAAAGGGTGCATAGAATTTGATGAGTTGGCCTAAATTGGCCAATATTTTACTCTATTGTAAACTATGTGTGCTTATGATAATAAAATTGTTTGTTAAAAAAACTATAAATTTATTAAAACAAAACAAATTAATTTTGAAGTTAGAAAACTTATTCACAAACTTGCAGTCTAAATTTCTACCATAGAAACACCTCAAATTAAAAATAAATATATTTTTAAAATATTATAATTTTAAACAATATAATAAATACAATTTGAATTTCAAACAATAAGTGATTTCTTTATAATAAAATACATAAACTTATTACCTTCATATTTGATGATTGTTAATCTTTAAATTTTTATTTTATACAATAAATATTTCACATATTTTTCTTAGCAAGTAGAATGATATGCAAGAATTCCAATTAATGTCATTAGTTGTTAATTCTCTCATTTGAATTTGAAAATTCATCCTTGTGATTGGGTTATATGCACAATGCTATTCACTAGGAAAGCTTGGTCCCTAACTAATCTACTTCACAATTTAGATTACATACCAATATAATCAATGTATGTCCTAATGCTGCTTATAGTCCCTAAGATGCCTTCACAACATTTTTCAATTCAATCATTATCAAAGTCTAATACTAATTGTTTGGAATGATTGTAACTATGAAAGAATGAATAATTGTATTTAACTTTACTATGACAATTATTATTTTCACTAACTTTTACTTAAGTTTAATTTCACACACTCACCCTATCACATGTTTACTCATTGTGACTTTTTTACCAACTTTCTTGAAAATTATGTTACATACTATAGTGGATTGCTCTATTAATACTAGTTTGAACAAATCAATTTGGAGTTTCTAGCATCATCCATTTGTACCATGTTATATATTTCTATTGCACTAGTAGAAAATTGTTCAATTAGAAAAAATCTAGAATATTGTAGAAAGCATTGGAAAGCTTGGAGAGGTTGATATATTTATAAAATATTATGTCTTGCCTATTTGTAGTACTTCTATTTTAATATTACCATCAATGCATAACACCACAACCACATTTCATCTACGTTGAAGTTTTTTTTATGTATTTTTATTTGCATGACATCATCTTCTTAACTAGTTTGCTATAAAATCATTGATTCAATACTCTTATTTTGCTATTATTCAAGTTGATTCTTTATATGGGTGAGGGCAATTTGGCCCATCTTATCCTTACTTGAAAATGGGGTAAGCAGGTTGGGCTAGGCAGACCTACAAATCTTGGAAGATTCAAATTCTGCATATTTAAAATCCCTTGCCTGGATGAAGAAATGAAAGGAACAAAAATAGCTTGAAAATCACTTTAAATCTATGTGTTTTAAATAGTTTGCAAGATTTTATGAAATATTTAAGAACTTTGGTGAGATGTGGTTTTCTATTTCATAATTACATGAAATTTTAAAAACATTTTCTTGATGTACTCTTTTGGATTTTTTAAGTACTTATGAACTGCTAAAGCTTTATGGCCAATGTAGTTTTCCTTTGGATTTTATAATTACTTGTTGGCTAACAAATCTATTTACACATTTGATAATATCCTTACAATTTCATAAGTGATAGTGAACTTCTGATGTCTTATGTTCAACTAGATAATCCCTCATCCTAAAAAGTACTTTCTAATTAATGAAACTATTTCCTACAATATTAATTGTATCCAAAGTTCATAGCAATTTGTGAGTTTTGGCAAGTATTTGTGAAATCTTTTTCTTGTCCTAATTTTCATGCATTATTATGTGTATTGTTAGCTAGTTTAAATATTAAAAAAAATTATTGCGAGTTGTTTCTCCATGAAAGGTTTGGACGCCTCTTCTAACTATAATTGCATGTGTTGTTGCTGCATGAAAAATTTTGGAGTTGTTTAAAATTCTAAAATGCATCTGTTTCATCAAGGGACAAATCCATCCTTATGGGAATGAAAAGTGTTAGTTAAATGACTACTTAGTTAATAAATAGAACATTATCGTGGATGGTCACACACCTTCTTTGCATCCCCAAGTCCCTTAAAGATCATTTTAGGTGGGCTAAACATAGAATATTCTATTATATATTTGGTAATTTTTGATGATGTGTAAATGCATAAAAGAGTGATAATTGAAATGATTTCACTAAATTAAAAATTTGATAGATTGTGACGAATAGAAGTAAAATCATTGTGTTTTTAGAGGTAATTGGTGACTTTGTGATAGTGGTCCCATCAAGTAGTTCTAGTATCCATTCTTGGCAAAAACTATATCTAATTATTCTTGTTAATTTTTATATGCCTTGACTTTACTACCTCATTAGTACATTCCTTTTACTATGCAACATATTTTTTCAGGCTATAATATTATCTTAAAGTAAAGGTCATACTCATCTTGTAATATTTAAATGATAATGACAATACTTTTATATCATAGTAACCAAGTATATTACTAGTACTAAAACACATGACTATTTTCTAGTGTCATAATTTTTATTTTATTAAAACTTAATATTTCTAAGTTTAGAGTTGTGATTAATTTTCAACGACATGACTTTTGAGCTACAAAGAGTTGCAAAAGGGCAATATGTTGTGACTATTTTAAGAGTTGTGGCTTTTTTCCCTCAAGAAAAGGCAAAGCCACAGCCATCACTCATTGCCATGACTTTCAGTCACAAGAGATAAAGGCCAAAGCCATAACCACTTCTTAGAGCAACTCCAATGGGAGTTGCCAAAAATGGGATGCCAAATATCATTTTGGCACCTTGAATAGTGTTTTGGCACCACAAAAAAAAATTTTACTCCAATGGTAGGTGCCATAATGAGATGCCATTTTAATAATTTAATATATTTTTTTAAATTAATCTTTTAAATTTCAATTCAAAACATAATAAATAACGACTAAAAAATAAAACCCCATTTTTTCATAACTTCTATCTTCAAGTTATTCCAATATGTTGCAGAAATTTGGTCCATGCTGGTAGTATCAGTTTCCATAATTTTCATCTCATTTTGCATTTGAATTTCTTGCACGTGTTTTTCTTCAATTTCTAACTGTTTGCGATGTTGCTCCAGTGCTATCTCTTGTTGCGCATAAATCTTTTCATGTCGCTCAATTTTTTGTCGTTCTATTTCCATTCTTTCATTCCAGTGATGATAATCTAGTGACCTTTCATCATCAATTTGTTTATCTTTGCTTTTATGTTTTTTCTTCGAAGCTTTTTGGCCCAATGGCCTTTTGAGGTTGGGAGAGAACTATGGTTCAGTAGTGTCCCCTAAATATGGAGTTGAATAACTGGATTCAACATGAACTGATTCAGCAATACTACTAGTTGAATGAGTTTTTGCTCTCTTATTGCTGGTCAAATTATCATTCTATTTCCGCTCCATTTTCAATATATTCCAACAATGCTCGTATTGAAATGGTTTTCCAATTATCTTAGCAAACATTTCTTTCGCTTCATCAACCTGAAACCATTTGAAATAATTCAATAAATTATTCAGAAATCAAATCTTGCTAGTGTTTGAATTTAAAATATAAATCTTACATTATTTTGCTCGGTATGTCCACTTTGTCGTAGTTTTTCTATTTGACAATAAAAACCGACAAATTTACTGCATTTTGCATTTATATCACTCCAACGACTTTTAATAGAAGATTGGGAACGCCTTTCGTTATTACCTCCATTAAGTTCTAAGTATTGTGATATTCTTTGCCAGAATGCACCACTTTGTTGTTGATTCCCGGTAATTGAATATTTGCTCGTATTAAGCCACGCTGACACAATTAATTTATCTTCTTCAACAGAGAAATTCTTTGTCCTTTGTGACTTTCTCACATTTGGGACGTCTTCATTTTGTATTGGTGCCAAATCTACTGGATTACTCTGAATAATATCATCATATAAGTCGGTCTCGTTCATTAGCAAATCAGTTAATGAACCATGATATTGCAAATTCATCTACAAAAAAATATTGTAATCAATTTATATAATGAGTAATTTATAAAACATTCAATTGAATCTATTAAAAATTAAAATTATAAACCATTTAAAAAATTAGAAAATAACATACATTAATTATAAAAATCAAAATATAAAATAAAAGAGAATGAAATACCTTTTTTTTGGAAATATTTCTCTTCTGCAAGGTTGGAATGCGCAAATATAGAAGATAATAATTTTTTTTTAAATTTTTTTGATTGCTGGAAGGAAGATGGGGTAGAAGAGCATTCAAAAAAAAAAAAACAAATCTGGATGGAATTGTGATTTGTGCAGCAGCCCATTCAAATTTATAAATAAAATTAAAATATATCCGTTGGATATATACGTTAATTTGTACAATAAAATTAAAATTGATTTGTACAGTACAATAAAATTAAAATAACCGCTGATTTGCATATTTGTATTTCTCTCTCCTAGGTTGCCATTTATGGCACCCCGAATTCACGGATGCTATTTTGGCAACCCGTATGCCCTCTCCGTTGGAGTGAATAAATGTTGTATTGAGGTGCCATTTGCAGTTACGGGGATGGCACCCCGTTTTGCAACTCCCGTTGGAGTTGCTCTTAGAGCACCATGAAATTTGTGGTTTAGAGATGAAATGCATAAGCTGTGGCCAATTCCCATTATTATGACTCTATAATATAGAAGACAAAGGAAAAACTATGGCCACCATTAAGCATCATTTAGTGGTAAATAAAGTTTATGGGAATTCCAACTCACAACACCTTCTCAGTGTCGTAACTTTGAGCTCCAAAGATAAAATAACAAAGTCATGCTATCATTCCAAAGTTGTAACTTTCTATTTGGAAAGTGCTTAGAATTCATGAAGAATAAAATAATAAAGAGAGAGAATCATCATAATAATCTTGATATTAATCTTCTTCTCCACTTTGAACCAAGCACAGCAACAACCATATGAGTTCATTTTGTACTTCCTAGCGGATCCACTAACAAATAAGTGATGCAAGAAAAAACCTAAACCCTAGAGTTGAGAGACGTGACTTTCAAACCCCCCTCTCCCACTTTAAGATCGATTTTGGAGATTCAATTAAAATATCATAGGATTATTATTTTGAATTCTAGATTCTCATGAGAGTTATTATTGAGAAACTAGGATTCTCAAGACTTATTTTTTTATACTTCCTATGAATTTCTCCCCAATGTCAAATTAATTGAGGGCTAGGGTTTATTTATTTTGATTTATGTGATGTATATATAATTTGAATGTTAATTGTGATTTTTGATTTACGTCATGAATGAGTATTGATGAAATTAGTGATTAAATAGAATTAAAATTAAGATTTTACTATTAGTGGGTTTGATGTTGTAGTGAATGGTGACTTGCAACCCATGAGATTCACTCACACATATGATAGGAAGGAAGTGATAGCCTTTCTGATCATAATGTATAAGACAAATTTGTTTGTCAAAACTCAAAACCAAGGAATATTACTCATTATAAGTATGACACTGATAAAGTTAAAAGCACAAATACTTTTACCTACCAATCTATTATATGTATCTTAGAAGAACCAACTCTTTATGAATATATATTTTTTTATAGAATATTCTTCTAAGAGTTTTACCTCTAGTGTGTATGTTATATTATCACTATGGTGGATGGGTAATTCACTTGACATGCATGAGTAGGGGTGTCTTATGAGGTAGTGACATTTCTTTGACTTACTCTAACTAGTATGGTTCCCACTAGTGAGATTTGAAAAAAATATATATGTTAATTATATGAATATGGCCCTTAGGAATTCAGAAATATAAACACTTTTAAAAGCACATTAGTTCAAAGTCATTAAAATATCTAAGGCCGGAGAATAAGAATGAACATATGAAGTAATTAGCAATGACAATTGACAAGTTTCTTAAAAATTATAAACTTTTGAATGACCCTCGATCAAATATGATACGTTTTATCTTGGTGATAAAATACAAAGGAGATAACTATGAGAGGACCATAATTTGGATTGACTCAATAGTGGTAAGCACCTTAAATGACAACGGAGCATTCTGATAATAATTGAACCTTATTCTATATCCAAACTCAAAATGAATCATTCTATTTAAACATAAAATATACAAATAAAAATGGAAAAATCCTAGCATCTAAGAATCTGACCTAAAATAATTTATAATGAAAATGAAATTATTTTTAAGCATATTTTTGCTATTAGATTTATTATGTGACTATTACATCCAACATAAAAAATTCCATTAAGAGGACCCTCTTTAAGAGCGTCTCCAACCACACTTAATAAAATAACTAATTAAAATATATTTAAATATTCAATTCAGTATCTTAGCTGCAACACTTCAAAATTTACTCCAACCAAGCTCAGCAAAAAACCAAAGGTGTGGTGCGAAGTTGGGTTTTTGTTGTTGTCGGTGTTGCTGGAACCAATGGATATCGAAGACGTCCAAGTATTTTTTAAGGGAAAAAATGATTTGTTGAGTGATAAACGCGTGCTACATTTATTGAGCGAGAAGCGAGCTCGTTGGAGCCCTAATTTTCTAATCACGCTCAACAAAATATCGTATCCACTGTTTTTAGTGATCCCATTGGAGATGCTCGAAAGATTCTTATGAATATACTAACAACGAATATACTCATAACTATTATTCAAAAAATTTATCAAAAACTATATAATAAAATAACTTTTATATTTCATATTTCTTAAAAATTTTTGAAAGACTCATTAAAAACATGGTCATCACCAAGATTAAAATGAAACTTTAATATTCTTCTATTTATTTCACTTATAATCAACACAATGAATAGTGATTCATGCAAAATGATTGATTATGAGGCTAAGAAAGAGCAGTGGCAGTATTATAACATGGCAATACACAGTTATTGGTAACTTAAAATTTGATTAGTAACATTTATTAGTGAATGTTAATAATATAAATTATTTTCTATTCGCAATGGAATATGGCACTTGGCACTGCAATGTTATTTTAGTATATTTGTTATTTTTAATCTTTACAATTTTTATTTTACAAAAATGCATTAATTTGTGTGCTCCTATAAATTCGTGTAGTTCCCAAATTGTGAAATTATTTTATAAAGTCATGCCTTTTTATAAACTACCACTTTCATTTCATATTTTTTATCATAATATTGAGATGAAACAATTGCTGCTGCTCTTTCTTCCATTTTTGATAAATTATTATTATGTTTTCCACGTATTGCTTTTCTAGTTTGCTATTGTGTTTGTGATTAAGTTGAATTTGTTAAAAAACACACAGAATAAGAAGTAGAGTTTGCAAGAAATAGTTGATTTCTTTTTATCTTTTAATATTTAGCTTTTAAGCCTGCTTAGGCCACAACATTGCAACAAAACAACAATATTTCCTAGTTATCAATATTACTCCCACGGATGTCATTGAACAACCAATTTGAGGGTTTTTAGGCACACCTATCTTCCATTTTACCAGAATCATGTTTTATCCTTTTACTAAGATATATATTGTAAGCAGGTGCTCCAATTCTAGCTACTACTTTTTAATCATCTGTCATGTTGGCGATGGTTCGTAAGCTTTAGAATATTATCATCCTTAGGCTAAGGAATGTAAAATCTCCACCTTGGGCTAACCTTGCATCAGAGCTTGTCTGCCCCAAACTCGCATGCTATACGAAATTTATCGTGCTTCAACATGTATTATACCACAGTGATGCTTCCCAGGTTAATTCATTTATACTAGTTTTATTATTACGGCAATACCAAAATGAAGATTAATACATTGATTTTCATGGTATTTGAATTCTTGTTTTAGATGATGCATGTTCTTTAAATCTATTTATCCACCAAATCTTCATCAAAATATTTGTAGAAACCACGGTCTTGCCTCTCCTTATGCTCCCGTAAAATCCTAAAGGTTTCAATTGAAATTATTTCTTGGCAGAGGTTTTATCATGGCAAGGATCTATGAATTCCTCCATTCTAGCTCGACAAAAAATTATTTAATAATCAATTTAAAATTTTTTCTAACAGTTCTTTAAATTTTACTCCAACCAAACTCAGCAAACTAAATTAATATTTCAATTAATTTTAGCTAATTTTAAAAAATATAATTAAAAATTAACATAATTAAAAATAGTTAAATTGTCTTAATGAATGTATTGTGCCATGCCATAAAATTTAAATTAGTGAAATAAAAAAAATTCACATCTATTCATAAATTTAATCTAGATTATAACACAAGTTGCAGATTGGTTAATATGAAAAATAATATATATATATATATATATATTTGTCATGATTTCTATTTTGAAGTGCTTAAAATATTCAGCATGAATTGTTTTTAAAAACATTGGAGGTAGTACATTTGTATCAATATGCATTATTTTTTGTTCTTCCATTTTTTAAAGTTGTATTTTTTCTTTGTTCAATAATTAATTACTCGTCTAACAATCATCATTTTTAAAGTTATTGTCTTTTTTCGTTTTATTTCTTCAAATAATTTAATAAAATAAGATGAACTTGAATTATTATCTTCAGAAAGTTTGCTCTTTGGTTTTTTTACCTACTTTTTTGCGGTCTTTTTTCCAATTGGCTTCTCCAAGCCAGCACTGTCATTTTCTATGTTTATTGATTCTGGTGTTGAAAGAATTAGAGATGCTAGAAGTTACATCACTTTTTATTTTCTTTCTTTGATGAGAATCCTCTATTTTGGGTGTATATTGCAACTAATTCTAATAATGTTCAAATAAAAAAGATGACTTCTAAAGTTCCTTGTAAATTTTCTTTGCACCACAACTTTAAATTTCTACATTATGTTGCACATCTACTACAATTATATTATGCATCATAATAATATTATCATACTTGTAATAAAAATATATTCATATCTTGTCTTTCTTAGTTAGTTTACTTTGATTCAACCTTTCAATTTGGTCAAAACAATCACAATTTATTGGTAGCCAGATGAATTGAAGATTAATGATTCATCGAAGAAATTTGATTTTGATTACAATCTGACTCAGGTTTGTATTTGGTCAACTATTCCCAAACACTCTATCTTTTAAATTTTTGTTCATTTCCAATCACGGCATCTACACTAGTATCCAGCCAGCCTGAGATTAAAACTAAGTCCTTAATTAAAAAGTTGTCGCCTTATATTTTTTTGTGGTTGATTCTTTTTGAGGTGATATAGGTAAAGATTGAGTTATTTATATGGATTGAGTATTAAACTCATACATTTGTTGTCTCATTCAATATTGGTAAAGTAATATTCATGTTCATCCATCAAAGCACCTACTTTGTTAGAACAAAGATGAATTGAGATTAACCACATAAAAGTAATATTTATTTATATGAATAGAAATAAATTACATCAAATCCAACTAAGAGGCTTAAAGTAATAAATTTGAATTTATCAAAAAAAAAAATAGAATTTATCAAAATATTTAAGCAATTTTGAATCAAATAATTCATTATCCATTATTCTAGATATCCAAGAACAACAAAAATACAGAATTTATCAAAATAGAATATATCAATAAATCATTTATATGCACAATTCTGATTCCAAGAACTTAAAATATATTTTTAATGCATAACATGTTATCAAATCATCACCTACCAAGAAGTTTATGCAACTAGTTACTTGATAATTATCAACTAGTTTTAGAATTAAAAACAAAAATTATAAATTAGTATTTGTAAAAAAATTGGATGAAAATCTGTTTTGAAATTAACAACAAAAAACAAAGTTATTGGAGTATGTCCGACCACTCCTTATATAGAATATGTTACAGGATTAGGGAAATGGATATTGAAATAGGGAAGAATGAGAGGAAGGATGTGTGAAGCATATTTGACAAAATCAGACACGATTCTGTAAATATTTTTACAGAATGAGAATTCTGTAATGCAGAAGGTTTTTTATTGCTGCCAAAAAAGATTTATATGCCAATAATATTTCAAAAACATGATTCGTTATGTTTTCGAGCATCTTTGATGAATCGGCTTTGTTCAACAATATTGAAGGTGTGAATGTTTTTGTTGCTGTCGGATCCGAATGGGGAAGGAGACTCGAGAGGCTTTCCTCCTTTTTCTTTTTTAGTATTGACCACAGCTCCTGCAACAACGAAGATGTCGATTAACTCGGTTAAGTCGATGAACCAGCTTCCACCACTGATGCTAATTCGGAGGCTGTTCTTCCCAAATAGCTCACATCGACGAGAAGGTTAGGCATATCATGTTCGAAGCGCTTGCTGAGGCGTCACTAGAAGGTTAGACGAAGGAGTGGGTAAGCGATAGTGCATGCAAATGCAATTGAACGTCAATGTAATTGATGTCGATGAAGGGAACCAGTGGTAAGCCCTCTGAGGTGTCGCTAGAAGCAGAGTTTTTCAAATGTTTGGCAAGATTTTGTGGTTGATGAATAATATTGATGAGCGATAAATGCTCGCCTAACCTTTTTAGAGATATCGATATTAAGTATACTCAATAAAATATTAATGAATAGTAATGGGGCAAAAACGCGAGTGGAATAGCGAGCGCATTGGAGCTCTATTTTATTAAGTTCGCTCAAAATATCGATATTAATGTTTTTAGCGAGCACGTTGGAGATGCTCTTAGAGCATCTCAACGGGCTCGCTAAATAGAATTTTTGATATTTTGTTGAGTGTGGTTAGAAAATTAGGGCTCAACGTGCTTGCTATCCTGCTTGTGTTTTGCTCCCTCAGCTTCTGGCTCAACAAATGTGTTTATTGTTCAGCAAATCATTCTCTTAAAATATTATTGTCTTTGATATTCACATGTTATAGTGACACTGATAGCAAAAAAAACTCAACTCTGTACCACACCTTTGGTATTTTGTTGAGCTTGGTTGGAGTAATTTTGAAGTGTTGATAGCTAAAATATTGAATTGAATATTTAAATATATTTTAATTAGTTATTTTGAGTGAGGTTGGAGATGCTCAACTCAATTTTTGGAGTTCAAGTCTTTCAATTTTTTGTCACTTATTTTTTCAGGTTTTGGTTTTTTCTTAATAGGGTCATATAATTATTCGATAACAAGATAGTTATTAATTTTATTTTTTCAAATATGATAATTAGTTACATTTAACTTTATTATCATGAAGTAGTCCTTCATGAGAGTATTGTGTCAAAATCAACCATAAATGAATCATGCAAATAAAAATATCACAAATTATGTCTGATATCACTTTTATTGCTATCAGGATAACCTCATATTAGCTTGATGTTATAAAATAAACTAGAAATTACATAGATATCACTAAATAACTTCTCAGCTTAGGTTATGCTACCAATTACTAAAATTAGTAACCAACGCTGATACTACTTGTTGGAGGTATCATATCGAAAACCCAAACTTTAAAACTAATTGTTAGTATCAATGACCTTCTATAATGTGATTTGTTGGGGAAAGATGTATGAGTTAGTGGTTACTTTGAAATTACTAAAAATAACATAAAACAAATTTGTTTGCCACAACAAAAGCCTTTATAATTCAAAACTCATATGAGATTAAATTTCTATGTTTTGAAAACATAAACTTTTATATAAAATAAAATTCAGTCCAAATTTTATTTTATTAAAAACCAATTAGATCAAATTCTAAAATTTATTTCAATGCATGATGAAAAACTTAAATTCAGAATCAATTATAATTTATTCCATAATTCTAAAACATAAAATTCAAAATGCACACTAAATCTCAAATGTCAGGTTTATATATTGCATAGATGAATTAAGTATACTAAAGATTTCTTCATCCGTACTAAAAAAATCATAAAAGATAAAATACCCAAAAATTATATTTTGAACCAAGATAATTTTTTTTAGAATTTAAAACCTTAAAAATCAAAAAAAAAAATCCAGTAAAATAATGTAAACACATTGCTTTGGGGAGAATGCTCCAAATGTAAAATAGTGTTATTTTTTAGGTTGAGTTCAATTCGTCAACTTCAAGATAAGAATTTCTTCAAATAGATTACGAGATATAAGAGGAGTTTATTTCTAGAAACTCTTCCCCACAATAACAAACTTCTAAATATTTATGTCATTTTACATGTAAATCTATTTTTTAAAAAAAGAACTCTATTCTTCCTCTCTTTTTTAATGTTTTTCTGATTTTTTTTTTCTTTTTTGTTATGTTGAACCATGGGAGAGAGGAAAAATGTTGCACTTTTCCTTTATTGAAAGACCCATGGGGAGATCATTTTGTGTTTTTTTTTTCTATAACTACGCAAGAAAAAAAAAACTCATTTTTTTGTATATTTGTATTTGTAACAATCAAGTAAAAAAAAAAAGCTTATGCAACAAAAAAAATCACACTCCGTGTAGTTTTCACTTTTTATTTAATGAGCAAAACAAACATAAATAAAAAATAGTAATAACTAAAAAATAAAATATAAATGATTAAAATAAGAATTATATATTACTATTATAAAATTACAACAAGACAAATTAAAATACAATCCAAATCAAAGCCTTATCTATTTGATTAAAGCAGACCCAACACAATCTTCTTTCATATTAGATAATTTTTCATTGGTACTATAAAAAATTTAACAGGATACAAATAAATACTCCTAAAAAATTCAAATTGGTGCACTCCAACTTGTAATAATAGGTGTTAACTTCTGTGATATGCAATATTATCTTTGGGTAGAGGTGATAAAAGAGTTGTGTGGCTCAAGCCCAACCCATGATCCGACCTAGTTTCATTGGCCGAGGCACGATGAGAGGCACTAGGACTCGTGCCAGGCATCTTTGCATGTCAGCCCACAAAACATCTTGTGCAATGTTGTAGTTGTACCTAGCTAGCATGCCAATGTGCTGAATTTGGTCGGGCACAAGATGCCCGACAAAATGACCCAAGCATGGCAAAATGGGTCTAGTTACTATTCATCACATGTAAGTCATGTGCCTCAAAATTGGAATTCCTAAATTTGTGATACGTGCACCTTGCGTACCTCTAATTTTAATAAAATTTGAAATTTGTTGGGTTCAGACTACTGCCAAATTGGCCTAGTTAAATAAATAAAAAAAATATTTTTTTTTGAAAATATTTATGTCCATTGAGCCTTGTGCCTTGTCATGTGCATGTATTCATGAGACATGAAAAAATATATATATTTTTGATAATTCATGCGGATTGTGCCAGACTATTGGATATTAAGTCTAATAGTATTAGATTGAAAAAAATGAAAAGAAATATTTTATCTAGTTAAAAATAAAAAAAAAATTAATTTATAAATAAGTATTTTGAGTTATTCTTTCTCCATCTTACGTCATTAACTAAAACAATATCACCTCTTCCCTCTCTTATTATAGCCCTCTTTCTAACTAAAAATTTATATATCCCTTAACTTTCATGTATTTAGAATATATCAATGTTGTAGAATATTTTGTACATAAATTTTATAATTTTAAATTAGTGATGGAGTGTGTTTGATCCATCAAATCAAGATTCATGTCCACATAATTTTGGTTACATGACTATAAATTTATAAGGTATATGTCAATTGTCTAATTTTTGTTGGTTTTAAATTTTAGATAAATAAAAAATATTGTTCTATTCCAAACTAGTTAAAAAATCAATAAGTTATTGTATTAAAAATTAAAGTAATAATGTAGATGAGTTTGATTTATATAACAAGAATTTGACTAAAATGTTTGACATTGATTTGTCTCCTGGACATAGGTCCTCCCAGGCACCTAAAAAATATAAGTTATCTAAATGAACATATCAAGTATAAAATCATTTTGAGATGATTAAAAATAATAAAAATAGAAGAAACAAAGAAGATTCGACTTCATGTAGATATTATAAAATAAGTTGCAAAAATATTTGTGGGAAAGGAAATCTTAGGAGACATGCTATATAATGTATTAAAAAACAATGTGTATTAAATCTAGAGGTTCCAAGTGAGTTGGGCATGTCAGGCATGGTACAACTTACAAGGCATGGGCCAAATTGGTCATACTAGGCCCGACACAACTTATGTCATGCGGAGATGAGTGAGTTATGCCTCGTGCCAACCCATGCATGACCCATATGATTGGCCTGGTATCATGGTCCACCAACACAATGACCCATGATTGGTAACAAGTGGGCCATGGGTTATGGATGAAGCCCCATCGGGTAATTACCCGATGGGGTTGAATATTAAAAAAAAACTCAATCATATAGGCAGGTTAACTTGCGTGGTTGGGCTTTTCCCTGTTCGAGGGCTTTGGGGGTATGGTTGAAGTTGACATGACTCATTTGATATCTCTATTTAGATCATGTAAAAACTTAGCTTAGCAATAGGGTCATTGAATTTGAATTTACAATGGGTTCAAATATCTCATTTATTTAACTCAATAAGTTTTTAGAGAAGACATTATTAGATTGGTTGATAGTATTAGACTTCCATTTCAATTTGCAAAAGATCCAAAACAAGTTAATTCTTCATCATATACAAAAATACATCTAGCCTAATAATTGTCAAAATCTAGGTCAATAAGTAGCATAAATGTAATATAAAACTATGAAATTGAAAAAAAAATACTAGTTAATGAACATGGAAAATATATTAGAGCGGTATTAGTGATGTTTGATACATGAGGTACTCTTGGCAGCACTCTTTTTGCATGTGTAACTGCTCACTTTGCTAATTCTAATTGGAAAATAAATAGAAGAATATTAGGGTTTTAAGATATTGTTTATTCTAATGATGATATTATCATATACGAGTCTTTTAATAATTTTTATGAAATATTAAATACAAATAAAATGTATAATATAACATTTGATTATATTTTGAATAATAGTGTTCCTATCAGTATGTTCATTAGAACCATTAGATAATATCCCCCAGCTTAGATTTTTTTATTAAATATATATATCACATAATAAACCTAATATTACATATAGACTTAAATATAGGTTCATCTTTATTAGAATATATTATAAATACATTACATTATATTAAAATACCTAGTAAACTATAAGATCTTTATATTCAATAAGTCAGTAGGCATAAAAAAAAATTGTACAATATATCAGACACATTATGATTTAACATATTTGATGTGTGATTATGTATTTGTTACCATTATATTATATGAAAGTTCATTAATAATAAAAAACTAAAATAATAATTAAATAATCGAATTAAGAAATGTGATTTTTATTTTTGAAATTAATTAAATTTTTTAGGACACAACAAATCAATGTTCATTTATATATACTCACACATCTTGTAGTACACTTAGGTACATATATGACATGATTAAAATCTTTAACCAATATAAAGAATACCATATTTTGATGATATGCCTTTCGAGATGGAAAAAAAAATATTTAAAACATTAAGCTATCATATGATTTCTTTATTATATATCTGATTGTATAAATCCAAAAGTTAAGGTTGAAGAAATATTAAATATAATGAAATATATTTGTGGTTGTATTAATTGACCACATGAATATGAATTTGTAATTTTAATCAGCATATTTTTCACAATTTTTAATTGATTTATAAGATTTGATAATCAAAAATGTGTTTGTTTGTGCATGCTTAATGTTAAATTATATTCTATACATAAACTTTCAACTTTTTAAAAAATGAAATGTTTGAAAAAAATTTGAGATTGTTGAAATAATGGAATAAAATTTCATGATTTTTTAAACTTTTAAAGACTTCTAATGTTGTAATATTTCTTTAATGTCGATGAATTGACTTATTGCCATAGTTATTAAAATAAATGGGAATGGGTCAATTCTTTTGGGAGAATTATGACAAGGTTTGGAGAAAATAAATGATTAGTGTTATGATTGAGGTTTAAAAATTGACAAGAAAATAAATGGGGGGATTGTGTTTTTGTCCACTGTCCACAAAATTATTAAAAAAACATAACTTAATTTGGTAACTTAAATTTAGTAATCCAAATATTATCTTAAATCTCTCCCCTCATCTTGACCCATGCTCATCTCTTTGAGCTCTACAAGCTCCATGTTGAAGCTCCCATCGAATTCTAGGAGCTTGATCAGGATCACCGGAAGATCAACAAGGATGTGCATGGAGCTTGACAAAGAGCTTCAATGAACTTGAAGGGCTCCATTTAACTACTGTTGGTAATCGATGAGCTGCATGGAGCTTGAAAAAAAGTTGTATTGTGCTTGATTAGCTACATGGAACTCCATTTAATCTAGGAGCTAATAGAGCTCGCGGAGCAGCTATTAGAGCTCGATCAAGAGCTCCATGGAGCTTACGAGGAGTTGCATGAAGCCTTGCGGTCGAGCTCATGTAGTTTGATGTAGTTCCAACTAGAGCTCGACAGGGGCTCATGAAACTCAATGGACCTCCAAGTTGATCTCAATGTAGATAAACAGGAGCTTATGGAGGTCTAAGGAGCTCGACCAAGAACTATATTGAGCTCAATGAGCTCCTGTCAACGAAGAGTTTAACAAGGAGCTCTCGGTGCTCGATGGCCTTTTAACAGGAGCTGCTTGGAGCTCGAAAGGAGCTCGTCAAGCTCAATGGATTTATTGAATGAGCTCGATGGAGCACCTCGTCGATCTCATAGAGCTTCGGCAGGAGCTTCTCATCAAGTTCAATGGAGCCCCTGGGCCTTTTAGTCAAGCTCCAAGAGTTACAAAGGAAAGGGGTGAGGAACAAGTGGAGATTTGAGATTTGAATTACTAAAAATAAATGCGAACATCAATTAAAAGCTAGGTGCATTTTTAAAAAATTATAAAAACATTTTTTAATTAGTTTTTTTCACAAATGGTTTTGGCATTTTTGTTAATACAAACACATTTTATTATCTTTCACACTTCCCATCTTTGATTCTCTCTATTCTTACCCTCCACATCACTCCTTTTCCTTTTCTATGTTCTCTAATCAGTCCATGTTCATCCTCTTTATGCGTTTTCTCCAACTCTATTATCTAATAGCTTTTTTTGTCATTTATTCAATAGCTATTTGAAAGTCCTCAAAAGTTGGTAACTTTACAAAAATTATTTTTATTTTAGGGTAATATATAGCATGCTTCAGCATGCACATATGGCGTGCACCATGTGTCTGATTAATAATTGAATTTGTATCGTTTGGTTTGATTATATAACTTTTATAAGCATTACTGTTATATGAAAAATAAATGAGATTATTTTTTAATTCAAAACTAAAAAGAGTTATATATATTATGAATAATTTTATGGATGTCCATAAACTCTCCAATAATATCTTGACTATTATTGTTCTTGTGACACTTATTATTTATAGATTAATGTGTATTAATTGGCATGGATTAATATGTATTAATTGCTAAATTTATTTGTGTGTTGATGTATATATTCATTGACTTATTTATATACACATTAATGTATTCATTCATTGACGTCTTTATATACACATAAATATATTCATGTATTAAACTCTATAAATAGAGAGCCTTTATATAAGTTAGTAGAAACTTGAAGGAATAAAAATTCTTCCAAGGCCCTATTTCTCCTATATCTCTTGTTTTCTTGTCCTTCTATTTTATAATACATTATTTGTAAAAAGCTTTGTTGCATTTTTAAAAGATATATTAAAGGTATACTGGAGTATTATTATGTTGAATCTTGTGGAATTGGAATTTGTGGCTCTTGATATCACAATAAAAAATTTCTTGTCATGGATACTAGATACTGAAATCCATCAAGATGCAAATGGTCTTGGAGATACAATTAAAGAAAAGAATACAATATCCATTCAAGAAAAAGCCAAGCGATGATTTTTCTTCTTCGTCACCTTCATTAAGGATTGAAAATTGAATACCTCACCGTAAAGGTTCCACTTGTTATGTGGACAGTTTGAAGGAAAGACATAAATATTAGAGAATAGAAATTCTCCCAAAAGCTCACTATGAATAGATGCATTTGAGACTATAAGATTTTAAATCTACTAGTGAGTATAACTCAGCAATATTTAGAATCGGTTCTCAAATACAGTTATGTGGAGAAAAAAAAATTACTAATGAGTATATGTTGGAGAAAACATTCTCCACTTTTCATGCATTCACTGTGTTCATGCAGCAGCAATATCATGAAAAAGGCTTTAAAAAATATTCTGAATTGAGTTCATGTCTTCCTGTTGTCGGACAAAACAATGAGCTTTTGATGAATAATCATGAAGCTCGTCCAATTAGTTCGGCTCCATTTCCAAAAGTGAATGCGACAACATATCACCCTTATAATGGACAAAGTTGAGGTTGTAGTCATGGTCATGGTAATGATCATAATCGGGGTTGTGGATGTGGACGAGGACGTGGTCACAATAGTTATAATTATGATCGGCAACCCAAGAATGTGTTAGAATATCAAAATAAAAAGAATATTGAAAAGGATAACAAAAGTAGTAAAAATATCAAAAATGTTACAATTTATACTATCGTTGTGGCATGAAAGACCATTGGTCACTTACCTATCGTACACCAAAATATTGGATTGATCTCTACCAATAATCACTGAAAAATAAAGATAAAAAATTAGTAAAGACTAATTTTATTTCTAAGAATGAGAGTATTGATAATGATATTTATGATATGACTCATCAGGATATTGTTGATTTCTTTATTCAGCCTGAAGCGAATATTAAACACTTGTTTGGTGATGAAAATCTCCAAAAAAAAAATTTTCTCGTTTATATTTATGTATTTGTGTTAACTATTATGAAAGTCATCATACTACTGAATAATGAAAGTTATTTTTGTTGTGTTATTTTATGATTTTCATATTATATATCTTTTTTCTCATGAAGAATATGGAAACTCATCTAGTGGGATCCTCAATCAGTGACAAAGAGAAGTATCTCACAAATAGTGCATCAATGCATATTATACACAAGGATAAATTTTTTTTTAATAATGCAAGGATTAGATGTTTGAGTAGTGCAAAATTGATTGAGGGCTCTAGAAGAATTAATATATTATTACCCGGGAAACAAAAAAATCATATTGATGATACATTATATTGTACAATGTCTCAAAGAAATTTATTAAGTTTTAAAGATATTCGATGAAATGGTTATCATATTGAGACTATGAATAAAGACAGCACTGACTATTTATAAATTACCAACATTGTCTCGGGTAAGAAAAATATATTGAAAAAATTACCTCAACGGCAGGAGCTGAGCCTCGAACATGAAAAAATTCATGGTGGCACGACAGTGTGGTGTCGAAACCCTAATTTTTTTTAAATTAGGATTTTTTGCCCAACCAAAACAAGGCCAAACGTGATGGATTGTGCAACGGGCCCATGCCGGGCTGACCTCCACAGAACCATGCTGAGCCAGACACGGCTCGGTACAGTAATCATGTCGTGCCTGGCCCATCACGGTAGCACGATCGAACCAGCCAAAACCATGTCGGGACAACCCAGCACTGCCCATTTGACACCTCTAAATGCACCAGCACTAATTCATATTAGACCAATAAATTATCATGAGTTCTCTCCTTTACAATTGGTTTTTGGTTGAGAATTAGATACTTCCCATCTAAGGTTTTTTGGGTGTGTGATATATGTTCAGATTACTCCACCTCAACGTACTAAGATGGGTCTCCAAATAAGATTATGAATGCATGTTGGATATGAGTCTCCAATGATAATCAAATATTTAGAGCCAACAACTAGAGATTTATTTATGTCTCGTTTTGCTGATTGTCATTTTAATGAATTAGATTTTCTAACTTTAATGAAAAAAATAAACAGTTGGAAAAAACTATTAGTTGGAATCAATTGTCATTGTCTCATCTTGACCCTCGCACAAAGAAATATGAATTAGAAGTTCAAAATATTATTCATTTGCAAAATTTAGCAAATTAATTGCCAGATGTATTTACTAATCCGAGAGAGTAACTATATCTTACTTACCAGCTGTTAATGCTCCAAATAGAATTGATGTTCTTGTAAGACAATCTACTGCTTATGAACCTAAAGCATCAATGAATAATTTTCAACCAGTTGGTTCCAACAATAAAATCCTCAAAAAAGAAAAGGATCAAATTGAGGAATTGATGGCTCTAGAAGAATCCCCAGTTGTAATTCTAGAAGAAATTCAGGAACCTAAAACTTGTGATAATCAAAAGATCTTAATTACTATGTCGCAACTAGCCAAAGGTGGAATCAAAATAAAATCAACGTCAATAAATATTTTCCTATAATGTGATGCTCAACATTGTTAATGACAATAAGGACATTGATCCAAAGTCTATCGAGGAATATAGATAGAAAGATGATTGGCCAAAATAGATAGATGCAATTGAAGCATAATTGAATTCTTTTTCAAAACATGAAGTTTTTGATCCTATTGTATGTACACCTGATGGTGTCAAACCTATAGAATACAAATAGGTATTTGTATGAAAATGAGATGTGACAAATAAAGTTATCAAATATAAGCCATAATTAGTTGCACATGGATTCTCTCAAAGACTTGGGATTGTTTATGAAAGATGTATTCCCATGTAGTGGATGCAACTATATTTCGATATTTAATTTGTCTGGCAATACATGAAAAACTTAGTATGTGTTTAATAGATGTAGTTACGGCTTATTTAAATGGACCACTTGACAGTGACATTTACATGAAAATCCCAGAAGAATTAAAATTACATGCAACACATAATTCAGGTCCTCGAGAACTTTACTCGATAAAATTATGCATATATCTATATGAGTTGAAACAATCTGAACGCATGTAGTATGATCATTTTAGTGAATATTTATTATAGAAATGATATAAGAATGATACCCTTTGCCCATGTGTATTTATTAAGAGATCTGAATCCAAGTTCATTATAATTATAGTTTATGTTGTTGACCTAAATATTATCGGATCATTGAATGAGCTTTCAGAAGCAGTAGACAACTTAAAGAAAGAATTTGAGATGAAAAATCTCGAAGAAACAAAATTTTGCCTTGGTTTGCAGATTGAACACTTAGAGGATTGAATTTTTGTTCATCAATCATCTTATATATCAAATGTGTTGAAATGATTTTATTTGGATAATGCTCATCCATTGAGCACTCTAATGGTTGTAAGGTCATTAGATGTGAATAAAGATTCTTTCCAACCTCAAATAGATGATGAAGCTTCTTAGTAATGAATTACAATATCTTAGTGCTATTGGAGCACTAATGTATCTTTCAAGACATACATGATATGATATATCATTTTCTATAAATTTGTTAGCAAGATATAATTCTTGTCCAACAAGAAGACATTTAAATGGAATTAAACATATAGTGAGAAATCTTCAAGGTACAATGGATATGAGTCTATATTATTCCAATATACCTAAATCAGAATTAATTGGTTATGCAGATGTGAGATATATGTCTGACCCGCATAATGTTCGATCACAAATAAACTATTAGTTCACATATAGTGATACAACCATTTTTGGCATTATACGAAACAAGCGATTATCACCACATCTTCTAATAATCCAGAGATCATAGTAATTCATGAAACAAGTCGGGAATATTTTTGGTTAAGATCTAAAATTCATCATATCTGAGGATCATGTGGTTTATCTTTTAGAAAGGAAGTCTCGACGACCTTGTATGAAAATAATACTACATGCATTGTTCAATTAAAAAATAGGTAAATTAAAGGGTATAGAACAAAACATATATCACCACAAATCTTTTTAACTCATGATCTACAAAAGAATAGTGATATTGATATAAAATCAATTCGTTCAACTAATAATCTAGCATATTTATTCACCAAGACTACTACAACATTTGAAAGGCAAATTCATAGCATTGGAATACATAGGCTCCGAGGTTTAAAGTAATATTTTTTACTATACTTTTTTTTCTTCACTATAATTTTGTCCCACTAGATTTTCCTAGTAAGATTTTTAATGAGACAGTATCATGGACATCCAAGCGGGGGGTATTATGAACAATATTATGAATGTCCATAAATTTTTCATTAATCTCTTTATTATTAATATTCTTGTAACTATTATTATTCATAGATAAAATTGTATTAATTATTATGAATTATTATGTACACATTAAAACATTTATTTGTGTATTGGTGTATATATTCATTGACGTATTTATATACAGATTAATGTATTCATGTATTAAACCCTATAAATAAGGAGCCTTTGTATGAGTTAGTTATTACTTAAAGGAATAAGGAATCTCTCCCCTATTTCTCTTATATCTCATTCTCTATTATCCTTATATTTCATAATAATATAAAACAACCATGGTGCTGCTAGTTATTTTACAGACTAGAATAAAACCAAAAATGATAAATATTTGAGGATGTTTATAATAAAATAATATGCATGAATGAAAAGTGAATCATTATAACATTGAAATAAAAATAGGCAACAAATTCAAAATGACCATTTAATTCCTAGTGAATAAAATAACTTATTGACAAATACAATAGCTAAGAAATACTAAAATTTTACTAGAAAAAAAATAATATTTAATAAAAAATGAAATGATAGTGCAAATAGGAAACATTATGTGAAATAATAGCTAAAATAGTTGCAATGACAACTAGTTTATAAATTAAAAATAGAATACGTAATTATTTAAACTTATCATAACTAAGTTATTGATGAAAGAGTGTTTGGACTTTATAAAAGATCAAAATAATTTGGGAAATACATGAATTTATTGGGCACCAAAAATAATGGCCTTAGTAAAATAAAATTACAAATAAAATAAAATAATAAATTAACACTTTAGTATCTATGAGAAATATACAAAATTTTTTTTTATTGTTAAACTATTAATAAAAATAAATATAAAAAGAATTTAAAAGATTACACAATGGATTAATCATAAGTATAATTTTACTTATGACTAGCTATTTTAAGTCACATTAAAATATTATACAATGGATTACACAATATATATATTTAAGACTTTATATATATTATACTTACAATATTTAAAGTCACATTAATCATAGATTTTTACATATAGGTTTATCTGATGTGCTAAGATTAAAAATAGTCACTACTTTGTTATCATACCACATGAGTATCATAGAGCATCTCCCAGAGGCTCACTAAACGCCTCCGTTTAGCGATTTTAGCGAGAATTTTTCCAAAATCAATCTCTAACAGCCTCGTCAACCGACTAGCTATTTTAAATTTCGCCCAAATCACTCGCTAGAAATAGCGAGTCTTCCTTCCTAACCAGACACATCATCATTGGCATCTTTTTTGAAAAGTAACCAAAATTCAGGTAATTTTTACGGAATGTTTCTTTTGTTTTGGCATTGTATCTCTTGGAAATCTCCTATGTTTTGAACAGTATTTCTAATTTCATATTCAATATTCATGTTTCAGTAATTTGATTCGTTGCTCGAGACAAGATCTCGAGCAACGAAAAAAAATTATAACAAAAACACGTTTTCGATTCACAAAATCATTTTTTCGTTCCACGAAAACAAGAATTCGTGCATTGAAAACTAGTTTTCGCTACACGAATTATGTACATGTGTGTGCAACAGAATATAATTAAACTTTTATTTTGTTTGTTTTTTAAATTCATCTAATTTTTCCTAAACATAAATTTTAGTTTGTAATTTATGTCAAATATTTATCTAGTTTAATTTAAGTATAAATGATGAATATTTTTTTAAAATATTAAAATTATATATCAGCTGTGTGTGTGTGTGTGTTGTGTCTATGTTTTTTGGTGTGTTTTTGTGTGTGATTGTATGTGTGCTTATGTGTATTCTTGTGTGTGTGCTTGTTTGTGTGCTTGTGTGTGTGTGTGTGTGTAAACGTGTGAGATTATGTGTTGCTTATTTTATACTTAACAGGAAAGATTGTGTTGCATATTTTCATTTTTCATTTCTATAATGATTTTGATTAATATGATTAAATAGTTTTTGTATTTATTTTAACGTGTTTCTTTATTTATATAAACTTTGTGTTTTTTTACATTATTCTAACTAATATTTTTTATTTGAAAGCACAAATTGGTCATCTAATAGATCCATTCCAGCATTGAGCATACTTCACCAATCTATTAAATAATGGATTATATTTAGATAAAGTTATATGTTTTTATTTTTTAAAGTCTCCTCAAACAGATTCCACCACCAAAAAACAAAGAGGTGGCAATCTTACCTCAGAGGAATACATTATGATAATCTCAGCATGGCTTAATTTGGATAATGTACAAAAAAATGAGCAAAAGTCTAAGACATATTGGCAAAGGGTTTGTGAGTTCTTCAACCAATACAAGCCAAAGGGATGCCCAATTCGTAGTCAAAATTCTTTGATGAATCGTTGGTCAACAATTCAGCTTACCACCAATAAAATTTGTGGGTGCTTTGCACAGATAGAAAGAATTAATCAAAGTGGGTTAACAGAGAATGACAATGTTTGAGATAAAGTTAAATTGCAAAGTTGTTTTTTTTTATTTGAAATGATAATAAATATTTTAATTTCAAATTTTTTAGATATGTGATGCCAAAAACTTGCTTTGTTAAGACTGCCTCACTAGAAACATTGCCAATAAAACTCAATAGGATAAAATTTGTATAAAGTAAAAATATTATAGTGTACTAATATACAATCATGTTCCCCCTTAAGTCAGCATCTTTATGTTGGTGCATTCTTATCTTATTTATTAACTTTGTGAATATTGATTTTGTAATAATTTTAAAAATAGATCTACCAAATTATAACTTGATCATATATTTTGAACATTAATTTCACCATTCTTCTAAAGATCGTGTGATTGGAAAAATTTTGGTGAAAAGTGTTTAGTTTTATCTCTTTTGATTTTTTTAATGCATGAATTGTTAGATTTGGGTGGTGTTGTTGACTTATTATTGATAGAAGAGAGCCCACATGATTCTTGAATATGGTGAATCATCGTTCTTAGCCAAATATATTCACAACTTGCTTCATGAATTACAAGAACCTCTAAATAATTTGATGACGTAGCCACTATTACCTTCTTGAGAGATCTCCAAGAGATTATAGTTCCATTGTAGTTAAAGACATACTCAGTTTGTGATTCGGCTTTATTCAGAATTAAAAGATATTTTGTATCTACATGTTCAAGTAGTTTTGCTTAGACTCGTTTAAGTAGAATAAACTCATATTTATAATTCCACTAAGATAACATACTATATGTTTGATACCATTCCAATGTCTTCTCATTGGATCTAAACTGTACCAAGCTAATAAATTAATAGAAAAAGTAATATTTGGTTATGTATAATTAGCAATATACATAAGGGTACCAAAAGTGCTAAGATAATATACTTTTGGACCAAGTAATACTTTATTGTTTTTCACATGCCCAAAATAAGACCTTTTTCACATCGAGCGATCATACAATCATAGGGTTGCTTAATGGATATGATTTATCCATATTAAAATACTTCAAGATTTTTTTTATATATGAACCAACAAACCATTTGGAAAAAATTCAATCGGTGATCCAAAACAAAATTTTGTATTTTTAAGATCTTTCATTTCAAATTATTTAAATATTCAAATTACGTTAATATATTATTTTTATGTCCTCTTTAGGAGTTCCAAATTTGGAAACCTCCTTAATTTTTTATAAAATATATACTAAACCAAACTTGATGAGACTTAGGTTCTAACCAATTCATTCACCATGCAAAAAAAAACCTTGATGATCCGAACGATCGAACACACCCAACAAATCATTTATTTTAGGATAAAGTAATACACACACACACACACACACATATATCACCATACTTTGATATAGTTATATATAAATATATGTAGATATGTATGTATGTATGTATATATATATATGTCTATGTATGTATTTATATGTTTATATAAATAAATATCTCTACAAGTATCTATATATTTTTATTTATATACACATATAAATACACACACACACACACACACACATATATATATATATACACATCTTTATATTTTATATATATATATATATATATATATATATATATCTATATATCAATCAATATCTATCTATATAATATATAAATATAAATATATACTCTCATACGTGTGTGTAGACACACACACATACACATTTATATATCTATACACAAAAAGAAATGTAAATTAGTAACAACCAAATCCATTTCTAGATCTGTCGTAATATTGAATTAATAATGTCAATATAAATGGAAAGATGCATTTTCTAAAAGGCTTCTTTCTATATTTTAGAAACAAATAAAATACTTGGGCATTTCAAATATGTATGATGGAAATTTGTTATTTGTAACTACAGCGACATAAGCAAGATCTTAATTTTCTTTTATATTCTAATACTAAACTCATGTTGGAATTGAATAGAAATGCAAAATCCATTTCTAAATTAGAAATAAATTTTGAAATGTCATTTTTAATTTATATTTATATAACTAGAACATGTCCCATTTTTTGTAGTTTTGTATATTATTTATAATATATAAATACATACAGAAACTATATACACTATAATCTAATAAGTATATGCACATTATTCATTTAATGACATTCACATAACATCTACTAAAAAGTTCACGAATTCTATTACACATTAATAACATTAAAAAACAATAACTCCAAAAACAAAAGTTTAGTACCAAAAATTTAATTACAAAAATATAATAACATAACAACAACTATGAGTCCTTGTCGAGGTGAGTATTTTCCTTCATATAACTGTATAGATCTTCTTCAAAATGTTGAAAAAAAGATGAAGCTTCTACCATTTGATGAAAAAAAGATGAAACCATCCAGGATAAGATCTTTAACTCCTCACTATTCAAATATTTCTACCATTTGATCCAAACATAAGGAGAATACTATTTAGCATTACATATTTACTATACTTTTTCTCTATTTTCCAAGCTTTTCATTATATTTGACAATAGACACATGTTTCCATGTATCCTTCATCGAGATCAATAAAGAATTATTCAATTTATATTTTTTCTATAAAAACAAAAAAATAATAATATATTGTGATGTAATTATTTTCATAGTATTTTATAAAAGAATAATTTGAAAATTGGTAAATGTAATAAAATTATATTTCAAATTCTTCCCAATAACATACATTCATATTTGAGACCACTTTTTTTTCATTTTATACCCTCAAAAACTAGTTTCTTATAAATATCTTTACGATTGAATGAGAAACAGAAAGAATAAATCTATAAGTTATTTAACACCATCACATAAAGCATATACATATAAATGAAATATACCCAAATTCTACAACTATGCTAGTATTTTATTCATTTTTTATTACTTATCTAAAACTTTCAAAAGCAACTATAATTTTAATTCTCAATAATGATGTTAGATAAGCAACAATATCATAATTTATTATTAATTAAAATTTTCATATTTTAACCATAATCATTATTTATATTTTCATTCACAAATATAAATAATTAAAAATAATAATGCATGCACATATTAAATTTCTAAAAGTTATTTACTATTTATTATCAATTGCGTGCCAAATAAAATTTTTTTCATAACTTTGCATGCAAATAAATGGATTGTAAATATCTAGCCATTATCAGTGTTGTAATACCAATGCATGTACCTCCTAAGATAAGAAGGACAAAGCTAACAATACCTTTTGGTACAAAATGAGACGAAAACAAAATATCAATGATAGTTAATCCATATGTCATATGATGAGATGACACTGATGTATCATTTATATGTGTAGTAGAATGTGGAGAAACATTTATAGTATTGTCATCACTAAATAAATATCTATTACATATATTTGATGATAGAAAATATACCTAAAAAATTAAAATAAAATAATTAGTTAAAATGTTACATGTTAAATTTTAGAAGCAAGAATGATATGTTATTTATTGATAAATTTTTCAAATCAAAATATGAAATCTTTGTTAAGCTTCACATCAAAGGAAGCATCATCAATATACTATTCTTTTTGCCTTAATTCCTTAGCATAAATTCTACAAAAATAATATTGAAGTTATTTTAAATATTAAAAAAGGTATATCACATACCATCAGAATGATTTGACAATGTAAAATGATTATAAATCTTATTTAATATAAGGATAACTTCCTCACAGTTTAATAAGATATATGTGTGGGCAGCATGATACTCTTGGTAATCCAATAATATTTTTATTTTAATTTACCATGTGACAAACTCACATGGGTGAAAATTAAAAGTATGTCATCTTCTCTTGATCCATCTCACATGCCATAATAATTATTTGATGATATTTTGTTATGTGAGTTATACACTTGTGACTGAAAGTAGTGTGCATAATTTTTATTACATCCATATATGTTGCACATGACTTGCTATCATGGATTCATAAGGCAAGTAGAATGAAAGATATTCTATAGATTTGAAGAAGATAAGAAGAAAAGTATGCTCAATTATACATATATTTAAGGATATGTCATTTTGTAATTCTTTATGTCTTCCTTTGTTATGTCATCACAAGTGAGCTTTAAAAAATACTTATTTCATTTAATGCTTCTCAAATAAATGTGGAAGTAATTCATAGAATACTAAAAGTATTATCCTCTTTATAAGCAAATGATAGTTATGACTTTTCATCCCTAAAAACATATGCTTCTTCATATTAATACATCTTCTAATGTTAGATGTATATTCATCAAGGAAGGTGTGCACTATCAGCCATTTGTACAAACTTCCTTTGAATGCTTATCAAGATTATAACAAACCAAAGAAAATTTATTCGTTGATTTATTCCTATGTAACTCTAGACATGAATAGAACTCTTTCAAATCATCTCTTGATTTGGTATTTTCTTTTGGTTTTCCTTCAACATTCAATATGGTATTAAAATATTATTAAAATTTATTTTTTCAATGTACATCACATCTAAGTTGTGACTAATTAGGTTAATTTTCCAATAAGACAAATTCAAAAAGACACTTTGTCTTTTTCAATCAAAGTGATAATTCTTCAAATTTTGTACATTAATGCAATCAACATAAACATTTATAAAATTTTTGAACCCATATATTTTAATTACTTCTAATATTTTGGTATTTAACCTCAAAGATGGTGTACCTTTTACAACTATCTGGCTATTCATAAATCTCATAATATTCATCCAAAATGAATATTCCATATGTAGGAACTTATGGTAGTTATCAAACTAAGAGGTCTATTCACTTTTGCTAATAGAAAATACACCAGAGTCCTCCATGCAGTAAGGACAAGCTAATTTCTTTATAGTACTCATTTTTAAATATTGAATACGTATGAAAATCATTTATAGTTCACATAAGTGGTGTTCACATTTGTGAGTTTTGCTTTAGAGATATATCATATGTTTCCACATCATGCTCCTATAAATTGTAAGTTTTGCTTATGAGTATGATTTAAATGTATGTAGGAGAAATAAAATTTACGATGAACAATGATTATGTCTAAATGCTAATTATTAATAATTAATTATATTAATTTATAAATTATAATTCTAAAAAATTATTTTTTAACATATTTTTCATCATATGTATTTATGGAATTGAAATTAACTTAGGTAATTTTTAATAAATTAAAAATTAAATGCTGAAAACCAAATGTAGAAAAAATAAGTGATAAATTTCATATAAGTATTAAATCTGTATTGTAAAAATTATTTGATAAATTACTAATAATTGAATGATGATAAAAAATATATTATTTGATAACTATAAATACTAAATGCTGAAAATGATTTATTTTACATATTTACTATTATTATCATTGTATTACATATTATCTAACATAAATAAAATCTCTAATGATATCAAACTATAATTATTAATTATAGTTAAAATAGTGCACTACCCAAAGTAATTGAAAATACTACAACTATTAATTAATTCAATTTTATGTACTTGATTTTTAAGCACAAAAATAACTAAAGGTTCTATCTCTGGCCCCTCTCCCATTGAGCTCAATGGGAGTTCTCATTATATATATAAAATTAATCTTCTATTAATTGTATTTTTAATATAATTACTATCTAATATGTTTTAGAGATTTAAGAGTAGTTGAGATGAATCACGGTTTGTATGATTAAACACAATTTGTTAAATATAAATTAGAAATATAATTGAAAATGTTACGAATATATTAAATTAAAAAAATATAAATTTATATTTAAAGAAATTTGTTTTGTTGAAGGGTAAAGAAATTTATTTGGATATTGCAGCTCAACACTATCCATATCCACGGCTAAAATAAAATAAAGGCAACGAAACTACGTCACGATACGTATACAAGAAATCCTTAAAATTAGAAATGCCCGAATCCAATTCTGATTTCGTTGTGATGGGTGAAAATTGATGGATTTAGAAACGGAATAATTCCATTTCTATAATCATCACTAAATAGTGACATGCTAAAATTTTAGAAATGGTTAGCACAATTACGTTCCTATAAATAGTGACAGGAAAAATTCATCACTAAATATTATGATGACAAATGAATCTTTGATTCCGCCACTAATTTTGTAATAGAATCATTTGAAACATATTTTTCATTTCTAAAAGAGTGATGGTTCAAAAAAGACATGCATGACTCTATTTCTATTTAGAAATGGATTTAGATACAGAAAAATTCATGTTTTTATTATCTATAATAGGTACAAGTATTATTTATATTATTTCTATATGATATATATAATATATAATTACACATAGTAACTATATGATATGCAACCAAATAAGCACATCCATATATTATTTATTAAATAACACATAATATCCACCATGAGGCCGAGATAAAATATTAGATCTAAAATTAGTGACAATAAATTTCAATACACAATTTATAACAAAAAATAAAAACCTGACACAATAATCATTAATTCAGATCAAATATATATGTTGCAAAAATTTAAGAACATCACAAATAACTACGAGTCTCTCCTGAAAAGTATTACCCTCTAGAGATTTGGATGAATCTTGTTTAGAATGATGAAAAATAAATGGTGTCTCTACCAACTCACACATTTTTTTTCCATCTTAAAATTTTTTTTTATATTTCAGCTCTTTTCAATCTTTTAGCATCTCTTTTTTTTTTTCAATTCAAATTCAATTTCCTTTTGCATATCTTTATTCTTTAGTTGCATCTCATTTTTTTCTTTATAATGTATCCTAAATATCCTGCAACTCCTTGCATTATCTCTCATCAAATATGCTATTATAATTAGAAGATGATGATGAAGAACTCCAAACAGACTTAATAAAATATAGATGCATATATATCTTGACCATACAAGAAATCCTTAAATTAGAAATACTCAAATCCATTTCTGATTTCATCATGATAGGTGAATATCAAAGGATTATCAAGCTTATCATTGTATATCACACTTTCCACATTTCCATATCATTCACAAATACCACAAACATTATCCCATATGAATTATTTAAAGCAAGACCTAATTAAAATAATACACTATAATATATAAATTTCAAGAGTATAACCAAAATAAAAAACAAGTAAATACATCAACGATTCAACTCAAATTCTTCTCAACTAAATTTTTTCAAGCTTGTAGGCAATTTTTGCTTCACTTTATACACCATAAATAACATCTCTTTAAATATTTTTCTGATTGTACAAGCAAAAGGATAAAGCTATTAGTTATCTATAATCATCACTGACATATATTAACCCAATACACATTTGTTCTGCTACAAATTTAAAATTTACTTTTATAATTATAAAAGATATAATTCAAATAGCCTCACTATAATATGTTATTATTGTAAAATAAATAAATTTAAAATTTGAAATATATTTATTATTTTAATTCACATATAATTTTATAATTTAATTAAATGAAAAAAATGATGAATAATAAATGTATCAAATTTAAGAATGCTATGTAAATTGCAGTATAGAATAAATTAGTAACAAACAAGTTAAAATACAGCATCATTAGAGAAGCAGGTAAGAACCCTCTCGCATACACCTTACAAGAAAATTAAATTATTTTTTGGCAAAAAATTTTGGTTTTTTATACAAACTTTAGTTGGTCTCAACACGGTTAGACTGGAGCACCATACAGACACGATTACCGAAATTATATAATAAAAATTAAAAATTAACCATTTAAAATCAAAAAAAAATTGCAGTCATTAAACATAAAAAAATGGGTTTATTAAAATTTTAAAAAGAAAATACAATATAACACAAAAATCTATAATATAATGCTACAAATATAAAATATTTCTATTATTGAAATTTAGATTTCTATATTCTTCATGGGATCTGACATGGAAGTGTTGGATTGGGCTGAGTTAGCAAGAGCTCAACCCATATGCAATATATATTATCCCATATAATAATAAATCCCAAATTTCAAATAGAATTCTCAACATGAATTGAAATTATTAAAATTTAGATGTGCTTGAATTGGGCTAGGTTGTTTCATTAGTTACACTGGTATGAAAATTAATAAAAAATTAGAATAAACAAACAAATAGGCACCCCTTGGTGCGTGCGCGTGTGCTAGCGTGCGTGCGCGGGCGCGTGTGCCCACGTGTGTGTAAAATATGTCTATTATTACACATTTTTATACAAAAATAAATGGGTATATTGTAAAATTTAAAGATAAAAAAATGAATAAATAATAATATGATTTTCTTTTTTTGAAAAAGAGGGCAAAATGATATTTTGCAATATACAAATAAACTCAGAATTTTAAAACCTAATAATAAAATGGATTTAGTTATTGAATTTATCTATGAAAATATAATTCATAAATTTCATTAAATTCAAAGAAAAACATAATCTAGTTATTGAATTTAAATAATTATTTAAATTCTATTATACACCATCAAGTAGTTTCAGCCAATCCTTTTCTAAGATATTTACAAAGTATCATGAAAATATCTTCAATAAATCATTCACTATTTTTAATTTACTTATCAATTGGAGGTGAATATTCATTGATAATTTAGATTTGATCTCATCATTTTGAACAATTCTATCCTAAATCTCTATGTGAAACACTAATCTCGATAACTAACTATGGATCGAGGAATGTTCCAGTTGTTTTTTTATACTTTGACTTGGAATTGTTTAGAAATGTAAATAATTGAATTTTTCCAATATATATATATATATATATATATATATATATCCATTTCATCGTTATTTTATTATTTAGTTATATATATTTTTCCACTATACATTTCAAATTTCATTTTACAAAATCATTGTTTTTCTTGCTCCAATTTAATCGCGTAGTGCTCAAATAATGTTTCTATTATATAACGACTCCAACATATTTGTTTTTTAATCCGCAATTGAAGTTGCAGGCAACAAAGTTTGTGCTGATCATAGTGTTTTTGGTTCATCATGATATAATTATTGTTCATTTCCATCTTTTATATGTTTATCTTAATTTGTTTGTGACTAAGTTAATTGAAATTTGTATTTTGTTTTCTCTTACCCTTAGTTTCATTGTAAATTATTTCATATGCAATCCTCTATCTTTTTATTTGTTACCTTATAATATCCCTATTTTGTATTCTGAGTTACTTAGGTTATGCATTGCTAAAATCTGTTCAATTGCATCTATGTATAAATTTATAAACAAATATATATTTAACCTATTCATTCTCATATTCGTAAATAATTTTTGTTTATAAATATGTAAAAGTAAATTTATTCAATTATGTCTCTGCCAAATTACTTAATATTAATCACAATGGAAAATTAGTGCAACTTCTAGATTTATTATTATATATAATTGTTAAAATATATGTCTAAATAATATCATTTATTAATATTGTGAGCTTTGAATAATTTTATAAAGCTTTATAAATTTACTTGTTTAAGTTTTGGCATGCCAGAAGTTTTTGATATTATTTTTTCACAATTAGAATCCGACAGATTCTAAAAAACAAACATCTTTTGCACTTCATTAAACTATATCATTTTAAATTTAAAAAGGGAAGAATTGATTTATTTATATGAGAAATTGTCTTTGGAAACCATGAAATTTAATGTTGTAATAGGTGCAATGTCGATTTGAACTGTTTTCTCATCTTGTCAAAATAAAGCAAACCACTAGGTCACATGCTTATTATCATGTAAAAAGTAAATTAAAAAACTTTATAAATAAACAAATAATTGAAACATTACATACATAAATATGTAGATATAATAAAAACATAAAATGACATGCCACACATATCTATATATATAAAAATATAGATATATATATATATATATATATATGTTTATATATGTGTATATATATATATATATATGTATATATATGTGTGTACATATATGTATATATATATATATGTTTATATATGTGTATATATATATATATATGTACATATATGTGTGTACATATATGTATATATATGTGTGTATATATATGTATGTATATATATGTATATATATGTATGTATATATATGTATTTATATATACATATATATATACATATATACACACAGATATATACATATATACATATATAAATATATACATATATACATATAAATATATACATATATAAATATATACATATATAAATATCTAAATATATACATATATAAATATATAAATATATAAATAAATAAATATATAAATACATAAATACATAAATATATAAATACATAATTATATAAATACATAAATATATAAGTATATAAATATATAAGTATATAAGTATATAAGTATATAAATACATAATTATATAATTATATAAATACATAAATATATAAATACATAATTATATAATTATATAAATACATAAATATATAAATACATAATTATATAATTATATAAATACATAAATATATAAGTACATAAATATATAAATACATAAATACATAATTATATAATTATATAAATACATAAATATATAAATACATAATTATATAATTATATAAATACATAAATATATAAGTACATAAATATATAAATACATAAATATATAATTATATAAGTATATAAATATATAAATACATAAATACATAAATATATAAATCCATAAAATAATTCATGATACTTCTCCTTGGATGTCTATCATACTGCCTCATTAAAAACCTTACCAGAAAAATCCAGTGGGACAAAACCATATTGAAGAAAAAAAGAGTACTGTATAAAATATCACTTTAAATCTATGAGCCTGCACATTCTAATACTATGAACTAGCCTTTCGAATGTTGTAGTAGGTAGAGCCTTGGTGAATAAATCTGCTAGATTATTAGTTGAACGAATTGATTAAAAATCAATATCAACATTTTTTTGTAGATCATGAGTAAAAAAGAATTTGTTCTATCCATTTTAATGTAATCATTTTTTTATTGAACAATGCATACGGCATTATTTTCATACAAGGTTGTCAGGATTTCCTTGCTAAAAGACAAACCACATGATCCTCGAATATGATGTATTATAGATTTTAACCAAAAATATTTCCAACATGCTTCATGAATAACTAAGATTTCTGCATAATTACAAGATATGGTAGTAATTCATTATTTAATAGAACGCCATGAAATGGCTGTATTGCCACGTGTGACAAATAGTCCATTTGTGATCTAGCATTATGAGGTTCAAACATATATCCTAGATAACCAATTAATTCTGATTTGGGTACATTAGGATAATATATGCCCATATCCATCATATTTCAAAGATACCTCACTATATGTTTAACTCCACTTGTTGGACAAGAACTATATCATGCTAACAAATTCATAGAAAATAATATATCTGGTCATGTATGACTTGCAAGATACATTAGTGCTCTAATAGTACTAATATGGTACTTAAGGACCAAGAAGCAATTCATCATCCATTCGAGGTTGGAAAGAATCATTATTCACATCTAATGACCTTACCACCATTGGAGTGATTAATGGATGGGCATTATCCATATAGAATCATTTCAACACCTTTGATATATAAGCTGATTGATGAAAAAAAATTTCATTCTATAAATGTTCAATCTGCAAACCAAGGCAAAATTTTATTTTTTGATATTTTTTATCTCAAATTCTTTCTTTAAGTTTCCTACTGCTTCTAAAAGCTCATTCGTAGTTAAAATAATATTAATATCATCAACATAAACTATAATTATAATGAACTCGGATCCAAATCTATTAATAAATATACATGGACAAGGGGGATCATTCTTATACCATTATCACAATAAATATTCATTAAGATGATTATACCACATACAATCAGATTGTTTCAACCCATATAGAGATATGCATAATTTTATTGGGTAAAGTTCTCTGGGACCTGAATTATGTGTTGTAGGTAATTTTAATTCTTCTGAGATTTTCATGTAAATATCACTGTCAAGTTGTACATATAAATAAGCCGTAACTACATCCATTAAACACATACCAAATTTTTCATATATTGCTAGGCTAATTATATATCGATAAGTAGTTGCATCCATTACAGGGGAATACGTCTCTTCGTAATCAATGCCATGTCTTTGAGAGAATCATTGTGCAACTAATCACGCCTTATATTTGACAACTACATTTGTCGCATCTTATTTTCGCACAAATATCCATTTGTATTCTATAGGTTTTACACCATAAGGTGTACTTACAATAGGACCAAAAACCTTGTGTTTTGAAGGAGAATTCAATTCTACTTCAATTATATATTTCCATTTTGGCCAATCATCTCTCTGTCAACATTACTCAACAAACTTTGGCTCAAGGTCCTTATTGTCATTAATAATGTTGAGTGCCACATTATAGCCAAATTTTTCATTGACATCGATTTTATTCTGATTCCACCTTTAACTAGTTATGACATAGTTTATCGAGATCTCTTGATTGTCATAGGTTTCACGTACCTGAATTTCTTTATGAATTATAATTGGAGACTCTTCTAGAGTCATCAATTCTTCAACTTGATCCTTTGATCCTTTTCTTTTCTGATGATTTTTATCTTTGGAACCAACTTGTCGGCCATGTTTCACTGATGGTTTAAGTTCATCAGCAATAGAGTATCCTACAGGCACATCAAATCGACCTAGAGCATTAGTAGCTAGTATGTAAGATGTAGTTACTCTCTTCGGATTAGTAAATATATCTGGTAATTGATTTGCTAAATTTTGCAAATGAATACTCTTTTGAACTTCCAGTTCACATTCCTTTGTGAGAGGGTCAATATGAAACAATGAAAATTAATTCCGATTAATAGTTTTTTCTAACTATTTATTTTCTTTCTTTAAAGTTGGAAAATCTGATTCATCAAAATGACAATCAACAAAATGATCCGTAAATAAATCTCCAGTTGATGGCTTTAAATATTTGATTATCAATGGAGATTTATATACAACGTATATTCCTAATCTTCTTTGGAGACCAATCTTAGTGTGTTGTGGTAGAGTAATCGGAACATATATCACACACTCAAAAATCTTTAGTTTGGGAAATATTTGGTTCTCGACTAAAAACCAATTGTAAAGGAAAGAATTCATGATAATTTGTTGGTCTAATATGAATCAATGATGCTGCATGCAAAATAGTGTGGCCCCGAGCAGAAATTGGGAGCTCCATCCTCATTAGTAATGCCCTTACAATCAATTAAAAGTATTTAATAAATGATTCTACAAGATCATTATTTGTATGAATATATTCTACAGGGTGTTCAATAAATATTTCAATAGATATACAATAATCATTAAAAGCTTGTAAAGTAAATTCTCCATCATTGTCAAGACAAATTGATTTAATCATATAATCTGGAAAATGAGGCTGTAACCAAATTATTAGAGCAAGTAAGCTAGCAAATGCTTGGTTACTCGTTGATAACAAACATACATGCGACCATCTCGTTGATGCATCAATCAGAATAAGAAAATATCGAAATGGTCCACATGGTGGATTAATAGGCCCACATATATTACCTTGTATACGTTGTAAAAATGCAAGGGGTTCAGTCCTATTTTTATTGTGATTGGCCTTATAATTAACTTTTCTTGAGAACAAGCAGCACATGAAAATTCATTGGACAGAAAAATCTTTTGATTTTTCAGTGAATGCCTACTTGAATTTTTTAAGATTCTCCGCGTCATTATAGACCCAAAATGTCTCAATCGGTCATGCCAAAAAATAAAATTATTTTCATAAGTAAACTTTTGGTTTACTATGGCCTGTGCATCAAATCGTGCTTATGTTTATGTGGTACAAAACAGATGAAAAAATGAGTAATTTTTCCCACATATTTTTCTTTCTCGAGATAATGTTGGTAATATAAAAATACTTAGTGTTGTCTTTATTAGTAGTCTCAATATGATATCATTTTCATCAAATATCTTAAAACTCAATAAATTTTTTTAAGACTTTGTAGAATATAATGCATCATCAATATGAATTTTTGTTCCTCCGGGCAACAATATACTAGCTCTTCCGAAGTCCTCAATTAATTCTGCACTGCCTAATATTGTATTTACATCTAAGCCTTGCATTATTAAAAAAAAGAATTTTTTTATCATTGAGTATAGTATGCGTTGATGCACTATCTGCGAGACACATATCGTTGTCACCGATTTAGGATCCCACCAGATGAGTTTCCATATTCTTCAATATATCTTTTGAAAATCTAACAGAGCTTCGTGCTAATAATGTATTATGAAATAGAAGGACAAGAGAATGAGAGATATATGAGAAACATGAGAGAAATTTCTTATTCCTTCAAGTATATTGTGACTCATACAAATACTCCATATATATAGGGTTCAATACATGAATACATATTAAATATACCATTGAATACATATTAATTCATGCCAATTAATACACATTAATCTATAAATAATAAGATTCACAAGAATATAAATAGTTAAGGGGTTATTGGAGAGTTTATGGACATCCATAATATTGTTCATAATCGATATCAAACTGAGGATCCCGTCTTGTAGAGCAACATTAGTTCTTGGACTATTCTATCCGACTCCATAATAATCCATCATGATCAAAATAAAATCAATAGATTTTTTTTCTTCTCCTCTACACTGTGTCTCTCTCTCCCCCTCTAAGTATGTTTTTATTTTTTTTATCCTATCATCATGTTTTCTGCATTCCCATCATTTTTTTAATTATTATTTTTTTAAAATAATATATTAAAAAAAACTTAAAATTATTTTTTTTATGTTGGACACTTGGGTCACCCATGCACATCCACATGCTAATGTCGTGGCGTAGTCTTTACGTTCCCGTTTTCTTTTTTTTTTTCCTAATTATTCTAATAATTATTCAAATAATTAAAAAAATAAATAAATTCTGTCTTCCTCAGAAATTAAGAATAAATTTATCATCGTAGCTATATTTTTCAAGACGAATTCAATAACGAAATTCATTTTATTATCAGAGTTCTAAAATATTTAGTTTATTCTTATATTGTAAATTTTTATTTTGCCTATTTTTTCCGGGAAAAAAATCATATTTTTTTTATCTCTGGGATTTCACAATATACATATCTATGATTGTATAAAAATGCGTACAATAATAGATATGTTATTGTAGATACAATAAAACACACACACGCACACACACATATATATATACACACACATATATATTATTGTACATGTATAAACATATATATTATTGTACACACACATATATGCCAAGGGGTGTTTATTTGTTTGTTTATTCTAATTTTTTTTTAATTTTCATACCATTGTAACTAATGAACAACCCAACCCAATTCGAGAAAATCTAAAATTTAATAATTTCAATTCATGTTATACTCAAATTTAAGAATTATATTTGAAATTTGAGATTGATTATTTTACGTGATAATATATATTGCGTGTGGATTGGGCTCTTGCTAACTCAGTGCGATATGATGCGTCTATGTTAGATCCCATGTATAATATAGAAATCTAAATTTCAAAAACATAAATATTTTATATTTGTCGTATTATATTATAAATTTTTGTGTAATCTTATAATATTTTCTTTCATTTATAATTTTCATTAACCCATTCTTTTTATATTTATTAATTGCAATTTTTTTTAATTTTTAATCGTTAATTTTAAATTTTTATTATATATTTTCGGTGTCTGGGAACGGTGCTCCAATCTAACTGAGTAGTGCCCAACTAGTGTTTGTTTATATAAAGAACCACAATTCTTTAGTAAAAAACAATCTATCTCTGTATTGTAAGGTTGGTGGGAGGGTGGTTCTTGCTTACTCCTCTGATGTATTTGTATTGTTACATGAGTTTGTCACTAAGTTATTATATGCTATTTTAAATTAAATGAAAGATGTATATATTTAGTTTGACCAATGTGTTGCTTTATTTCTTTAATATCATTGCCCCAACCTCTTTTTTGACAGTTTGCGCATGTTAGCTGATACTCTATATTCCCTTACGATAGTATTATTGAAAACCGGCAGAAGCCTATTGACTTTGTTCTGCCGACACTTTCTTCTTAAAGCTAGGTATATTGCCTCTGGATCGTCGTGACCTCTCACTGATTGGAATTGTAGATGCAGTTCGTGACATGTTTATACAGAAATATTTGGTTCTTGTTATGACCAGCAATCCTGTGCCTTAACCATAAAAACTCTCGTTGTCATTCAGTTGTGAATACATCTAGTTTTTCTATTTATTTACTTAGCAAGACTTTAAGTCTGCTTTATCATAAATGATTTAAACGTGGTAATTGATTTGTTAGAATATTTGTAAAATAACATTATATTTGCTACTGCTTGTTGGAAAATTTGATAGAATTTCCCAACTTTATTAATGGGTAAAAGTGTTTGTGATAGAATTCAACTTGATATACTTAATTTTTTTTATATTTTATGAACATGTTATCCTACTCATTCATTACAATTATTAAAAGAAGAAATGCCGTAATTAATTATTGACACTAGGCACAGGCCTCTGAGTTCCAAGGTCTACTTGGCTTTCATTGCATTCTTTAAAATTAGCAGTAATCCATGAATACCTAAAATCACATCTAATTTCAAAGAATTATTTTAGCAATTGACGTTCGAATTAACTATAGATTATTAAAGCTTGCTGCTTGCCTCAAACAACCAATGTACCAGTATAGATTATTTGAAATATATTTAGCAATGTTAACTATGACATTAAAAGTGTTGCAAAGTTAGGAGGGAGCTCTCTTTGATAGACAATACTTGAATAAGTATTGTCTACTAAACTAATGCTCATTTGGGTAATATAAATTTTATGATAATTTTTAATGATTACTCAAGATTAGTATTTATGACACATTTAGACACCTTTAAGGAATTCAAAGAGTACATAGAAATGAAGAAATATCAAAATAAATACCTCAGAATACTAACAATTAATTGTGGTGGAAATGTCTCTTAAGAACTTGGAGATTACATTTTGAATCAAGACGGGTCACACTTGTTTACACCAACCATTCAACAGTAGAATCATGAGTCAATCAAAAGTTATTCAGATATATCTGAATTATTCTAAAGATATGTATTTGAAATATCTTGTGTTTTGAACTTAGTCATGTTTATACTTGCTACTCCAACTAAATTGTCAACTTTACATGTAAGCCTATCTAAAATACATTTCATTTATGGGGCTACCCATCACATGTGCAAAAGTAAATTTAGAAAAATTGAAACTAAGAATTGAACTATCATCATGGGGACACCTTAGAGGAAAATGGGATGAAGAGTCGATATATTTGTTTAATTGACTTTATTTACTTTATTTTTATTGATAATCTATGTAAGTTTTTATTCACATTCGAGACAAAAGTATGAAACAAATGCTTTTTTTATGTGGCTATAAAATTAATGAAAAAAAAACCAGAAAATTATAAAAAAAAAAGATTTTATTTAAATATTTAAATATGGAATATATTTATTTATAACTCGACAATATATATATATAGACTAGTTTACATGAATGAAATAATGGGCATTTCTATGATTACAAAGAGAAATATAGCCAGCAAAATCTAAGAAAGTTTTGTATTTATCAAATACAAGAGAGATTAAGTAGTAAGCAGGAGCTACAATCAAAAGAAAAAAAAAAGCGTGTATCTATTTAGATATATTATCAAAATAAATTTTTGGATAAGTGTGTATTCACTTTATGAAAGTTCAAAATAATTTGGAATCTACATAAATTTAATTGGCCACGAAAAATTATTGATTTTTGTAAAATGAAAATTCAAAAAATTAAAAATTACAAATATGCTAAAATAATAAAGTAACACTAGTACTGGTGCCTAAGGACAAAATAATTTAAACTTTTTAAACAATTAACAAATTTAACAAATATAAAAATAAATGAAAAGATTACCAAAAAAATATAACAAATCAAAATTACAGGGAGATTTGTATTTTGGTACTCTAAACCCAAAATAATAATAATAAAAATATTCTTGTTTAAAAAAAATTTAAAAAGCATACCAAAATATATTATTTGGCACACTTCAATTATTTAAAAAATAAAAAATATTAATTGAAAATTTACTAAATATCAAGCAAAAGTTAGGATTCGAATCCCACATAAAAATAATATCAATATTAAAATAAATCATTTTGCCAATCAACTACCACAAATAATTTAATTATCTTTTGAAATTATATATATACACATACATACATATGTATATATATATGTTTATGTTTATTTATTTATTTATATTTATGTTTATAAATTAATTATTATTTTTGTTTAAATATAAAAAAAATACATACAATATGTCTATATAATAAATATATAAATAGTTTCAATAGATAATCGAATTAATACATGCAACAACATGTTGGTAAAATGGCCCGTTTTGACATTGTTTCAGGTTTGAATTGGGCTCTAATATTTAATTTTTTAAATAATTAATGTTTCAGTATGCAAAATCAGGTTTTTCATTTGTTTCATTTATTGGGAATCTTTTCTATTATAGATATATTAATTTTTTTAATCTTACAAATAAACTGTATTATTACTGCCTAGTTTATTTTTAACTTATCGAAAGCTTGATCCTTCTGTTTTTATCTTCTTTAAATTTTATTTTTATCTAATTATCTTTATATCGTTTCTAATGTGATTTGTTAATAAGTTATATTATAATAATCTATTGAAATAATTATTTTTAGAATTGGCTCCTTTTTTTTTATGTCGCTCCCTTTTTCACTTAATGTATATTATTTAATAATACACTTACCCAATGATAATAATTAGATGGTAAATAATATAATTCTTGGTGCAAGGTTCAGTAAAATCTAATGGGTTATAAATACAAATCACACTGGCTCTCTCCCCCCTATTATGGTCAGCACTTTCTTTAAAATTAAATTACGGTGCAAACGCCTTATTCTTTTGAATATTAACTTCCATCTTTAATACCGATATCATTTGTATATCAGGTTTGCTTTGTTAACCCACCTCTTTATCTATGCCTCTAAGTTACAAATCAACAGATTAAAGCAATCCCAAGAAAAAACATCAAACTTTTTTTGATAATTTACTCTAATTCAAAAAATCAAAAAAAAAAACTTTTTTTATCAACATTTTAAAATATAAATCTTTTTTTCGATGCCATCACTCAAAAGTCTTTATATTTCAATTTTTGTTATTATTTTTCATGTTTACACAATTCAGTGTTTAATAAAAAGATTTTATAAAATGAATATTTGAGTGAAATTTATAAATATAAAGGAAATTATAACAATTTTGAATGAATCCTAGTGGTAACTAGGAGAGAAATAATATCACATTATGATAATGCCCAGTTTATTACTTGGTTATAAAATCCACAAACCCATCAAAATAGTTAGTAAAACCATTCTCGACCCCAGCTCTAGAAAATCTATGCCATCTCCACGCAATGATTGTAATTATTTTTCTTGAAGTTATCACATTGTGTCTATCATCTCTAAACTATAATGATCCTTGGGTATCTCCAAAGGGATCGCTAAAGATGATAGATATAATATTTTGTTGAGTAATTAGAAAGAACCTCCAGATTATTCAAGTGATAATCATACATTCTAATGGAAAATTGTTTAAATATAAACTTATTTTTGTTAAAAGATAAACTTATTTTAATGATAATAATAATAATTTTAAAAGTTATAGACTTGGTCAAAGTTAGGTGAGAATTAAATGAAACTTTGAATAATTCAAAGTTTTTAATAACTACCTAAGACTAAGTCTAAAGCAGTTGAGAGTTTTGTGGGATTTGTAACCTATAAATAACTATGTTGTATTAGTGTTTAATGTACTCCATTCTCAAGTGAATTAAAGCATTTTTTTATCTTCTTCCATTTTTTCTTTCCAACACAGTGGTATTAGAGGAGAATGTTAATAGCGAGGTGATGGCGAATAGTAGTATGATTCCCTTCCAAGTCTCAGTGCTCCACAAAAGCAGCTATGACAACTCGAGCATTAAGTTGAAGGCCCTCCTTGGATCACAAGATGTGTGGGACATAATAGAGAAATGCCATGAAGAACCAGAGAATGAAGATCCCCTATCTCGAGCTCAAAAAGATAGTTTGAGAGACTCGAGAAAGAGAGACAAGAAGTCTCTCTATCTAATCTATCAAGGATTAGATGAAGACGCTTTTGAGAAAATCTCAGAAGCAAAGACGGCAAAAGAAGCATGGGAAAAGCTTCAAACCTCATATAAGGGCGCAGATCCGGTTAAGAAAGTACATCTTCAAACATTAAGAGCTGAATTTGAAGCCTTAAATATGAAAGGAGGAGAAGTCATTTCAGACTACTTCTCTAGAGTTTTGACAGTAACAAATCAATTAAAAAGAAACGGTGAAATATTAAGTGATGTAAGAATCATGGAAAAGATTCTTCGATCGATAGATGCAAAATTCGATCATATTGTCGCTATTATTGAAGAAACAAAAGACTTGCAAACCATGACAATAGAACAGTTGATGGGTTCATTGCAAGCCTATGAAGAAAAGAGGAAGAAGAAAGAAGGGATCGTAGAGCAATTATTCAAAACTCAGATTAATAATGTCCAGAATGATAGAAAGCAACAAGGAAGAGGTCGCGGTCATTGAGGCCATGGACGTGGTCAAAGTTGGAGGTCCTATGATAATAACAATAATATCCAAAGAGATGAAAGTATAATAAGAGGTTATGGGAGAGACAACTACAGATCGAGGTATGATAAGTCACATATCAAATGTTACAACTGTAAAAGATTTGGCCATTATGCCTCAGAATGTAGAGCTCCAAATAATAAAAAAGTTGAAAAAGCTAATTATGTGGAAGAAAAAAGTCAAGACAATGAAACTTTGCTACTGGCTTACAAGGGCAATACAAAAAGTGAAGATAACTCATGGTACCTTGATTCTGGTGAAAGCAATCATATGTGTGGGAAAAGAAGCATGTTCGTAGAACTTGATGAATCAGTAAGTGAGGATGTGGTTTTTGGAAATGAATCAAAAGTAGTAGTAAAAGGCAGTTGTAACATTCTCATCCGATTAAAGAATGAAAATCATCAATTCATTTCCAATGTTTATTATGTACCAAATATGAAGAGTAATATTTTGAGTCTAGGACAGCTCTTAGAGAAAGATTATGATATCCATCTAAAAGATAATAATCTTTCAATAAGAGATAAGAAAAATAATTTAATTGCTAAAGTGCCAATGTCAAAAAATCGAATGTTTATTCTTGGGATTCAAAGTGATATTGCAAAGTGTCTCAAGACATGTTACAAAGACACAACTTGGCTTTGGCACCTTCTGTTTCGACATCTCAACTTCGGAGGATTGAAATTACTCTCTAAAAAGAAAATGGTGAAAGGACTACTAGTCATTAGTCATCCTGATCAAATATGTGAAGGATGTCTACTTGGAAAACAATTCAAGAAGTCATTTCCAAAGGAGTCAAGCTTAAGAGCTCGAAAGCCACTGGAACTTATACATACAGATGTGTGTGGTCCAATCAAGCCAAGTTCACTTGGTAAGAGCAACTATTTTCTTCTCTTTATCGATGATTATTCAAGAAAAACTTGGGTTTATTTCTTAAAAGAAAAATTAGAGGTATTTGAAAAATTCAAGAAGTTCAAAGCCATTGTTGAGAAGGAAAGCGGTCTTCTAATCAAATCCATGAGATCAGATCATGGAGGAGAATTTACATAGAACAAATTTCAGAAATATTGTGAAGATCATGAAATTCAAAGACCTCTCACAGTTTCGAGATCCCCCCAACAAAATGGAGTAGCAGAAAGGAAGAATAGAACTATCATTGACATGGTGAGAAGCATGCTTAAAAGCAAGAAACTACCAAAAGAATTGTGGGCAGAAACAATTGCATGTGCGGTGTATCTATCCAATCGATCTCCAACAAGAAGCGTACGTGGGAAAACACCACAAGAAGCTTTGAGTGGAAGAAAGCCATGTATTTCCCATCTAAAAGTCTTCGGAAGCATAGCTCATGTGCATGTTCCGGATGAGCAAAGAAGAAAGCTGGATGATAAAAGTCAGAAATATATCTTCATTGGTTATGATGCAAACTCTAAAGGCTACAAGCTTTATAATCCTGATACTGGAAAGAGAGTCATTAGTCGAGATGTCATATTTGATGAAGAAGGAGAATAGGATTGGGAACAACAAAATGAAAACTATAATTTCTCCCCTTATGTTGAAGAAAATGATGTGGAACATCCAACGCTAGAACAAGCATAAAACGAGCTAGCTACTCCACCAATTTTACCAGCTGAGAGTATTCAAGAAGAGGAAAGCTTAAGCAAAAGAATTCTATGTTTCAGAAGCATACAAGAAATATATGAGGTAACAGAAAATCAAGAGAATCTTACTCTCTTTTGTCTCTTTGTCGACTGTGAACATATGAACTTTCAAGAAGCAATTAGAAACAAGAATTGGAAACAAGCAATGAATGAAGAAATAAAGGCAATCAAGAAGAAAGATGCATGGGAATTAGCTTCACTTCCTAAAGGGCACAAGGCAATTGGTGTGAAATGGGTGTACAAAGCAAAGAAAGATATCAAAGGAGAAGTCAAAAGATACAAGGCAAGATTGGTGGCAAAAGGTTATAGTCAAAGAGCCGGTATTGATTATGATGAGGTATTTGCTCCTGTTGCTCGATTAGAAACTATTAGATTATTTATTTCCTTGGCCGCTCAAAATAATTGAAGGATACAACAAATGGATGTAAAATCTGCCTTTCTAAATAGAGTCCTTGAAGAAGAAATCTATATTGAGCAACTACAAGGATATGAAGTAAAAGGGGAAGAATTTAAAGTCTTAAAGCTGAAGAAGGCACTGTATGGATTGAAGCAAGCTCCAAGAGCTTGGAATGCTCGAATTGACAAATACCTTCAAGGAAGAAATTTCATCAAGTGTCGATATGAGCCTGCAATCTATATCAAAATTGAAAATGGTGATATTCTTATTGTATGCTTGTATGTAGATGATTTAATTTTCACGGGTAGCAATCCAAGCATGTTTGACATGTTCAAGAAAGAAATGACGAAGTAGTTCGAGATGACCAATATTGGACTCATGTCTTACTACCTTGGTATTGAAGTTAAGCAAGAAGAAAAGGGAATTCTAATCACCCAAGAAGGCTATGCTAAAGATATACTTAAGAAGTTCAAGATGGATAACTCTAATACAATTGGCATGCCAATGGAATGTGGAATCAAATTATTCAAGCATGAGAAAGGAAGTAGGGTGGATCCCACTCTCTACAAAAGCTTGGTGGGAAGTCTACGCTACCTAACATGTACAAGGCCTGATATTCTTTATGCGGTTGGAGTCATTAGTAGATACATGAAGAATCCAACAACAACTCATTGGAAAATAGCAAAGAGAATCCTTCGCTATATTAAAGGTACTACAGACTTCGGCTTGTATTATTCTGTTTGTGATAATTTCAAGCTTGTTGGGTATAGCGATAGTAATTGAAGTAGAGACATGGATGATCGCAAGAGTACTACTAGTTTTGTATTCTATATGGGAGACACTGCCTGTACTTGTGAAGCAGCCGATAGTAACTCTTTCCACTTGTGAAGCAGAGTATGTAGCAGCTACCTCTTGTGTATGTCATGCAATCTGGCTTCGAAATCTGTTAAAAGAGTTAGGAGTGCCTCAACAAGAGCCGACCAAAATTTTTGTAGATAGCAAGTCAGCAATAGCTTTGGCCAAGAACCCAGTCTTCCATGATCGAAGTAAGCATATTGATACTCGCTATCATTATATTAGAAAGTGCATTACGAAGAAGGATGTACAGTTGGAGCATGTGAAGTCTCATGATCAATTAATTGATATTTTTACCAAGCCTCTCAAGCAAGAAGATTTCACCAGGCAAAGAAGTTCACTCGGAGTAATAAAATCAAGTTTAAGGGAGGGTGTTGAAATATAAACTTATTTTTGTTAAAAGATAAACTTATTTTAATAATAATAATAATAATTTTAAAAGTTATAGACTTGGTCAAAGTTAGGTGAGAATTAAATATAACTTTGAATAATTCAAAGTTTTTAATAACTACCTAAGACTAAGTCTAAAGTAGTTGAGAGTTTTGTGGGATTTGTAACCTATAAATAACTATGTTGTATTAGTGTTTAATGTACTCCATTCTCAAGTGAATTAAAGCATTTTTTTTATCTTCTTCCATTTTTTCTTTTCAACAAAAACCCTCCTGCTAGTGGCTTTCTGGTGCCATGGCTTTATGATTAAAGAATGTATTTGAAAACTAATTTTCCATGCTATTATTGGCTTTAGCATGCTAGAAGAGATTCAAATGAGATAATAACCTGCATGCAACATCAGGGTAGCCGGTGAAAACTGGGTCTTTCAAATATTGTGTTTGGGGTAAAGTTTTGAGATGAATATTCTAATTATGGTTATTGTTGGGAGTTCGTGATTTTACATGATGCTATTCTAAATTTACTGCATGAATATTTCCCTATTTCTCATCTAAATTATTATCAATGGTGTTTTCTACTTCTTTTTTGATGATATCATATTATAATAGTTAATTTGTAATAATATTATATTTTGAATGTTAGTAGATGAATTTTAATTGGAATTGAAATTTATAGTTTTCATTGTCTAGTAGTTTTTAGTGTAGTTTGAAAATGATAATAGATAAATAATGAGATACTCATGTGTTATGATAGCAAAGTGATTTTTTAATCTTAGCACATCAGATAAACATATGTAATAATTTATGATTAATGTGCCTTTAAATATTTTAAGTGTAATATATATAAAGTTAATAAAAGTATACTTATGACTAATCCATTGTGTAATATTAAATTTTTTTTTATATTTATTTTTATTAATAGTGAAATATAGAAAAAATAATCGTCTTTCTAATAGATACTAAAGATTTAATTTATTATTTTATTATATTTGTAATTTTAATTTACTCAGGCGATTATTTTTGGTGCTCCAATAAGTTCATGTAGTTCCCAAGTTATTTTGATCTTTTATAAAGTCCTAACACTCTTTCGTTAATTACTTAGTCAAGATAAATTTAAATAATTACTCAATTCTGTTTTTATTTTATAAATTAGCAGTCATAACTATTTTAGCTATTATTTCACATAATGTTTCCTATTTGCACAATCATTTCATTTTTTATTAATTTTATAATTTTTTCTAGTACAATTTTAGTATTTCTTTGCTCTTGTATTTGTCAATAAGTTATTTTATTCTCTAGGGATTAAATGTTCGTTTTGAATTTGTTGCCTATTTTATTTCAATGTTGTAATGATTCACTTTTAATTCATGCATATTAATTCATAAATTAACTAGCAGCATCATGGTTGTTTTATATTTTTATTAAATATAAGAACAATATAGTAAGAGATATAGGATAGATAGGGGTATGATTTTTTTTTCCTTCAAATAACAACAGACTCATACAAAGTCTTTTTATTTGTAAGGTTTAATATATTAATGTCAATATAAATATATCAATGAATATATATATTAATATATAAATAAATATATTAATGTATACATAATAATTTATGATAATTAATACACTTTAATTTATGAATAATAAGAATCATATGAATATCAATAATAAAGAAATTAATGAAAAATTTATAGATCTTCATAATATTGTTCGTAATACTTTCATTTGGATGTCCATGATATTGTCTTATTAAAAATCTTACTAGGAAAATCTAGTGGGACAAAATTGTAGTGAAGAAAAAAAAATAATATAAAATATTACTTTAAATCTCTGATCATGTGTATTCCAATGCTATGAATTAGCCTTTTTAATGTTACCGTAGATAGTGTCTTGGTAAATAAATCTGCTAGATTATTAGTTGAATGAATTGATTTTATATCAATATCACCATTTTTTTGTAGATTATGAGTGAAAAAGATTTTTGGTGATATATGTTCTGTTTTATCTCCTTTAATGTACTTATTTTTTAATTGAACAATGCATGTATTATTATTTTCATACATGCTCATCGGGACTTCCTTGCACAAAGATAAACCACATGATTCTCAAATATAATATATTATAGATCTTAACCAAAAATATTTTCGCCTTGTTTCATGAATTACTATGATATCTGGATGATTATAAGATGTGGTGGTAGTCATTTGTTTCATATAATGCCAAAAAATGGTTGTATCACTATATGTGAACTAATAGTCTATTTGTGATTGAGCATTATAAGAGTAAGACATATATCTCATATCTACATAACTAATTAATTCTGATTTGGGTATATTGGAATAATATAGACTCATATCCATCGTACCTTGAATATTCAACACTATATGTTTAATTTCATTCCAACTTCTTCTTGTTGGACAAGAACTATATCTTGCTAAAAATTTACAGAAAATGATATATCATGTCGTATATGACTTGCAAGATACATTAGTGCTCTAATAGCACTAAGATATGATAATTCAGGACTAAGAAGCTCATCATCATCTATTCGAGGTTGGAAAGAATCTTTATTCACATCTAATGATCTTACAACCATTAGAGTGCTCAATGGATGAATATTATCCAAATAAAATCATTTCAATACCTTTGATATATAAGCTGATTGATGATTAAAAATTATATTCTCTAAGTGTACAATCTGCAAACTAAGGTAAAGTTTTGTTTCTCTGAGATTTTTCATCTCAAATTTTTTTTAAGTTGCCTACTATTTATGAAAGCTCATTCATAGATCCAATAATATTAATATCAACAACATAAACTATAATTATAACGAACTTGGATTTAGATCTTTTAATAAATAAACATGGGCAAAGGGTATCATTATTATACCATTTCTATAATAAATATTCACTAAGACGATAATATTACATGCGTCTAGATTATTTCAACCCATATAGATATATTCATAATTTTATTGAGTAAAGTTCTCGAGGACCTGAATTATGTGTTGTATGTAATTTTAATTTTTTTGGGATTTTCATGTAAATGTCGCTGTCAAGTGGTCCATATAAATAAGTCATAACTACATCCATTAAACACACACTAAGTTTTTCATGTATTGTCAAGCTAATTAAATATCGAAATGTAGTTGCATTCACTACAGAGGAATATGTCTTTCATAATCAATGCCATATCTTTGAGAGAATCCTTATGCAATTAATTATGCCTTATATTTGATAACTTTATTTGTCGCATCCCATTCTCATACTAATACCCATTTGTATCCTATAGGTTTGACACCAGCATGTGTACATACAATAGGATCAAAAGGTTTGTGTTTTGAAAGAAAATTCAATTATGCTTCAATTGTATTTTTCTATTATGGTCAATCATCTCTCTATCTATATTCCTCGACAGACTTTGGATCAATGTCCTTATTGTATTAATAATGTTGAGCATCACATTGTAGGAAAATATTCATTACGTCGATTTTATTCTGATTCTACCTTTGGCTAGTTGTGACATAGTTTATTGAGATCTCTTGATTGTCACAAGCTTCAGGTATTTGAATTTCTTCTGGAATTATAACTGAGGACTCTTCTAGAGCCATCAATTCCTCAACTTGATCCTTTTCTTTTCTGAGGATTTTTATTTTTGGAACCAATTGATCTATAATATTTCATTGATGCTTTAGGTTCATTAGCAATATATTATCCTACAAGAACATCAATTCTAATTGGAGCATTAGCAGCTGGTATGTAAGATGTAGTTACTTTCTTCGGATTAGTAAATATGTCTGGTAATTAATTTGCTAAATTTTATAAATGAATAAAATTTTAAACTTCTAATTCATATTTCTTTGTGTAAGGGTCAAGATGAGACGATGACAATTGATTCCAATTAATAGTTTTTCCAACTATTTATTTTCTTTTTTTAAAGTTAGAAAATCTGATTCATTAAAATGATGATCAACAAAATGAGCCATTAATAAATCTCTAGTTGATGGCTCTAAATTTTTGATTATCATTGGAGACTCATATCTAACATGTATTCCTAATCTTTTTTGGGGACCCGTCTTAGTATGTTGTGGTAGAGTAATCGAAACATATATCGCACACTCAAAAATCCTTAAATGGGAAATATCTGGTTCTTAACCAAAAATAAATTGTTAAGGAGAGAACTCATGATAATTTATTAGTCTAATACGAATCAGTGTTGGTGCATATAGAGGTGTCAAATGGGCAGTGCTGGGTCAGCTCGACATGGTTTTAGCTTGTTCGACCGTGCTATCGTGATGGGCCAGGCACTATACAGTTACTATACCATGCCGTGCCTAGCTCGGTATGGTTCTATGGAGGTCAGCCCTGCATGGGCATGCGACATGAATCCATTGGGTTTGGCCCTATTCGGGTTGGGCCAAAAACATTAATTTTTTTAAAAATTAGGGTTTCGACGGCGTGCTATCACGCCACCGTGAATCTTTATCACTTTCGGGGCTCAGCTCCTACTGCTAGGGTGATTTCTTGGCTCGTGCCGAGTTACAATGCCAATGGGCCACGGTACCATGCTAGGCTAGGCACAGCATGAGGCCCGGCTGGCCTTGGCATGGCATGACATGGTTGGTGCCATGGACAAGCACGACACAGCATGGACACAAGAAATTCCCATGTCGGGTCGGCCCAGGCACGATCGAATCATGTCGTGCCTCGTGCTAGGCCTGGCCGGTCTAGCCTGGCTGACACCTCTAGCTGCATGCAAAATAGCTTGGCCCTAAGCAGAAACTGGGAGCTTCATCCTCATTAGTAATGGCCTTGCAATCAATTAACAGTGTTTAATAAATGATTTTGCAAGGCCTTTTTGTGTATGAACATATGCTACTTGATGTTCAACAGTTATTTTAATAGACACACACTAATCATTAAAAGCTTGGAAAGTAAATTCTTCAGCATTATCAAGATGTATTGACTTAATCAGATAATCTGGAAAATGATTCCACAACCAAATTATTTGAGCAAGTAATCTAGCAAATGCTTGGTTACTCATTGATAAAAATTAGACTTGTGGCCATCTTGTTGATGCATCAATTAGAATAAAAAAAGATTAAAATGGTCAACATGGTGGATGAATAGGTCCACATATATCACCTTGTATACATTGCAAAAATGTAAGGAGTTCTGTCCTTATTTTTGTTAGTTATGGCCTTATATTTAACTTTACTTGAGAACAGGCAGCACATAAAAATTAATATGACTGAAAAATCATTTGATTTTTCAATGAATGCCCACTTAAATTTTAAATGATTCTTCACATCATTATAGATCCAAAATATCTCAATCGTTCATGTCAAATAATAAAATTATTTTCATCAATAAACTTCTGGTTTACTAAGGCATGTGCCTCAATTGTGTGTATGTTTTTGTAGTACAAACTAGAGGACAAAGCAGGTAATTTTTCCAATATATTTTTCTTACCCAATACAATATTGGTAATATATAAATACTCAGTGGTATCTTCAATCATAGTCTCAATATGATATCCATTTCATCGAATATCTTTAAAACTTAATAAATTTCTTTGAGACTTGTAGAATATAATGTATCATCAATATGAATTTTTGTTACTTTGGGTAATAATATATTAGTTCTTCTAGAGCCCTCAATCAATTTTGCACTACTTGAACATCTGATCCTTGCATTATTAAAAAGGAAAAAAAATATTATGCTTAAATATAGTATGCATTGATGCACTATTTGCTAGATACTTATCATTGTCACTGATTAAGGATCCCACCAGATGAGTTTCTATATTCTTTACGAGAAACAAGATATATAATAAGAAAATAATAAAATAATACATAATAAAAACAACTTTCATTATTCAGTTGTACGATAATTTTAATAATAGCAGACACAAATACATAAATATAAATAAGAAAAATTTTATTTTTGGAGATTTTCTTCACCAAACAAGTGTTTAAAATTCACTTCATACTGAATAAAGATATCAGTAATATCCAGATGAGTCATATCATATATATCAACATCAATACTCCCATCCTTAGAAATAAAATTTGTCTCAACTAATTTTATCTTTATTTTTCAGTGATTCTTGGTAGAGATCAATCAAATATTTTGGTGTAAGACCGGTATGTGACCAATGGTCTTTTATGCAACAACGATAGGATAAATTTGTCACCATTTTGCTATTTTACTACTTTTGTTATCTTTTTTAATATTCTCTCTATTTTGATATTCTGACATATTCTTGGGTTGCCGATCGTAATTAATGCTATTGCGACCACGTCCTCGTCCACATCCACAACCCCGACTATGACCACTACCACGACCATGACTGCAACCTAGACTTTGTCCATTACAAGGGTGATATGTTGTCACATTAACTCTAGGAAATGAAGCCAAACTAATTGGATGAGCCTCATGATTTTTCATCAAAAGCTCATTGTTTTGTCCGGCCACAAGAAGACATGATCTCAATTTAGAATATTTTTAAAGCTTTTTTCATGATATTGCTGTTGCATGAGCACATTGAATACATGAAAAGCGGAGAATGTTTTCTCCAACATATCCTTATCAGTATTTTTTATTCTCCATGTAACTGTAATTGAGAACTGATTCTAAATATTATTGAGTTATACTCACTCGTAGATTTAAAATCGTACAGTCTCAAATGCATCTAGTCATAACGAGCTTTTGGGAGAATTTCCATTCTCTAATGTTTATGCCTTTCCTTCAAATTGTTCCACATAACAAGTGGATCCTTTACGGTGAGGTATTCAATTTTCAATCCATCATGAAGGTGACAAAGAAGAAGAATCATCACTTTGGCTTTTTCTTGAATAGATGTTGTATTCTTTTCTTTAGTTGTATCTCCAAGACTATTTGCATCTAGATGGATTTCAGCATCTAGTATCCATGACAAGAAATTCTTTCTTGTGATATCAAGAGCTACAAATTCTAATTTCACAAGAATCGACATAATAATACTCCAAAATACCTTCAATATATATTTTGAAAATCCAACAAAGCTTTGTACTGATAACGTATTATAAAATAGGAGGACAAGAGAGCAAGAGATGTAGGAGAAACATGGCCATGAGAGATAATTTTTATCCCTTCAAGTATCCACTAACTTATATAAAGGCTCCTTATTTATAAGGTTTAATACATGAATACATTATTGTGTATATAAATATGTCAATGAATATATACATCAATACACAAATAAATGTACGAATTAATACATATTAATCCATGCCAATCAATACACATTGATCTATAAATAATAAGTATCACATGAATAACAATAGTCAAGAAATTATTGGAGAGTTTATGGACATCCATAATATTATTCATAATATAAATAACTTTTTTAGTTATGAATTAAAAAATAATTTCGTTTATTTTTCATATAACGTTAATGCTTATAGAAGTTATATAATCAAACCAAACGATACAAATTCAATTATTAATCAGACGCATGGTGCACGTCATATGTGCACGCTGAAGCGTGCTATATATTACCCTGAAATTAAAATAATTTTTGTAAAGTTACCAACTTTTGAGGACGTTCAAATAGCTATTGAATAAATGACAACAAAAAAAAGCTATTAGATAATAGAGTTGGGAAAAACGTATAGAGAGGATGAACATCGGCCGATTAGAGAACATAGTAAATGATCAAGGAGTGATGTGGAGGGTAAGAATAGATAGAATCAAAGATGGGAAGTGTGAAAGATAATAAAATGTATTTGTATAAAACAAAAATGCCAAAACCGTTTATGAAAAAAAATAATTAAAAAAATGTTTTTATAATTTTTTAAAAATGTACCTAGCTATTAATTGATGTTCGCATTTATTTTTAGTAATTCAAATCTCAAATATCCACTTGTTCCTCACCCATTTCCCTTGTAACTTTTGGAGCTTGACCAAGAGGCCCAGGGGCTCCATTGAGCTTGATGAGAAGCTCCTGCCGAAGCTCCATGAGCTCGATGAGGTGCTCTATCGAGCTCATTCATGAAATTTATTGAGCTTAATGAGCTCCTTTCGAGCTCCATGCAACTCTTGTTGAAAGGCCATCGAGCACCTAGAGCTCTTTGTTAAACTCTTCGTTGACAGGAGCTCATTGAGCTCAATATAGCTCTTGGTAGAGCTCCTTGAAGCTCCATAAGCTCCCATTTAGCTACATTGAGATCAACTTGGAGGTCCATTGAGTTTCATAAGCCCCTGTCAAGCTCTAGTTGGAACTACATCAAGCTATAAGAGCTCAACCATAAGGCTTCATGCAACTCCTCGTAAGCTCCATTGAGCTCCCGATCGAGCTCTAGTAGCTGCTCGGTGAGCTATATTATCTGCTAGATTAAACGGAGTTCCATGTAGCTAATCAAGCACAATACAACTCTTTTTCAAGCTCCATGCAGCAGCTCATCAATTACCAATAGTAGTTAAAAGGAGCCCTTCAGGTTCATTGGAACTCTTTGTCAAGCTCCATGCAGCTCCTTGCTGACCTTTCGGTGATCTTGGTCAAGCTCCTAGAACTCGATGGGAGCTTCAACATGGAGCTTGTAGAGCTCAAAGAGATGAGCATGGGGCAAGTTGAGGGGAAAGATTTAAGATGATATTTGGATTACTAAATTTAAGATACCAAATTAAGTTATGTTTTTTTAATAATTTTGTGGACAGTGGGCAAAAACACAATCCCTTCATTTATTTACATGTCAATTTTTAAATCTCAATCATAACACTAATCATTTATTCCCTCCAAACCTTGTCATAATTCTCCCAAAAGAATTGTCACATTCTCTTTTATTTTAATAACTATGGCAATAAGTCAATACATCGACATTAATGAAAAATTACAACATTAGAACTCTTTAAAAGTTTTAAAAATCATGAAATTTCATTCCATTATTTCAACAATCTCAAATTTTTTTCAAACTTTTCATTTTTTAAAAAGTTTAAAGTTTATATATAGAATATAATTTAACACTGAGCATGCACAAACAAACACATTTTTGATAATTAAATCTTATAAATCAATTAAAAATTGTTAAAAATATGCTGATTAAAATTACAAATTCATATTCATGTTGTCGATTAATACAACCACAAATATATTTCATTATATTTTTTATTTCTTCAACCTTAACTTTGGATTTATACAATCAGATATATAATAAAGAAATAGTATGATAGCTTAATGTTTTAAATACTTTTTTTTTCCATCTCAAAAGTCATATCATCAAAAATATGGTATTCTTTGTATTGGTCAAAGATTTTAATAATGACATATATGTATCTAAGTGTACTACAAGATGTGTGAGTATATATATAGTATGATAGTTATGACATAGTTTATCGAGATCTCTTGATTGTCACAGGTTTCAGGTACTTGAATTTCTTCTTGAATTATAATTGGGGACTCTTCTAGAGCCATCAATTCTTCAACTTGATCCTTTGATCATTTTCTTTTCTGATGATTTTTATCTTTAGAACCAACTTGTCGGCCATGTTTCACTGATGCTTTAAGTTCATCAGCAATAGATTATCCTACCAGAGCATTAGTAGCTAGTATGTTGTATCTAGTTACTCTCTTCGGATTAGTAAATACATCTGACAATTGATTTGCTAAATTTTGCAAATGAATACTCTTTTGAACTTCCAGTTCACATTCCTTTGTGTGAGGGTCAATATGAAACAATGAAAATTAATTCCAATAAATAATTTTTTCTAACTATTTATTTTTTTTTCTTTAAAGTTGGAAAATCTAATTCATCAAAATGACAATCAACAAAATGATCTGTAAATAAATCTCCTGTTGATGGCTTTAAATATTTGATTATCAATGGAGATTTATATCCAACGTATATTCCTAATCTTATTTGGAGACCCATCTTAGTGTGTTGTGGTAGAGTAATCGGAACATATACTGTTGAGAAAATTAGAGAACAAAACTCTAATTTATCCAGAAGAAGAAAACTACTCTCTACAAAAAGAGCACTCCACACTCTCTCAAAGAAGAACACTAAAGGAAAGCTTTCAAGCTTTTATTGATAAAATTAAAAAACACAAATACAAGGGGGGTATTTATAGGTTACAAGATTCAATATCAACCATATGATTAAATAGTAGCAAACTAATCCAAACCATTGAATAAAAAAAAACATCTACCTAATTTTTCCTAACTCTTACCTAACTTCCACCAAACTTCTACCAACCTTCTACCTACCTTCTAACACAATTTAAACTTTTACTAAAAAAAAACATTAAACATTTACCAAAACAAAATGGGCTTGAATTGGGTTGGGCTTCAACATGGGTTTGTCTTGAAGTTGGGTTGACATTGAATTTTAACATATACCACACACTCAAAAATCTTTAGATTGGGAAATATTTGGTTCTCGACTAAAAACCAATTGTAAATGAGAGAATTCATGATGATTTGTATGTCTAATATGAACTAATGCTGCTGCATGCAAAATAGTGTGGCCCCGAGCAGAAATTGGGAGCTCCATCCTCATTAGTAATGCCCTTACAATCAATTAAAAGTATTTAATAAATGATTCTACAAGATCATTATTTGTATGAATATATTCTACAGGGTGTTCAATAAATATTTCAATAGATATACAATAATCATTAAAAGCTTGTAAAGTAAATTCTCCATCATTGTCAAGACAAATTGATTTAATCATATAATCTGGAAAATGAGGCTGTAACCAAATTATTAGAGCAAGTAAGCTAGCAAATGCTTGGTTACTCGTTGATAACAAACATACATGCGACCATCTCGTTGATGCATCAATCAGAATAAGAAAATATCGAAATGGTCCACATGGTGGATTAATAGGCCCACATATATTACCTTGTATACGTTGTAAAAATGCAAGGGGTTCAGTCCTATTTTTATTGTGATTGGCCTTATAATTAACTTTTCTTGAGAACAAGCAGCACATGAAAATTCATTGGACAGAAAAATCTTTTGATTTTTCAGTGAATGCCTACTTGAATTTTTTAAGATTCTCCGCGTCATTATAGACCCAAAATGTCTCAATCGGTCATGCCAAAAAATAAAATTATTTTCATAAGTAAACTTTTGGTTTACTATGGCCTGTGCATCAAATCGTGCTTATGTTTATGTGGTACAAAACAGATGAAAAAATGAGTAATTTTTCCCACATATTTTTCTTTCTCGAGATAATGTTGGTAATATATAAATACTTAGTGTTGTCTTTATTAGTAGTCTCAATATGATATCATTTTCATCAAATATCTTAAAACTCAATAAATTTTTTTTAAGACTTTGTAGAATATAATGCATCATCAATATGAATTTTTGTTCCTCCGGGCAACAATATACTAGCTCTTCCGAAGTCCTCAATTAATTCTGCACTGCCTAATATTGTATTTACATCTAAGCCTTGCATTATTAAAAAAAAGAATTTTTTTATCATTGAGTATAGTATGCGTTGATGCACTATCTGCGAGACACATATCGTTGTCACCGATTTAGGATCCCACCAGATGAGTTTCCATATTCTTCAATATATCTTTTGAAAATCTAACAGAGCTTCGTGCTAATAATGTATTATGAAATAGAAGGACAAGAGAATGAGAGATATATGAGAAACATGAGAGAAATTTCTTATTCCTTCAAGTATATTGTGACTCATACAAATACTCCATATATATAGGGTTCAATACATGAATACATATTAAATATACCATTGAATACATATTAATTCATGCCAATTAATACACATTAATCTATAAATAATAAGATTCACAAGAATATAAATAGTTAAGGGGTTATTGGAGAGTTTATGGACATCCATAATATTGTTCATAATCGATATCAAACTGAGGATCCCGTCTTGTAGAGCAACATTAGTTCTTGGACTATTCTATCCGACTCCATAATAATTCATCATGATCAAAATAAAATCAATAGATTTTTTTTCTTCTCCTCTACACTGTGTCTCTCTCTCCCCCTCTAAGTATGTTTTTATTTTTTTTATCCTATCATCATGTTTTCTGCATTCCCATCATTTTTTTAATTATTATTTTTTTAAAATAATATATTAAAAAAAAACTTAAAATTATTTTTTTTATGTTGGACACTTGGGTCACCCATGCACATCCACATGCTAATGTCGTGGCGTAGTCTTTACGTTCCCGTTTTCTTTTTTTTTTTCCTAATTATTGTAATAATTATTTAAATAATTAAAAAAATAACTAAATTCTGTCTTCATCAAAATTTAACAAAATTTATCATCGAATCTATATTTTCCAAGAAGAATTCAATAACGAAATTCATTTTGTCATCAGGGTTCTAAAATATTCATTTTATTTTTATATTGTAAATTTTCATTTTGCCTATTTTTTCCAGAAAAAAAATCATATTATTATTTATTCATTTTTTTTATCTCTGGGATTTCACAATATACATATCTACAATTGTATAAAAATGTGTACAATAATAGATATGTTATTGTAGATACAATAACACACACACACACAAACACACACACATATATATTATTGTACAAGTATAAACATATATATTATTGTACACACACATATATACTAAGGTATGTTTATTTGTTTGTTTATTCTAATTTTTTTTTAATTTTCATACCATGGTAACTAATGAACAACCCAGTCCAATTCGAACACATCTAAAATTTAATAATTTCAATTCATGTTAAACTCAAATTTAAGAATTCTATTTGAAATTTGAGATTGATTATTTTACGTGATAATATAAATTGCATACGTGATAATATAAATTGCATACGCGATAATAACGCGTCCATGTTAGATCCCATGTATAATATAGAAATCTAAATTTCAAAAACATAAATATTTTATATTTGTCGTATTATATTATATATTTTTGTGTTATCTTATTATATTTTCTTTCATTTAAAATTTTTATGAACTCATTTTTTTATATTTATTAATTGCAATTCTTTTTTAATTTTTAATATTTATTTTATATTTTCGGTTATCGCGTCTGGGCACTGTGCTCCAATCTAACTGAGAGGTGCCCAACTAAAGTTTTTTTATATAAAGAACCACAATTCTTTAAAAAAAATTAATATATATTCGTATTGTAACGTTGGTGGTTGCGGTTACTTATCTGCTCCTCCTGTGTATCTGTATTTTTACATGAGTTTGTCACTAAGTTATTCTATTCTCCCCTTTAAATTAAATCAAATCTGCATATATTTAGTTCGATCAATGTAATCCTTTATTTCTTTAATATCATTTTATTTTCATTTGTTCAAATTTTATTTTCAGCCTAACTGTCTGTCTGTCGTTATTTGTTTGTGGCTTAAACCTATAAACTTCCCACCACAAAAGCTAACACCCCATATTACATATTGACAGTTTTGGCTAAGTGTCGGGTCAGCTCGATACTTCCTAAACATGCTACTAATGTTACATATGCACCTGAGTGCAATGCAAATCGTGAGAGTATAAACCGACGAATAGATGTTTGTTGTGTCATAAAAAATCTTCAGGAATTTCATAAATAAAATTTCTGAAGCCCGGTCAGTATCGTCAATAATAAGTTCGTTAGTTTTACTATTGACGTAGTTGGATATTATGTGTTCGTATCCAACACATGAACATCAAGTACGTGTAATTCCAACGGTGTCTCACATTCGATTGGAATTTCTTCTTAAGATTCGCAGACAAACAGAGACTATCAAACTCTTGTTGTCTGCGAGAAGTGCAAATATATTTTAGTGTATTACGTATATTATCCAACGCGGAGGAACACATCTTCATACCCACTTGAACAATCATGTTAATCAAATGACACATGAATCTGACATGAAAGATCTCTCCTAATGGTGTGTCTCTAATATTTCTAACAAACATGTTAATCGCTATTCTATTATTAGATGCGTTATCGAATGTGACACTAAAACTATTATTTTGAATTTTATATTCCCTAAAGATTTTCATCACACACTCAAAAATGGCCGGGTCATCATGAGGATAGAGAATCTCAGATAATCCTAAAATTTTTTTATTCATAGTCCAGTTAGAATCTACATAGTAGATGGTGAGACATGCATAAGATGATTCATCGTGACTTGTCCAGATATCGGACATCACGGACACCATTCTACTATATGCTATAAATTCATTAATTATTTTTTATTTTTCTAACTTATATAATTTTAGTATGTCATTCCTAGATGTTAACCTAGGAATCCTACGATAAGCAAGCTGAAAATATGTATGCATGATGCACACTACCCTTGGATCTTCTGAAAATCTAATCGGAAGACCCATCAATATGATAGTCTGGCCATGTCTTCCCTACCCAACTCGCAGGAGTATATGAAGGGGGTAAACTTTGAGACTGAACTCGATCTAGTCTCAAAAAATGCATTGCTAAGTTGGGTTTGTCTGGGATCTAATGTACCATATTTTTTGGTGCATAAATCAGCATGCTTCTTAAGGTGCCCAGTCCCAAATGAACTCTTACAAGATAAATTTCTCATACAATATTGCAATGTGCCATTTCTTCTTCTTCACTCCTAACATTTTTATTTTATTTTATTATATTAAAATGAGTCCAAACTACAGAAGTCCTCCTAGTTTTTTATTTTTTAGATGTTTGGGATAAGACGACTGGAGAAACCAAAGTTTCAGCAGTCTCAGATCTCTGTGTAAGATTTTTATTTTCTAAATTTAACTATGTTTTATTAGTATTTGTCATTTTTTTGGATTTTTGTTAAACAGTACACTTATATAGAGACTAGATGATAGATTTTAGATTTAACTAATTTAGGACTAGAGAGAGATTAAAAAAAACTTAAAATAAATTGCTCGGTAAAGCAGCGAGGTTGATCACGTGTACTTTGCACCACAGTTTAGCTCAAAATTTCAAACCCGAGTTGAGATTCTCGAAAAGCCGAGCCAAATGACGAAATCCCGAGTCCCGAGAGAGAAGAGCAAGAGTTTTGAGAGAGTGAAAATATGAGATTTGAGAGAATAAATAATTATGAAAAGTATTATTGTTATAGAGAGGTAGGAAGGATTTTATAGATTAAAGAAAATATTTTTTAAAAAAAATATTTTTTGTTTTTTAATATTTTAGAGTGCAAAATCATAAGGGCCGTCGGATTCTGTCTCCTAGCCATTAGAGGCGAGATCCAACGGCTACATTTTAAATTTTTTTTCCCCCTCGGGGTGGGGGGGGGGGGTGAATCGGGTTCTATCAGACCCGACCCACGGTCTTTTTTGTGCAGGAAGCTAGTCCAAGTCACTGAGGGACCATTGTGAGCCGTGACTCGTGAGGGTGTGGGAAGCCGGGAGCCCAGGACTGTGGGCGTGGGTTAGCGCGTGACCTCGACCCATGCCGACGGGCCATGCCACAGGTCACCGAACCATGCCAGGTCAGGCACGACACGAGGCCCGGTTGGCCTCGGCCCAGTACGGCACGAATTGTGCCTTACCCGGGCATGGCATGAGCTCGAGCACGAGAAAATCCCGTGCCGGGCCGGCTCGAGCACGGCCGAACCGTTCCGTGCCTCGTGCCAGGCCGGCCCAGTTGACACCTCTATATATAAAAGAATATAATTTTTTAGCTATATAGACATATATATCTTTGGCACTTAAGCCAAGTCATAAATATAAAATAGATTTTGAGGCTCATTAAGTAAACCTTTTGATTCAATAAAGGTGGAAATACTTTCACATGCAAGCCTACTTATAACAAAAAATGACCAAGCAGCCCTTTGTGGCTAAGTGCTATAGAGCCAAAAAAACATTGGAGCTAGTTCATTCTTTTCTATGTGAACCCATGACTTAAAGTAAGATAATTTGGAGTAACTGTTGATATTTATTAATGATTACTCAAAATGAGTATATTTATTTGATACGTCATAAATTTGATATCTTTGAGAAATTCAAAGAGTACATAGTAGAAATGAAGAAATATCAAAATAAATACCTCAGAATACAAAGATCTAATTGTGGTGGAAATGTCTCTTTTAAGAACTTGGAGAATACATTTTGAATCAAGAGGGGTCACACTTGTTTACACCAACCATTCAACAATAGAATCATGAGTCAATCAAAAGTTATTCAGATATATTTGAATTATTCTAAAGATATGTATTTGAAATATCTTATGTTTTGAACTTAGTTATGTTTATACTTGCTACTCCAACTAAATTGTTAACTTTACATGTAAGCCTATCTAAAAAACATTTCATTTTTGGGGCTACCCATCACATGTGCAAAAGGAAATTTAGAAAAATTGAAACTAAGAATTGAACTATCATCATGGGGACACCTTAGAGGAAAATGGGATGAAGAGTTGATATATTTGTTTAATTGACTTTATTTACTTTATTTTTATTGATAAGCTATGTAAGTTTTTATTCACATTCGAGACAAAAGTATGAAACAAATGCTTATTTTATGTGGCTATAAAATTAATGAAAAAAAAACCAGAAAATTATAAAAAAAAAAGATTTTATTTAAATATTTAAGAATGGAATATATTTATTTATAACTCGACAATATATATATATAGACTAGTTTACATGAATGAAATAATGGGCATAACTATGATTACAAAGAGAAATATAGCCAGCAAAATCTAAGAAAGATTTGTATTTATCAAATAAAATAACTTATTAACAAACACAAGAGAGATTAAGTAGTAAGGAGGAGCTACAAACAAAAGAAAAATTAATTAAAAAAAACGGGAGTATCTATTTAGATATATTATCAAAATAAAATTTTGGATAAGTGTGTTTGGAAACTACATACATTTATTAGAGCACGAAAAATAATTGATTTTTGTAAATTGAAAATTCAAAACATTATAAATTGCAAATATAATAAAATAATAAAGTAACACTGTGGTGTATGCAATGTTTTCAGAACCGAACCGGTGACTGAATCAGAAAAGTTACTGGTTCACGGTTGACTGGTTGGACCAGTGGTCGAATCGCGGTCGAACCGGTGATGTCATAAATATATGTTTTATATATTATAATAAATAAATAAATTACTTTTATATAAATTTTGACAGCATTTCTTCTATTTGTGAACCTTTTCATAAAATTTTATACATATAGTATCTATCACATATAAAATTTTAAACAAAATATAAGTGTGTGTGAGTGAGTGAGTGAGTGAGTGTGTGTGTGTATATATATATATAGATGCATAATGACCAAATGAATTAACAATGACCAAATTATAAAAAAGTCATTAACACATTATCCATATCACAAATGTCAACCACAATGCTTAAATAGGTATTCAAAATACATGACTTCAAGTTCATATTGGCAAAAAACGTGTTCATTCATTTTGAAAATCTGGATATTGATGTTCAACTTGATTGTATGGAAAACCAAAATCCTGCACATCAATCCCATCTACAGTCGTGTCATTGGCATCCTCGTTATCTACAAAAAATAATGTCAAGCACGTATCAATAAGAAATTACTTTTGAAGAAAAAAATAGTAATTACCAATTATTTAAATTTTATAAATCCACATTCTAGTATTTTACTATCCAATGTGAGTTGCCAAACTTGAACTTTCGACTTCATGTATTGGCATTGATTCTTCATATAAAAGATTCTCTAATTCTTCAAAATCAAGCTCTCCCGGCTAATTCTCATCAATTATCCAAAATTCGATCTCATCAATGCATTCATAATCAATAGGATCATAATTTCTTTTTTTGTTGTATAATCTAAAAAAGAAAAATATAAATGTATTCATACTTATCAATGCAAACATTTATATTAAAAAAAATAAAATTCAAAACAACTAAAGAAGTGTTTGATGTCTATACTTGTTTTTGAGCCGCAAATTGTAATGAACATATAAAAGATCATTGAGCCTTTGATGTTCTAATCTATTCCTCTTTTTTGTATGTATTCGTTCAAAAATAGTCCAATTTCTTTCACATCCAGAAGATGAGGTAGTCTGACTCAATATTTGAATTGCTAACTTCTGCAAATGTGGTGCACTATACCCTTGCAGCCTTCACCATTCATCTAGTTATCATTTCACATTAAAAGAAAAAAAAACCATTAAAAAGTTTATAAATATGATCATTTGCATTTTAAACTTAAGAGTCAAAGAATACTAATATACTATTAAATATTAAATGGTAATTAATGAAAACACACTATGATAATCTTTTAGACTTTTTTTTACCTGGTTGAAGTAATTCACGTGAAGAATAAGCAAGTTCTCTTCCAAAACTTTCTAATCGATCACGAAACAACCTCAATTCATGCATTGCTTGATGCTTGCCTTTTCCAAGTTTCTGGTCAATAACATCCATGACAGCTCCAATAATTGATGGCTTATGACGATAATTTTCATGATCATATTGGAAATATGGATTCAACCAATAAGCTGCTGCTTGAATATTTTTTTGCAATTGTTGATCCCAACGTTGCTTTATGATTTGTGTATAAGGCTTGTATAGTCTTTTGTTATCTTTAAATAGTTTCTTAATCCCCAAACGAGCTCTATACATGCCTTCATACACATATCCCATCGAAGGTCTCTCATCACAATCAACAATACGTAATAAGCGTACAAGGGGAGTCATAAGATTCACAACTATGAAACAATCATTCCAAAACTTGTTATCTAATATGACAGAAACTGTAACCAAAGCTTGCAAGTCGTGTTTGTGATCATGAAGACTCTTAAGTGCAATAAATGTGGCAGCAAAGCGAGTTGCACCAGATCGAAGAATCTATGTCCATCCTTCTCTTTTTCTCAACCAACTCAACAAAGCAATATGATTATACACAAAGATTGTCACCTTTGATGCACGTCTTGTAATCTTTGTGATCAAAGATTGTCACCTTTGATGAGACAATGAGCTGCGCAAGGTGATCAATTAATATGTTTGTACTTTTGAGAAATTAATCTTCCTGCAGCCACATAATTTGCTGCATTATCAGTGACCATGTGAACTATATTGCTTGGACCAACTCACTCAATTATCTCATCAAATAAATGAAACAAATTAGTAGAATCCTTCACAATATCAGAAGCATCAACAGATTTCACAAATGAGATCCCTTGAGGACAATAAACAAGGAAGTTAATAAGTGTTCTTTGTCTGTTGTCTGTCCAACCATCACCCATTATTGTACTTCCAACTCTTGCCCAAATTTCACGATAAGAGTTCACCAGCAATTGAACTTCCTTCTTAGCATCCTTCAAAAGATTAACCCATAATTGATGGTAAGTTGGTAATTGGGACCCTTATATCCAGGACCAATTGCAGCTATAGCATCTAACATTGGCTTGAAGTAGAAAGAATTCACCGTATTAATCGGAATGCATGCATCATAAAAGAATCTTCCAACTGCCATATCAGCTCTCCAAATAGCTTCTTTCCCAGCTAATACACTCTTAATAGAAGGTTGAGCTCCTTGACTAGTTCTTGGTGTAAGATATTTATCTACTGTTGACTTTTTCCTTTTCCCACTACTTGTTGCTGCTATTGTAGAATTTTTTATTTGTTGAACCTCATCTTCAGCTCTTGGTATATCTCCCTCAAATTGTTATACATTAGGACCATATGGATTCTCACCTTCATAAGCTTCTTGTGCCCCTTGCTTGGATCTCACAAGCTCTTGTAAAGAATTTTCCATTCGAAATCTAACATCAGGAGGAACGGATTTGCAGGGTCCAATATCCCCTTTCACTCCAGCAAGATGTTTTTTCATTCTATGTATTCCCCCACCTTTTGCAACTTTTTTGCAATACAAACACATCAAGACTTTCCTTCCATTTGCTTATGTTTATTCAGAAACATGTTCCCATGCAGGGTCGGTCTTGCTTCTACTTGATTGTGAGTTTGCAGTTGAATCTTGACCAGAGGATGGGGGAGTGAAGTTTGATTCCATTTCTTTCACTGTAAAAAAACGAAAAAAAAGAATACCATCAATAAAAATTTTGATTTTTTTATATTGTTCTCAAAAATAGTTTTTGAAAACATAAATAGATAACATTAATTTGTTGTTATTTAAAAGTTGTTCTTAGTTCTCATAATTTATTGTTTTCCATGTTAACATCGTTATTCAAAAATAAAAAAGAAAACACCAAAAAGGGACCAAAACTTGTTATCTTAGATTTCCTGATTCTCCTTGTTTTTCAATACAAAGAAACAACTCTCAAAAAATGTAAAGAAACATGGGATATTCTTCCGAATTAGAGTCGGCAATGGGAATGACTTGAAAAATCTACATGGTACAGACATAAAATTAGAAGTTGCAGAAAAACCATTGAATCTTCCAACTGAGCATAGACTAGTTTATTAGAAATTACAATACACATAGGCTAGAGTAACAAATCCATCCATGCTTCAAATTATAAAAACCCAATCAAGAAATTTAGCTACAAGAAATATACTCCAATTTGCATTTCTATAAGGGCAATGAACAAAAGAAAAGAAACAAAAAACATTTAACTACCTAAACATCATTAACTTCAATATGGTTTTAGAAGAAAAAAAAATCAATTAACAAACTATGGCCAAGAGAGAAAACCTGGACATGGGCATCAATAGATGAATAAAAAATCTACTATATGAATGATTAGACAACACCCACCATATGAATTATTATAATTTATAAGTATCAGACAACTCGGAGAAAGCGATAAGAATGGAGATAAGGAGATTGAATAAAACAAATAACCCCACACATTTCCACTTGCATCATCCGGCCACCTCCCAGCATCATGTTGTCTCTCCAACGGAAATTTCAAGATGATTTCATTGATTTGCAAAAGGGGTTTCTGCAGATTATGGAATGAAAGGAAATATTATCAATTTGTGGAGGTTTGATGCAAGATGAGTTTCCTGCTGAATTGTGGATTGAATGTTGAAGGGGAAGAAACCAGAGTAAGTATCTGTCTCTCTCTGTTCTTAGCAACAAGTCAACAACAATGGTGATAAATGACCCGTCTTCTTCATCCTTGTGAAACAATGAGTGTGAATGAACTAAGAGTCTAAGAAATTTTTTTTTTAAGTTTAGCCGTTTAGATCTGAATGTCCGATTTCTCCAGGAAAAAAATATACTCTAATTCTCATAAACAAACAAACAAAAATGAAAAAAAAAAAGGAAACTCTAAATTACAATCTGGAGGAATAAAAAAAATCTATTCAATGTGTACAAACTACATGAGAGATGAGATTGCAAATCAAAAATCAAAGATACCTTCAACTGAATCTCAAAAGAAGTTGCGACGGTAAAGAGAGAGAACTCAGAGAAGGGACCCTCGGGCGCCTACGGTAAAAAAATCCATTCAAAACGACGTCGTTTTGAATTTAATTTTTTTAAAAAAAATAATATTATTGAACCTGCCGGTTCTGCAAAAACTGGCCGGTTCAACTGGTTCACCGGTTGAACCGCCGGTTCACATGGTTCAAGTACGGTTCAATTGCATTCCGGTTTATCCTTCGAACCGAACCGAAACATGGACCGGTCGATGGTCGGAACGGTCGAACCGGCCGGTTCGGTCCGGTCCTGAAAACTTTGGGTGTATGTGCTGAAGGACAAAATAATTTAAACTTTTTAAACAATTAACAATTCTAACCAATATAAAAATAAATGAAAAGATTACTAATAAATATAACAAATCAAATTTATAGGGAGTTTTTGTATTTTGATACATAAAGTCTAAACCCAAAATAATATAATAAAAATATTCGTGTTTAAAAAAAATTTAAAAAGTGTGCCAAAATATATTATTTGGCACACTTTAATTATTTAAAAAAATAAAAAATAATAATTAAAAATTTATTAAATATCAAGCAAAAGTTAGGATTCGAATCCCACCTAAAAATAATATCAAGATTAAAATAAATCATTTTGCCAATCAACTACCACCAATAATTTAAGTATCTATTAAATTTTATATATATATATATATATATATATATATATATATATGTTTATGTTTATTTATTTATTTATTTATATATTTATATTTATGTTTATAAATTAATTATTATTTTTGTTTAAATATAAAAAAATACATAGAATATGTCTATATATATATATATATATATATATATAATTTCAATAGATAATCGAATTAATACATGCAACATGTTGGTAAATTGGCCCGTTTTGATGTTGTTTCATGTTTGAATCCTAACTTGGGCTCTAATATTTTATAAAATTTTTATTACTATATTTAATTTTTTAAATAATTAATGTTTCAGTTTGCAAAATGAGGTTTTTGATTTGTTTCATTTATTGGGAATCTTTTCAATTCTTTTTTATATTTGTTATTATTATTATTATTAGTTTAACATTTTAATTATTTTGTCGTTTCGCAAAGTACTTTAGTGTTACTTTATTATTTTATTATATTTGTAATTTTAATGTATAGATTTTTTTTTTTTACAAAAATCCATTATTTTTCGTGCTCCAATAAATTCATGTAGTTCCCAAATTATTATGCTCTATTATAAAGTTCAAACAATCTTTCAACATCTCTTCATTACAATAAATGTTAATTAATTATTAATATATTATTTTTTTAATCTTGTAAATAAACTGTATTATTACAGATTATTTTCAACTTATCAAAAGCTTGATCCTTCTGTTTTTATCTACTTAAAGATTCATTTTTATTTAATTATTTTTATGTCGTTTTTAAATATGATTGTTAATAAGTTATATTAATCTTTAGACATTTCTTTTTAGAATTGGCTCCCTTTTTTTTTTCAATGTCCCTCCCATTTTTATTTCATGTATATTATTTAATAATACACTTATCCAATGATAATAATTAGATGGTAAATAATATAATTCTTGTTGCAAGGTTTAGTAAAAGCTAATGGGTTATAAATACAAATCTCACTGGCTCTCTCTCCCCTGTTATGGTCAGCACTTTCTTTTGAATATTAACTTCCATCTTTAATACCAAATTCATTTGTATATCAGTTTTGCTTTTTAACCTACCTCTTTATCTATGCCCCTAAGTTACTAATCAAAAGATTAGAGCAGTCCCAAGAATAAACCTTCAGTTTTTTTTTTCGATAATATACTGTTATTCAATAAAACAAAATAAAAAACTTTCATTAAAATTAAAAAAAATAAATTATTTCTTATACCATCACTCAATGTCTTTATATTTCAATTTTTGCTATTATTTTCCATCCTATTGGATTTAGCATGCTCCAGGAGATTCAATGAGAAATTACCTGCATGCCAGGCTCGCTGGAGGGGGGCTGTGCCTGGTAAATATCGTTGTTTGGGGTTAGGTTTTGAGATGTATGCTCTAATTATGGTTATTATTGGGAGTTCTTGATTATACATAATGCTATTCTAAATATACTGCACGAATATTTACCTTTTTCTCATCTAAATTATCAATGGTTTTTTAACTTGTCTTTTAATGATATGGTATTGTATCAGTTAATCTGTGATAATATTATAGTTTGAATGATAGCGGATTATTTTTAATTGGAATTATAATTTATAGTTTTCTTTGTATTGTGGTTCAGTGTAGTTTGTTGAAAATGATAATAGATAAGTTATGAGATAATTATGTGGTGATAACAAAGTAGTGATTTTTTAATCTTAGCACATAGGATAACAAAGTATAGTATATATAAAGATAAGCAAAAGTATACTTAGATCTTTAATTTTACCCAGGACATTATTTTTGGTGCTCCAATAAATTCATCTAGTTTCAAGTTATTTTCATCTTTTGTAAAGTCCCGATGCTCTTTCATTGATTACTTATGATAAATGTAAATAACTACTCATTCTATTTTTATTTTATAAATAAGCAGTAATTGTAACAATTTTAGCTATAATTTCACATAATCTTTCCTATTTGCACAATCATTTCATTTTTTATTAATTTTTATTTTTTTTTTCCTAATAAAATTTTAGTATTTCATTCTTGTATTTGTCAATAAGTTATTTTATTCTCTAGGAATTAAATGTTCGTTTTGAATTTGCTGCCTATTTTATTTCAATGTTGTACTGATTCACTTCTCATTCATGCATATTATTTTATTAGGAAAATCTAGTGGGACAAAATTATAGTGAAGAAAAAACAAGTATTATATAAAATATTACTTCAATCTTTGAGCATGTGTATCCCAATGTTATGAATTAGGTTTTTAAATGTTGTAATATATGGTGAATAAATCTGCTAAATTATTAATTAAATGAATTGATTTTATATCAATATCATCATTTTTTTTGTAGATCTTTGAGTGAGATTTTTGGTGATATATGTTTTGTTTTATCCCCTTTAATGTATTTATTTTTTAATTAAATAATACATGTTTTATTATTTTCATATTAGGTCATTGGGACTTCCTTGCTCAAAGATAAACTACATGATTCGCAAATATGTATTATATGTTTTAACCAAGAATATTTCCTACTTTATTTATTAATTATTATGATCTTTGAATGATTATAAGGTGTGGTGGTAAACCTTTATTTCATATAATGTCAAAAAATGGATGTATCACTATCTGTGAACTAATAGCCTATTTGTGATTGAGCATTATCAGGGTCAGATATATATCTCACATTTGCATAACTAATTAATTTTGATTTAGGTATATTGGAATAATATATACTCATATCCATCATACCTAGAAGATTCCTCACTATATGTTTAACTCAATTATAATGACTTATTGTTGGACAAGAATTATATCTTGCTAAATTTACATAAAATGATATATTGGATTGTGTATGATTTGCAAGATATATTAGTGCTCCAATAGTGCTAAGATATCATAATTCAATACTAAGTTCATCATCTATTCGAGGTTGGAAAAGATCTTTATTCACATCCAATGACTTTATAATCATTAGAGTGCTCAATGGATGAGCATTATTCAAACAAAATCATTTCAATACTTTTGATATACAAGTTGATTGATGAATAAAAATTTTATTCTATGAGTGTTCAATTTGCAAACAAAGGTAAAATTTTGTTTCTCCGAAATTTTTTATCACAATTTCTTTCTTTAAGTTGCCTACTATTTCTGAAAGCTCATTCATAGATCTAATAATATTCAGGTCAACACCATAAACTGTAATTATAACGAACTTGGATTTAGATCTCTTAATAAATACACATGGGCAAAGGGTATCATTATTATATCCTTTCTATGATAAATATTCACTAAGACGATTATACTACATGCGTCCAGATTGTTTCAATCCATATAGATATATGCATAATTTTATTGAGTAAAGTTCTCGAGAACCTAAATTATGTGTTGTATGTAATTTTTAATTTTTTTGAGATTTTCATGTAAATGTCACTGTCAAGTTGTCCATATAAATAAGTTGTAATTATATCCATTAAACATATACTAAGTTTTTCATGTAATGTCATGCTAATTAAATATCGAAATATAGTTGCATCCATTACAGGGGAATATGTCTTTAATAATCAATGCCACGTCTTTGAGAAAATTCTTGTACAATTAATCATGCCTTATATTTGATTACTTTATTTTTCGTTTCTCGTTTTCATACTAATACTCATTTGTATCCTATAGGTTTGATACAATCAGGTGTACATACAATAGGACCAATAACTTCATATTTTGAAAAAGAATTCAATTATGTTTCAATTGTATCTTTTCATTTTGGCCAATCATCTCTCTATCTACATTTTTCGACAGACTTTGGATCAAGGTCCTTATTGTATTAACAATGTTGAGTATCACATTATAGGAAAATATTTATTGAAGTTGATTTTATTCTGATTCCACCTATGGTCAGTTGTGACATGGTTTATTGAGATCTCTTGATTGTCACAAGTTTCCGATATCTAAATTTCTTCTGGAATTATAACTGATGATTCTTCTAAAGTCATCAATTTCTTAACTTGATCCTTTTATCATTTTCTTTTCTAAAGATTTTTATTTTTGGAATCAATTGGGCGACAATGTTTCATTGATGCTTTAGGTTCATTAGCAATAGATTGTTTTACAAGAACATCAATTCTAATTGGAGCATTAGCAGTTGGTATGTAAGATATAGTTACTTTCTTCAAATTAGTAAATGTATCTGGCAATTGATTTGCTAAATTTTGCAAATAAAAAATATTTTGAACTTCCAATTCATATTTCTTTATCCGAGGGTCAATATGAGACAATGACAATTGATTCCAATTAATAGTTTTTCCAACTATTTATTTTCTTTCTTTAAAGTTAGAAAATCTGATTCATTAAAATGACAATCAGTAAAATGAGCCATAAATAAATCTCTAGTTGATGACTCTAAATGTTTGATTATCGTTGGAGATACATATCTAACATATATTCCTAATCTTTTTTGTGGACTCATCTTAGTACGTTATGGTGGAGTAATCAAAACATATATCGAACACCCAAAAATCCTTAAATGAAAAATATTTGGTTCTTAACCAAAAACCAATTGTTAAGGAGAGAACTCATGATAATTTGTTAGTCAAATACGAATCAGTGCTGGTGTATGTAGAGGTGTCAAACGGGCAATGCCGAGCCAGCTAGACATGGTTTTAGCATGTCCGACCGTGCTATCGTGATGGGCCAGGCACGATACAGTTAATGTACCATGCCGTGCCTGGCTCGGCATGGTTCTGTGGAGGTCAGCCCTGCATGGGCCTGTGACACGAATCCATCCGGTTCAGCCCTTTTTGGGTCGGGCAAAAAATCTTAATTTAAAAAAAATTATGAGTTTCGGTAGCGTGTTGCCACGCTGTCGTGAATCTTCATCACTTTCAGGGCTCAGCTCATGCTGCTGGGGTGATTTTTCAGCTCGTGCCGAGTTACCATGCCAATGGGCCATGGTACCGTGCTAGTGTAGGCACAGCACGATGCCCGGTTGGCCTCCGCATGGAACGACATGGTTGGTGCCCTGGACAGGCACGACACAGGCACGAGCATGAGAAATTCTCATGCCGGGTAGGCCCAGGCACGACCAAATCATGCCGTGTAGGCCCAGGCACGACCAAATCATGCCGTGCCTCATGCTGGGCCTAGCCGATCTGGCATAGTTGACACCTCTATATGCATGCAAAATAGCATGGCCCTAAGCAGAAGTTGGGAGCTTCATCCTCATTAGTAATGACCTTGAAATCAATTGAAAGTGTTTAATAAATAATTTTACAAGGCCTTTTTGTGTATGAACATATGCTACAAGATGTTCAACAATTTTTTTAATAGACATACACTAATCATTAAAAGCTTAGAAAGTAAATTCTTCCGCATTATCAAGATGTATTGACTTAATCATATAATCTGAAAAATGAGTCAATAACCAAATTATTTGAGCAAACAATCTAACAAATGCTTGATTACTCATTTATAAAAACCAGACATGTGGCCATCTTGTTGATGCATCAATCAGAATCATAAAATATTGAAATAGTGTGGTGAATGAATAGGTCCATATATATCACCTTGTATTTATTGCAAAAATGTAAGAAGTTCTGTCCTTATTTTTGTTGGTGATGACATTATATTTAACTTTACTTGAGAACAAGCAGCACAAAAATTAATAGGATAGAAAAATCTTTTGATTTTTCAATGAATGCCCACTTAAATTTTAAATGATTCTTCACATCATTATAAATCCTGGATGTCTCAATCGGTCATGTTAAATAATAAAATTATTTTCATCAGTAAGCTTCTAGTTTACTATGACAAGTGCCTCAATTGTGTTTATGTTTTTGTAGTACAATCCAGAGGACAAAGCAGATAATTTTTCCAATATATTTTTCTTACCTAAGACAATGTTGGTAATATATAAATATTTAGTGGTATCTTCATTCATAGTCTAAATATGATATCCATTTCATCGAATATCTTTAAAACTTAATAAATTTCTTTGAGACTTTGTAGAATATAATGTATCATCAATATGAATTTTTGTTCCTTAGGGTAATAATATATTAGTTCTTATAGAGCCCTCAATCAATTTTACACTACTTGAACATCTGATCCTTGCATTATTAAAAAGGAAAAAAAAAATTTATACTTAAGTATAGTATGCATTGATGTACTATTTGCGAGATACTTATCATTGTCACCGATAGAGGATCCCATCAGATGAGTTTCTATATTCTTCATGAGAAACAAGATATATAATAAGAAAATCATAAAATAACACATAATAAAAATAACTTTCATTATTCAGTTGTACGATGACTTTCATAATAGTAGACATAAATATATAAATATAACGAAAAAAATTTTATTTTTGAAGATTTTCTTCCCCAAACAAGTGTTTAATATTCACATCCTGCTGAATAAAGAAATCAGCAATATCCAGATTAGTCATATCATAAATATCAACATCGATACTCTCATCCTTAGAAATAAAATTGTTCTCTACTAATTTTTTTATCTTTCTTTTTCAGTGATTATTGGTAGAGATCAATCAAATATTTTTGTGTACGACAGGTACATGACCAATGGCCTTTCATGCCACAACGATAATATAAATTTGTCATCATTTTGTTATTTTTACTACTTTTGTTATCCTTTTCAATATTCTCTCTTTTGATATTCTGACACATTCTTGGGGTGCTTATCGTAATTAATACTATTGCGACCACGTCCTCATTCACATCCACAACCATGACTACAACCTAGACTTTGTCCATTATAAGGGTGATATGTTGTCACATTCACTTTAGGAAATGGAGCCGAACTAATTGGACGAGCCTCATGATTTTTCATCAAAAGCTCATTGTTTTGTCCGGCCACAAGAAGACATGAACTCAATTCAGAATATCTTTTAAAGCCTTTTTCATGATATTGCTGTTGTATGATCACATTGAATACATGAAAAGTATAGAATATTTTCTCCAACAAATCCTCATCATTAATTTTTTTTTCTCCACATAACTGTAATTGAGAACTGATTCTAAATATTGATGAGTTATACTCACTCGTAGATTTAAAATCTTACAGTCTCAAATGCATCCAGTCATAGCGAGCTTTTGGGAGAATTTCCAATCTCTAATGTTTATGCATTTCCTTCAAACTGTTCTACATAATAAGTGGATCCTTTATGGTGAGGTATTCAGTTTTTAATCCATCATGAAGGTGACGAAAAAGAAAAATTATTACTTTGGCTTTTTCTTGAATAGATGTTGCATTCATTTCTTTAATTGTATCTCCATGACTATTTACATCTAGATGGATTTCAGTATCTAGTATCCATGACAAGAAATTCTTTCTTGTGATATCAATAGCTACAAATTTCAATTTCACAAGAATCGACATAATAATACTCCAAAATATCTTCAATATATCTTTTGAAAATTCAAAAAAGTTTCGTACCTGATAACGTATTATAAAATAGGAGGACAAGAGAGCAAGAGATATAAGAGAAATAGGGCCATGAGAGATAATTTTTATTCGTTCAAGTATCCACTAACTTATATAAAGGCTCTCTATTTAAAGGATTTAATACATAAATATATAAATGTGTATATAAATATGTCAATGAATATATACATCAATACACAAATAAATGTACTAATTAATACATATTAATTCATGTCAATTAATACATATTAATCTATGCCAATTAATATACATTAATCTATAAATAATAAGTGTCACAAGAATAATAATAGTCAAGAAATTATTGGAGAGTTTATGGACTTCCATAATATTTTTTTTTATTTTTTTTTATTTTTTTTTAATTTTTTTAATTTTTTTTAATTTTTTTTAATTTTTTTTAATTTTTTTTTATTTTTTTATGGACATCCATAATATTATTCATAATATATATAACTTTTTTTAGTTTTGAATTAAAAAATAATCTCGTTTATTTTTCATATAACTTTAATGCTTATGGAAGTTATATAATCAGACACATGGTGCACGCTGAAGCATGCTATATATTACCCTGAAATTAAAATAATTTTTGTAAATCTACCAACTTTTGAGGACGTTCAAATAGCTATTGATTAAATGACAACAAAAAAAGCTATTAGATAATAGAGCTGGGAAAAAACGTATAGAGAGGATTAAAATTGGCTGATTAGAGAACGTAGAAAAGGATCAAGGAGTGATGTGGAGGGTAATAATAGAGAGAATCAAAGATGGGAAGTGTGAAAGATAATAAAATGTGTTTGTATAAAACATAAATGCCAAAATCGTTTGTTAAAAAAACTAATTAAAAAAATGTTTTTATAATTTTTAAAAAATGTACCTAGCTATTAATTGATGTTCGCATTTATTTTTAGTAATTCAAATCTCAAATCTCCACTTGTTCCTCACCCATTTCCCTTGTAACTCTTGGAGCTTGACCAAGAGGCCTAGGAGCTCCATTGAGCTTGATGAGAAGCTCCTGCCGAAGCTCTATGAGCTCGATGAGGTGCTCCATCGAGTCGTTCATGAAATCCATTGAGCTTGAAGAGCTCCTTTCGAGCTCCAAGCAACTCATGTTGAAAGGCCACCGAGCACCGAGAGCTCCTTGTCAAACTCTTCGTTGACAGGAGCTCATTGAGCTCAATATAGCTCTTGGTCGAGCTCCTTGGAGCTCCATAAGCTCCCGTTTAGCTACATTGAGATCAACATGGAGGTCCATTGAGTTTCATGAGCCCCTGTTGAGCTCAAGTTGGAACTACATCAAGCTACAGGAGCTCAACCACAAGGCTTCATGCAACTCCTCGTAAGTTCCATGGAGCTCCTGATCGAGCTCTAGTAGCTGCCCGGCAAAGTCTATTAGCACCTAGATTAAATGGAGTTCCATGTAGCTAATCAAGCACAATACAACTCTTTTTCAAGCTCCATGTAGCAGCTCATCGATTACCAATGGTAATTAAATGGAGCACTTCAAGTTCATTGGAACTCTTTGTCAAGCTCCATGCAGCTCCTTGTTGAGCTTCCAGTGATCTTGGTCAAGCTCCTAGAACTCGATAGGAGCTTCAACATGGAGTTTGTAGAGCTCAAAGATATGAGCATGGGTCAAGTTGAGGGGAGAGATTTAAGATAATATCTAGATTATTAAAATTAAGCTACCAATTTAAGTTAAGTTTTTTTAATTATTTTGTGGACAGTGGACAAAAACACAATCCCCCCATTTATTTACATGTCAATTTTTAAATCTCAATCATAACACTAATCATTTATTTTCTCCAAACCTTGTCATAATTCTCCCAAAAGAATTGTCACATTCTCATTTATTTTAATAACTATGGCAATAAGTCAATTCATCGGCATTAATGAAATATTACAACATTAGAACTATTTAAAAGTTTTAAAAATCATGAAATTTCATTCCATTATTTCAACAATCTCAAAATTTTCTCAAACATTTCATTTTTTAAAAAATTCAAAGTTTATGTATAGAATATAATCTAACACTAAGCATGCACAAACAAATAAATTTTTGATTATCAAATCTTATAAATCAATTAAAAATTGTGAAAAATATGCTGATTAAAATTACAAATTCACATTCATGAGGTCGATTAATACAACCACAAATATATTTCATTATGTTTTCTATTTTTTCAACCTTAACTTTTGGATTTATACAATCATATATATAATAAAGAAATAGTATGATAGCTTAATGTTTTAAATACTTTTTTTTCCATCTCGAAAGGCATATCATCAAAATATGGTATTCTTTGTATTGTTAAAGATTTTAATCATGCCATATATGTACCTAAGTGTACTACAAGATGTGTGAGTATATATAGATGGACATTGATTTGCTGTATCCTAAAAAATTTAATTAATTTTAAAAATAAAAATCACAAGTCTTAATTTGATTATTTAATAAATATTTTACTTTTTTATTATTAATGAACTTTCGTATAATATAATGGTAACAAATACATAATCACACATCAAATATGTTAAATCACAATGATGTCTGATATATAACATGATTTTTTTTATTTTTTATGCCTACTAATTTATTGAATATAAAGATCTTATAGTTTACTAGATATTTTAATATATGTGTAATGTATTTATAATATATTCTAATAAAGATGAACCTATATTTAAGTCTATATGTAATATTAGGTTTATTATGTGATTAATATATTTAATAAAAAAAATCTCAGTTGGGGGATATTATCTAATGGTTCTAATGAACATATATAGGAACGCTATTATTCAAAACATAATCAAATGTTATATTATAAATTTTATTTGTATTTAATATTTCATAAAAATTATCAAAAGACTCGTATATGATAATATCATAATTAGAATAAAAAATATCTTGAAACCCTAATATTCTTCTATTTATTTTCCAGTTAGAATTAGCAAAGTGAGCAATTACACATGAAAAATGAGTGTTACCATGAGTAGCTCATATATCAAGCATCACTAATACGACTCTAATATATCTTCCATGTTCATTAGCTAGTATATTTTTTTTCAATTTCATAGCTTTATATTACATTTATCCTACTTATTGACCTAGATTATGACAATTAGTAGGCTAGATGTATTTTTTTATATGATGAAGAATTAACTTGTTTTGGATCTTTTGCAAATTGAAGTGGAAATCTAATACCATCAACCAATCTAATAATGTCTTCTCTAAAAAACTTATGGAGTTAAATAAATGAGATATTTGAACCCATTGTAAATTCAAATTCAACGACCCTATTGTTAAGCTGAGTTTTCGCATAATCTAAATAGAGATATCAAATGAGTCATGTCAACTTCAACCATACCCCCAAAGGCCTCGAACAGGGAAAAGCCCAACCACGCAAGTTGAACCGGCTTACATGATTGAGTTTTTTTTTTAAATATTCAACCTCATCGGGTAATTACTCGATGGGGCTTCATCCTTAACCCATGGCCCACTTGTTACCAATCATGGGTCACTGTGTTGGTGGACCATGATACCGGGCCAGTCATATAAGTCATGCCTGGGTTGGCACGAGGCATGACTCACTCATCCCAGCATGACATAAGTTGTGTCGGGCCTAGTATGACCAATTTGGGCCATGCCTTGTACCATGCCTGGCATGCCCGACTCACTTGGAACCTCTAGATTTAATACATATTGTTTTCTAATACATTATATAGCATGTCTCCTAAGATTTCCTTTCCCACAAATATTTTTGCAGCTTATTTCATAATATCTACATGAAGTCGAATCTTCTTTGTTTCTTCTAATTTTATTATTTTTAAACATCTCAAAATGATTTTAAACTTGATATGTTCATTTAGATAACATATATTTTTTAGGTGCCTAGGAGGACCTATGTCTTGGAGACAAATCAATGTCAAACATTTCAGTCAAATTCTTGTTATATAAATCAAACTCATCTACATTATTACTTTAATTTTTAATACAATAACTTATTGAATTTTTAAATAGTTTGGAATAGAACAAAATTTTTTAATTATCTAAAATTTAAAACCAACAAAAATTAGACAATCAACATATACCTTATAAATTTATAGTCGTGTAACCAAAATCATGTGGACATGAATCTTGATTTGATGGATCAAACACACTCCATCACTAATTAATGATTATAAAATTTATGTACAAAATATTCTACAACATCAATATATTCTAAATACATGAAAGTTAAGGGATCGAGAAATTTTTAGAGAGAAATAGGGATATAATAAGAGAGATAAGAGATGATATTGTTTTATTTAATGAATTAAGATGGAGAAAGAATAACTCAAAATACTTATTTATAAATAATTTTTTTTTTATTTTTAACTAGATAAAATATTTCTATTCATTTTTTTCAATCTAATACTATTAGACTTAAAATTCAATAGTCTGGCACAATCCACATGGATTATCAAAAAAATATATTTTTTTCCATGTCTCATGAATACATGCACATGACAAGGCACAAGGCTCAATAAACGTTGTGGATGTTTTCAAAAATAAATTTTTTTAATTTATTTAACTAGGCAAATTTGGCAATGATCTGAACCCAATCCAATTTCAAAATTTATTAAAATTAGAGGTACGCAAGGTGCATGTATCACAAATTTATGAATTCCAATTTTAAGGCACATGACTTACATGAGCTAAATAGTAACTAGACCCATTTTGCCCTGCTTGGGTCATTTTGTCGGGCATGTTGTGCCCGACAAAATTCAGCACATTGGCATGCTAGCTAGGTACAACTACAACACGGCACAAAATGTGTTGTGGGCTAACATGCAAAGATGCCTGGCACGAGTCCTAGTGCATCTCATCATGCTTCGGTCAATGAAATTAGGTCAGATCTTGGGTTGGGCTTGAGCCACACAACTCAATTATCACCTCTACCCAAAGATAATATTACATATCATAGGAGTTAACGCCTATTATTACAAGTTGGATGCACCAATTTGAAGTTTCTTGGATTATTCATTTGTATCCTGTTAAATTTTTTATAGTACCAATGAAAAATGATCTAATATGAAAGAAGATTGTGTTGGATCTGCTTGAATCAAATAGATAGGGCTTTGATTTGGATTGTATTTTAATTTGGCTTGTTGTAATTTTATAATAGTAAAATATAATTATTATTTTAATCATGTATATTTTTTTTAGTTATTAATATTTTTTATTTATGTTTGTTTTGCTCATTAAATAAAAAGTGAAATCTCATTAAATAAAACGAAAAAAGTGAAAACTACATGGAGTGTGATTTTTTTTTGTTGCATAAGCTATATTTTTTTTTTTGCTCGATTGTTACAAATGCAAATATACAAAAAAAAAAGAGTTTTTTTTATTGCATATTTATAGGAAAAAAAAACAAAAAATGATCTCTCTCATGGGTCTTTCAATAAAGGAAAAGTGCATAATTTTTCCTCTCTCCCATGGTTCAACATAACAATAAAACAAAACAAAAAATCAGAAAAACATTAAAAAAGAGAGGAAGAATAGAGTTGTTTTTTTTAAAAAAATAGATTTACATGTAAAATGACATAAATATTTACAAGTGTGTTATTGTTGTGAAGAGTTTCTAGACATAAACTCCTCTTATATCTTGTAATATATTTGAAGAAATTCTTATCTTGAAGTTGAGGAATTGAACTCAACCTAAAAAATAACGCTAAATTACATTTGGAGCATTCTCCCCAAAGCATTGTGTTTACATTATTTTACTGGATTTTTTTGATTTTTAAGGTTTTAAATTCTAAAAAAATTATCTTGGTTCAAAATATAATTTTTGGATATTTTATCTTTTATGATTTTTTTAGTACGTGTGAAGAAGTATTTAGTATACTTAATTCATATATGCGATATATAAACCTGACATTTGAGATTTATTGTGCATTTTGAATTTTATGTTTTAGAATTATAGAATAAATTATAATTGATTCTGAATTTAAGTTTTTCATCATGCATTGAAATAAATTTCAGAATTTGATCTAATTGGTTTTTAATAAAATAAAATTTGGGCAGAATTTTATTTTTTATAAAAGTGTGTATTTTCAAAACATATAAATTTAATCTCATATGAGTTTTGAATTATAAAGGATTTTGTTGTGGAAAACAAATTTGTTTTATGTTATTTTTGGTGGTTTCAAAGTAACTACTAACTCATCCATATTTCCCCAACAAATCACATTATAGAAAGTCATTTATACTAACAATTAGTTTTAAAGTTTGGGTTTTCGATATTGATACCTCCAACAAGTAGTATCAGAGTTGGTTGCTAATTTTAGTACTTGGTAGCATAACCTAAGCTGAGAAGGTTATTTAGTGATATCTATGTAATTTCTAGTTTATTTTATAACATCAAACTAATATGAGGTTATCCTGATAGCAATAAAAGTGATATCAGACATAATTTGTGATATTTTTATTTGCATGATTCATTTATGGTTTACTTTGACACAATACTCTCATGAAGGACTACTTTGTGATAATTAAGTTAAATGTAGCTAATTATCATATTTGAAAAAATAAAATACATAAATATCTTGTTATCAAATAATCATATGACCCTATTAAGGAAAAACCAAAACCTGAAAAAATAAGTGACAAAAAATTGAAAGACTTGCACTTTAGGAATGCCTCTATCATTCACCAATGGATAAGTGGTGATACTTTCAACATATTGCCGAAAAAATGAGGGCTATACAGTTGTAGAAAAAAAAACTAGAGTCTATATTTGAAAAGAATATGTTAACTAATAAATATTAATTATTAGAAACTTATTTAATTTAAAGTTTAAAGATAGAAATCAAATAACAGAACAAATCAATCTTTTTTAGGGGCTCATGAATCACCTTGCTTCTATTAAGATGCTCTTAGAAGATGAGGTCCTTGCATGTCTATTTCTAAGCTCATTTCTAAAAAGTTAGAATAACTTTGTAGTTTTATTGAGTATTTCAGTGCCCGATAGAAATTGTATCAAAGCATTTTGTCATGGAAAATCTATTGTCTAAAGAAACAAGGATAGATAAAAAAGGAAATTTTTTTATGGTATCCGTATTTCTGAGAGATATGGTAGGAGCACAACTAAGCACACACTAAGTGATGGAAGAAAATATTCATCCAAAGGCAAGTGACGAAATAGAAAAGTAGTCAAATGTTACCATTATCATAATATGAGACATGTGACAAAAGATTGCTATTTTAAGAGAAGACTATATCAAGATCATGCAAGAGGAGAGGAGATATAGATTAGAGAAAGGATAACATCATCTTGAAAGTTGATTTGATGCTAAATAATGACTATAATTCTGCAAATCTAGTGTCTTATAAGAGTGATTAGCTTATTGGCTCTTGAGCTTTATTTTATATCACCAGTATATTAATTTTTTCACTACATATTCACATGGGGACTATGGCATAGTAATGATGGGTAATAATGCATCATCATTTATATTGGGCATAAGATATATTTGTCTACAAATATAGATTAGATATCTTGTAATACCATAAGAAGTTAGTTAAACACCCAAAATTCATATGAACATAATGTCTGTCGACATGAGGATGACATGAAATACATAAATTATTTTGTTGATCATCAGTGGAAAAATGCCAAGGGCTTATTATTCATTATGAGGGGTAAGGAGAATATGTTATTTACCATTCACAAAAGAGTTCTTGGACCTAAAGATGGGTAAATCTTGTTTATCAAAAGAGTGAAACTAGTCTTTGACATGCGAGATTTGATTATATGAGTGAGAATGAACTTCAGTTACTAGATAGAAGAAATATTCTGCTATTTGATCATGGAAACTCTTTTGATGAGTATATGGACTATATACTTGGAAAAAGTTATATAGCACCTTTTTACTTTCTTTTCCATTCAAAGAGATTGAATATCATAGATCATATACATAAAGATGTATGCTCTATACAAAGATTAGTAATTAGTGAGTCATTTTACTTTGTGACATTCATTGTCTATCATTAAGAATATATATGGATTTGTACTAAAAAAGAAAGACCATATCTTTCATGTATTTAAGGATGTCCACTACAAAGTTGAGAAAGAGACCAACATGAAACTGATTTTCAATCATTATGATAATGAGAGAAAATATAAAGGTCAATTAGAAAGTTATTATATATCTCATGACATTAGTCAACCAAAATATCACAATAAATGGCACTACTAAGAGGATTAAATAGACTATTGAGAAGAGTATCTGATACAAGCTTTATAACATATCTTTCCAATGATTTTTTGGAGAAAGTTATGCATGTGAATTTTGAATTAATTAATGTGTCATGTTGCTACATGTTCGATACTCTGAGTACCGACTCTTTTGGGTTATTTGACATATATTTATTGATGTGTTAGTACATGTTTGAGATTTTATTAGTGAAATCAAAAATATTTTATTTAAAATTGATACACATGATGGAGTGATGACTTTAAAGGAGAGAAAAGAAATCAAGAGGCATCAAATATTGTCACGACTTGTTTACACCTTCCACACTTTTGTTGAGAAATTGTGTCATCATGTCTTGGTTATAACTCTATAAAATTAGTCATGGTAATTATTGTATGTCATGACTCTATCATTAAGTTGCCAATTATTTTACTGTGTAACATAATATTTATGGACATGATATTTTCTTGGAGTCATGGCCACACTATTTTAAAATAACATAATGGTTTAGATGTTGATGGATAAGATGCTATTTAGAATTAAAATTTATGATTTTAATAATATCACGGGCCCATGCATGTTATTAATGATAGATGGTGATAAGAAAATCGTGAGATACACTCATATGATATGATAAGAAGGAAGTGACAAACCTTCTAATCTTAATATATAAGGTAACTCTATGTGGGAAAGCTCAAGATTCAAGTAAGTTTAATTGTCATGATAATGATATATAAGAAATCAAAAGTATAAAAATATTTAAGATAAATCTATTGTGCATATTACAGAAGAACTGATCTTTTAGTGATGTAAGGGTTAAGTAGAATTTTTAAATTAAGGATTTCATCATAGTATGGAGTCATGTTTCGGTCATGGAAGATAGTGATAGATATGTCATAGGATATATCCAAATGTTGGTGTTTTGTATGGTGGTGATAACACTGTGAGTCATTTTCTCTTATATGATGTTTATATGTAAGATTTATGAGAAGACGTATGCTAGTTATCTTGAGTATAGTTCTTATGAAACTAAAAACATAAATACATCTAGCACCACAATATTTCACATCCTTGAGATATTTTAGATCAAAGAATAGAAATACACACTTAAAGTAGTCATCAAGTTCAGTTGGTATATTTCCAAAAAGGAGTATACATGAAATGACAAGTGATCGGAATGACATGTAATTTAGAGGTGAAATATCAAGGTACAATTATAAGGGGATTATCATTGGTAGTGATAGCCAAGAATGGTAGCTATCTTGTATGCCAAACGGATACTAGGATATTTCACACTCATCTACCATTTGTTCGACAGATGAACCTAATATTTTCCAAATACTAAAAAAAATATTATCATGTATAAGAAAGTGAGTCAATCAAAAGTTTTAAGTATCTTTCCAAAAACTCAAGTCAATCTACTTAACTCAGGAAGTAATTCGTTCATTTTTTATTGGTTAGATTGCCCACATTATTCATCTTTAATCAATATCTAGGTTTAAGTTTACTTTACCACTTGTATAACTCATATACATATGAAACTTCATTGGGCGAGAGACAATCATCCAACAAGCTTTTGTGATCATGTCATAAATGATAAGTTTTTGCATAATAACAAAGCCACATTAAGGTTTTAGTATTGTTATTATAGATTATTTAGTTTGATTTGTCAATTTGAATTATCATAACTATCATTATTAAAAATAACTATGTTTTTAATTGTTTAGATAATAATTATTGATTTGTGTTTGTGTTGTTTTTATATTTTTTGTTTCTTTATTTTTTAGTAGAAATTCTAGAAATTGAGTAGAAATTATATTATTAGATTAACAACCTTGGACTTATAAATTGAGAGAAAATAAGAGCACTTTTAAAATAGAGAGCTATGAGAAAAACTATGGAAGAAGCTGACATCATGGAAACCACCAAGGATGCTAATGACAAGCTATTTAATATCCCAATCCTCACTGCACCTTGGGTAATTATTGGTATAAAACTATGATTACTAATTTCTTCGGTGTTCAAATGCAACATATTCAAGCAAATTAATTTGAGTTAATGCTTAGTTTGATAGCTATGATGCAACACCATTAGTATAATAATTGATTTAAAAAAATCGAATAGTCATATCATAATTTTTTTGGAGTTAGACAGATTGAAGGCAATGGAGGCCAACATCGATGTGATTTTTAATATATTAGGAGCCAAAAATAGCAAGTGACTAAGTAAGGAAGAAATTTCTATTTTGTAATAGTAAAAAATTATAGATTTCAACCCTATTTATCTAGTGGAGGAAACACATTCTTGTAGAATAATAAGTATATCTTTAGACCCAACAATAATGCTCCCACACACTATATCATACAAATGTGAGAAATTAGTAAAGTATGTCGTATGGAAGTCATGGGAATATGTAATAGAACTTGAGGCAATTCGATACAAAATTTGGAAAAAACTCAATGGAATACCAAATGTATGGAACCTCGAGCTTCAATTACAAATACCCAAATGAAATAGTAAAGCCGTCATTGGAAGATACAATTCTTCACTTGCTAGAACATATGAATATAGTAATAAAAATTATTGAGAATCAATTTGGACAATTAACATTATTAATGAAGAAGAATAACATAAATGAATTACAAATTAATATCGAGCAAATCCAAAAAAATACTTATCCATCATACTCAGAAGTGGCAAAAAAAGTTAGAGGAGCAATAAGTAGAAGTGAATACTAAAAAAAGATGTTGAATAGAGAAAGAAGTTGTGACTGATGAAGTCCCAAATTTTTCTTAAGCCAGATGCCCAATTCCATGACATTTTCTAAAGTCATGATATTTTCTAAAGCCATGACATTCCTCAAAGTCATGGCATCCATATAAGTTCCTGCCCAACATACATCTCTAGTTTAGATACATGCAGAAGTGGAGGATGATGAAATGAAAATTGGCAAACGCCATGAAATGAAGGATGTGCTAGAGAATGATTATGGAAATGATAAACTAAATCTTCTGCTTAACCTTTTTTTCTATATTGTTTTGCAAAGGGGAAGCTTGATGACTAATTTGAGAGGTTTCTCAATATCATCTTGAAGTTAGGAGTTAATATCTCATTTTTAAAAGCTTTATCTGATGTGCTCATTTATATGAAGTTCATAAAAAATACCATAAGAAGCAAGAGAAAGTTGAAGATGTATGAAATATTGAATATAACTATAAGTATAGCACCATCATAGAATGTAAGCTCTCAAAAAAGCTAAAAGATCTAAGAAGTTTTATGATTCTATACATTATTAGAAAGCACACTTTGTGGAAAGTATCATATAATCATAAATCAAATATTAATTTAATGTCACTATTCATAGTATAAACATTGAACCTTGGTGATATAACTTTCACCTTTTTCTCACTTCAATTGTCCGATTGATTAATCAAAAATTTGAGAGATATTATTGAAGATGTGATGGTGAAGGTTGGCAAATTTATTTTTTCTATAATTTTTTTTGTGCTTGATATGAAGGAAGATCAATATGCTCTATTGATCTTGTGATGACAATTTTTTTATCCAATAGATTGATATTAATAGATTTCAAGAAGAAAGAATTCATAGTTCATATGGGTGAAGAGAAACTAAAGTTTAATCTCTACATGAGCCTATATATTCTAGATGATGACGAGAAAGATTACTAGAGAATAAATAGTCTCCTATGCATCACCATGAGACAAAATAAAGACTTCATAATGTATAACTTCGTGAAAGATTATTGGCTCGAAGAAGATGGAGAAGATGATTAACTATAATCACTTTAGAGTGAAGAAAATATAATAAGTTTCCATGATGAAGAAGACTTCTATAAAATTGTAGCATTTTTTAAACGCATGAGTCATGACTTCTGGAGGATCCAAGTCATACTACTTTGAAAATGTGAAGAAAAACATTCAATTGATGGAATTTCCAAATCAAAAATAAGAGAAATTACTGAGAGAATTTTGGTGATTATAGAAGAAATACAAGCAATTCCATATCTGATGGTTGATTTGCTAGAAGGGAAAGAGCAGACAAAGATAATAATTATTGAATATCTAAAGGTAGATGAAGAACTAATAGTTATAATAAAGAAACTATGACTTCAAAAGAAGTCATGGCTTTATTTGGTGAAGCATCGAAGTAAATATTGGTAGGAGATAAAGCCGTGACAATGGAGTAATAGAAGCTTTAAAAAATTATTATTTTTTTTTCAAAACCATGAAAAATGGATCCAAAGAGAAATTCATGAAGCTACAACTTCACAACAAGTTGTATCCTTATCATTGGTGTTCATAGGTAATGATACCATGACATCTCACAATGTTTTGCCATCTATAAAAGAATAACCCAAAGGAGAAATAGTAAAAATGACTTAATACTAAAAGAGAATTCGAAAAGACAAGCATAAGAGAAAGATTATATTGGAAAACTTGTTTTGACCATTGAAATTATTGAACAAATTGAAGATCCAATAATGGTCTAGCCAATGATATTAAACTTAGTGCTTCATGTGAGGTAACCTAAGTAGGTAGTTTTAGTTTGATGAATAAATTCATTGTTCGCACTGATTCATACACAATATAATAAATCTCTAGATTCAAGATTTTGTTTCCAAATGAAAATAGTAAACCACAATATTCAAACTTTTTTTTGATGTGGAGTTGTGTTTCTTCCTTATTATGTTATTGATAAGTTCAAATATAGAGGGAGAATTATTGTTCAAAGATGAATACTACTTTTAGTGTGTGGGTTTGTTCGGCACTCTCCATATTAACTTTTGTGGGTGATTTAGCTTATATTTATTGATGTGTTTGTATATAATTGAGCTTTAATTGGAGAGATTTCACTAAATATATATTTTTAGGAAATTTGATAAATATTATAAAATCATGTATATTTTAGGTAAAATTAGTGCACTTGGTGGAGTGATAACTTGGAGGAGAGAAAAAAATATAAAGTTGTGATATTTTTTAAATAACAACTTGTTTATGCCTTTCACAATTTTATTGAGTGGTTGTGACATCCTTTCTTGGTCAATACTCAATAAAATTAGTTGTGATAATCTTTATATGTCATGACTTTACCATCGAGTTGACATAATCTTTATGGTTATAATATTTTCTTAGAGTCAGAGCCATACTATTTCTAAAATATAATAATGGATATGACTTTATTTTTGTATTACGACAGTCAAGTATCCAACCAGTGTAAGAAGTTATGTCATTTTCTAGTGTCATGACTTAATTAGTATTTAGCCAACATACTATAGAGTATTACCCTAGTCATGAAATTTCTAGTCACTATGATTTTTTGTTCCAAAGTGTATTTATCCTAGTCATGATATTTTCATTATCACGACTTTCTGCTCCAGTTAGAAAAACAAATTTCTAGCACTTTGAATCATGTTCTAGAGGCAAATGAATAAGACGTGACTATTCCTAGCACCATGACTTTGCATTACAAAACAAAAATATCTTAGTCATGGTGTTCCTAGTGCTGCAATATCATGTTTTAGAGGGTAGTTAATTGAGCCATGACATTCATTACTATTGTGACTTTTGTACTCTAGAAAGAAGATCCAACATGACAATAAAATCAAGATCTCAAGTACCATGACTTCCATCTTATAGCATCTCATAGATTCTCAAAGTATAAAAGTAATTCTTAAAAAATTTTGAGAAAAAAAGAGAAGATAGGGAAATTACATTCTGAGCCAAGAGCAACAAATCCTAGGCGACACAAGTTCCAACCCCCAATTAAGGGTAAATCCAAGCCAAACATAAATAATAATTATTTGGGATTAAGTTTTAAGAGTTAGATCTTCAATAGAATTGTTATTGGTAACCCTCAATTCCATGAGATACCGTTCAAAATATCTCACTCAGATTCTTCTCAATTGTTTGGCCAAATTGGAATGTAGTGTTGGTTTTTATGTATTCGAGTATTGATGATGTAATGTGATACTATTTATATTTGTCATAATATTGTTGTTTGGATATTGTTAGATATTGTTTGGATAATATTTATATTTTCCATAATGGATGACAATAGATATGTCATGAGACACACTTACTTAGTTCGATAAGAAAGAACTAACAACTCTAATTAATTTATTCTTTGAGAGAAAATAAGCCAGGGTATCAGAGTACGACCATTTTACTATAATTGAAGTAATTATGTTTTGACTCAATAATAATGTCCCTAAGCATTACCATATGAAAATGATAAATTATGAAAACTTTTCACATGGAGGCTATAGAAATGGCCAGCAAAATTTTGGGCAAGCTTCGAAGAACTTTGGAAACAAATCAATGAGTTAAAATATTCAAAGTGGATCAAACTCAAATTATCAATCTTCAAGGAGAAAAGAAAAGTTTAATATGGAGGATAAGCTGAGTGTGATGCTAATAGAAAAGAAGTAATAAATAACCACCAATATTATCATATGGAGAGGCTTGAAGCAAGAATAAATCACATGAATTCGGCAATGAGGAATATAGATAATTAAATTAGACAAGTAGTAATATTGATGAAATGGAAATAAACTAATGAATTGCCAAGTGATAGATACTAAGGCAAACTTAATAAAGTGCCTAGCAATAAAACTTTGAAGTAAAAGAGAGTTAGGGGAAAAAAAATGTAGCAAGCTGAATCTAAAGGGTCTAGAATTTATAGTTCAATGACTTTCTCTAAAGTTATGGCTCCTGCTTTGATCTTCCTAGATATTGCAACTCCCTCTAAGACTCTATCCAAAGACAAATACTCCACTACCATGGAATCTTCTAAAGTAGCAACTCCTATGGAAGTACATACCCATCTCTCACCCCTAGCTTCATATGAAAGAAACAAAGAAACAAAGAGCAAATAAGGTTATCCAAAGCTATGGAGAGAATAATGTGAACCAGGATGAAGCTAAAAAGAATTTTCTAATGAATCTTTTATTTCTGCAATATTTTAGGAAGGACATGTCAAATTAGTTGAGAAAATTTCTAATATTTTTTGGAAACTAGACGTAAATATACTATTTGCTGAAATATTATCTCAGATGTCAAATTTGGTGAAATTCATGAAGGATGACACGAGTAGAATAAGAAAAATAAATATGTACTAGACCAAGAATATGACTGAGCAATGTAGTGCTGTTATTCAATAAACAATCTCGAAAAAATTGAAGGATTTAGAGAGTTTTATTATACCTTATAAAATAATAGGGGATCACATATTTCATAAGGTATTATATGATTTTGGATCAAATATTAATTTAATGCTATTATCAATTGCGTGAATATTTTTATCTCAGAAAAATTATTCCAACATCTTGATCATTCCAAATGGCTAATAGGACAATCAAGCATCCTGATTGCATTGCCAAAGATGTTTTAGTTAAGGTTGATATTTTTATTTTTCCAATCAGTTTTGTTGTATTGAATGTGAAAGATTATTATGTACTATTGATCTTGAGATATCCATCTTGGAAACTAGACAAGTTCTTATTGATGTCAAAAAAGGGGATTTTACACTCCATATCAGTGAAGAGAAAGTAAAGTTCAATCTTTACAAAGGCTTTTAGAATCCAGATAATGATGAGTAGTAGTGTTGGAGAATAGATAATCACCTATGTATGGAAATGTAATACAAGTCAACTTTATATATAAGGATTTTCTAAAAAATTGCTAACTAGATGAAGATGAGAAAGATGACATAGAAGAGAAACTTTGTAGTTGTTAAAGAGATGAACCGGAAGATAAGGAAGATGATTGTTATGAAGTCGCTATATTCTTTGAAAGCATGGTTTGGATACTTTTAATGAAGACAACTTTAAAAAGGCTAAGGAAAGAAGCAAAATGCTTAAACTCTCTATATATGGACAAATAATGGTAGAATCCAAATTTGTGACTGACAAAACAAATGAAAAAGACATTGCTAAATAGAAATTCAGAGACTTTGTAAACTCAAAAGCTCAATGAAAAATCCACAATTCTGCCAAATGCAATAAATTTGGTGTTATAGAAAAAAAATTACCTTACAAAAGCTCAATGATGAGGCAATGAGTGGGCTTAGTGGCATGACTTGGGGTTATAGAAAGAAAAAACTCAATGAAAAAAACGCAACAATGCCTAGCACCACAACTTTTCTATTATTAAAATAAAATGACTAGACTAGAATTCAAGATGAAGCCGTGGCCTTCCTCAAAGCCATGACATCTAAAGAGGAAATGCCCAAAGAAGAAAGTCCAATCGATGTAATGTTAAAAGAAAATACCAAAAGAAAGAAAGTAACGATGTACATTGAAAAGCTAGCACGAATGATAGAGATTACTGAAGAAGATGAGAAATTATTCATGGTCTAGTTATAGATGTTAAAAATAATGTTGCTTGGTAGGTAACCTTAAAATTTTTTTTTCATGGTGTGATATAATAAATACAAGGTACCAATCACATGAATAATTGTACATAATTATTTCACCCATAAATATAGTTATAGAACTTTCACAGCTTTTATTATGTCCAAAATGAGGAGTTGCTCAACTATATTTGAGAGATTACGACACTCAAATTTTATAATAAAAAAACATATTGATTGTGATAATGTGCGATTCAGTTTTTTATGATGGGGAAGTCATTTCTCAAGGTGTAGCATTAGTATTAGTGTGAAATACCAAAAATTATATTATATTTTGGTAGTTTTTAATAATATGTAAGTGTAGAAAAGAGCAAAAATTGAAATGATTTCACTAAATTGGGGTATCGATAGATTAAGACAAATAATAGTGAAATCATTATATTTTTGAAGGTGGTTGGTGACTTGGTGATAGTGGTCTTAAAATGTAGTTTTTGTATCTATTCTTAGCTGAAATTATATTTAATGGCAATCTTTGTAATCACGATTCTATCACCTGGTTTGTATTACTCTTTTATTGTGTAACATATTTTTTTTAGATGTAATATTATCTTAAAGTCATAACTACACTTATTTCATGAAATTTATTTGAACATGACATTAATTTTACACTGTATCAACTAAGTACCCCACTAGTACTAAATGTATGGTCATTTTCCAATGTCACAGCTTTATCTTTATTAAAGTTTACTATTTCTAAGTCTAGAGCTACAATCATTCTCCAACGCCATGACTTTTGGGCTACACAAAGTTATAGAGAGCAATACTAAAGCTATGACCATTTTAAGAGTTACAATATTTGGCCCTCAAAAGAAGGCAAATTGTGCCCATCACCCAGCATCATGACTTTGAGTCATAGGAGGTAAATGCCAAATCCATGAGTCATATGAATTAAGAAAGATAATCATCATAATAATCTTGAATTTCATCATCATCTTCTTCACCTTGAACCAAGTGCATCAACAACCCTGGAGATAATTTTTACACTTCCTAGGTGATCCATGAGCAAGTAAGGGATGTAAGATAAAAGCTAAATCCTAGAGTTGGAGGGCATGATTTCCAAACCCCGAACTTTATGATAGATCATGGTGATTCAATTAAAATTTCATGGGTTTAAGATTTTGAATCCTAGATTCTCATGAGGGTTGTCATTGATAACTTGATATTTTAATGAAATTTCTTCTCTTATACCTCATGTGAAGAGTTTTGTATGGAAATAATATGTTTTAAATAAAAAATCTAAATTATAATGCTAGTTTGAAAATTATTACCAAACTAGTATATCTGGAAACAATATGACAATGACTGTCATTGTGAACGATGGTCATTGTCATGCTTTTGAATTTTAAAAATCAAAGGCTGGCATTGTGAATGTCTACTATTGAAAATACTATGGAGATCCCATTATTATTATCTCAGCTTGCCCATCTACTCAAACTCCATCTCGAACAAAACCAATTCATCACTTGTCAAGCTAAATTGAGGTTTAAGGTTCGTTTGTTTTGATTTTATGATGTATGAATAATTTGAATGTTTATTGTAATGTTTGATTTATGTTGTAAAATATATATTGATAGAATTGGTGATTAACTAGAATTGAAAATAGGATTTTACTATTGGTTGGTTTGTGCATATTATTGTGTTAGACAATAATAAGTAAACCACAAGGCTCACTAAAATATGCAATAGGAAAGAAGTGATTGCCCTTCTGACTATGAAGCATGGGAAAAACATATACATTAAAACATAATATTGAGATTTATTAGTCATTGTAAGTATGACACTAATGAAGCCAAAAACATGGATACTTTTATATGCCAAATTATTATATATGTCTTAGAAGAATTGACCTTCAATTGATGTGAGAAATTTTATAAAATATTTTCCTAAGAGTCTCATCTTAAGTGTATGAGTCATATCATCATTGTAGAGAATGATGATAGGTAATCTAAAGAATATGCATGAGTAGAAGTAGTTCATGTGGTGGTGATTTCCCTTTAAATTGCTCTTACTTCTATGGTTTTAACTAGTGAAATTTGAGAAAAAATATATGTTAATTGTACGGGCATGGTGCTTACAAAGTCAAAAGCAGAAATACTTTTAAGACCATATCAATTCGAAGTCTTTAGGACACTCAATATCAGAGAATAAAAATTAATATATGAAGCAGCATTCAAAGGTAGTTGATGAGTTTTCTAAAGGATATGAACTTGTAAATGACCATTGAACTTTGCTGGGTGATAAAAATATATACCAATGAGATATCTACGAGGGGATCATTATTAGGATGTGCTCAATAGTAATAACCACCTTATATGTAATTAGGACAAAAAGATATTCTAATAATAATCCACCATTTATCCTGTATCCAAACTCAACATATCAAATTATTTAAATATGCATCAAATGAATAAAAATGGACAAATCCTAGGATATAAAAATCTCATCTAAACCCTAAATTATCTTCTTTACTAGAATAGTGCGGTCTCTCTATTGATTGGCCAAATTATAGATATAATCTTTATGAGATCAATATTTGAATAAAAATCCTTTTTATAACTTGTAGGATCCATATACTTGTGGATTTGTATTGATGAGAGACCCTCACCAATTAGTTTTTGGAATACTATCTAACTAATAAAATTAAGCAGTGTAACAAAGTCACAATAACCATATTCTGCAATCTTCTAGCAATGGAATTTATCTTTGCTTTCACATCTAACTATTCATTCAAGTTAGGCATACCTCATGTTTTCACTAGGTTGTGACTTAGCTCTTTCAAATTTATCATCAATTCATTCATACCAACTTTTGGGACATGATCTTCTAATAACATGTCATAATAATAATTCATAAGTATATAAATATCAAATCAATGGTGTGAGCAAGAAGTTATAATATCATATTTCTTTTCATCACTCATAAAATGTGTCATTCTCCATACCCACAAAATTCATAATTTTCCAGTTCAACATGTTCATATGATGAACCTGAAAGACCTTTAAAAACTTTGCATACATATCACTTTAACTCCAAAAACTTCTACATCTCAACAAACTATACCGTCTTCCACTATCATTGAATGTCATATGAAAAAACTTCAATCACATCAAGTTAATCGAGGTCAATCTCTACTCGCTTGTAATTTCTCAATTGTAAGTAGTGATTATTATAGCACACTCCATTAAATATAGAAAAATATTTTATAAAATGTTGTCAAATAATTATATGTTTGATTAGTTCCACAATATAAGATTGTATATTTTCTCTTGATTGATGCATATAATCTTGTAATGCATGATAATCATTGTGATTTTCCTCATTGTATCTATTTTGAATTTGTTCAACTTCATCACAAGTCTCCATCATAAAAAAAAAATGTTTTCTTGAGTAGCTAAAACAAATGAGTTATAATTATCTATTCACCCTCTAATCATACAAATCAATAATAGCACGCAAAGTCATGATCAAAATATTGCATATACAAAAATATTGAATATCAAAAATTCATTGAAATCATCTGGATAATGGTGTCTTTTTGATCACATGTCCCAACTTCAACAATCATAGTATAGAATTGAAGGTCATCAACTTTGATTGATTTGCTTGGAGTAGGATGAAAGATATAGAAATAGAAAAAAAATTAGTTGATAGCTGACCTACTAGATAATTTTGGAAGTTTTTGAGAAATTCACTATAATTTAAGATTTGATAGGTAATGTATTGGATATATATTCTATGAGTTGGAAATTAATAAATAATTTTTATGGTTGATTAAAGTATGAAATTTTGAGATTTATATTTATAAATTAAATTTTCAAATAACTTAAATGACTTTCAAAGATTATTTTCACAAACCATAATTTTCAATTTAGTTTCTCATACCATTTATAATAAATACAAGCCATCAAAGACAAATAAGAATTCATAGAGTAATCATGTGAAATTATAAAAGTACAATTATAATGATTAAGAATGTATATGTGTTTTCGACCAATTGCATGGCAGTCTGATAAAAAAAATGTACGTATGGTCTAATATTGGAAACTATAAGGTAAACATACGAGGATCTCATTCAAATCAAAACAGAGTATGTCTAGCCTAAAATCATATCCAATTTTTTGTCATTAATGATAGAATATTGAAGATGATTTTAAGATTACATTATATAGTTGTATATTATAATAGTAAATTAGTTTTAGCCTTACCATTTACATCACTCTGTATATATTTAGAACTTCTATCAATAAAATGCATGAGAAAATGTATTCAATGAAAATAATGGCAATATCTATTTCTTTATCTGGTATCCGAGTAGGAAGACATGACAATGACTTGGATCAGTGACTCATTAGAGATCAGTCTCTCTGATCTCTAACGAGTCACTTAATGGTAATGTGCATTGAAGCCTAATCATTGAAGCCTTACCATACATGCACAATCTTTTTTGACAGTAATGTTCATGAATGGACTTCTATTGATGGATGACACAAGCATCTTGGGCATCCTTCTTTTAAAATTATCCATCATCTTGTTAAAAAATTCTCTTCCTATTTCATCAAATAAAAATTTGTCTTCACTATGTTATTCATGTTTTATCAATAAAGCTCATCAACAACTCATTCATGCCAATAGTGTCTAAAGCCATGAGCCACTTGAACTTCTTTACACTAATGTGTGGGGTCCTATTAGTTATACTAGAATTGATGGATCAAGATATTACCTTTTTCTTTGTTGATCATTATATAAAATATGTATGGTTTTATGCAATTGTCAATAAATCATGTGTTTCTAACATTTTTCTACATTTCAAACAATTTGTTCAAACTTGCTTTCAAAAATAACACTATACTCCAAAAATGGTAATGAGTTTATTGCTTTAAAATAATATCTCTTGCTTCATGGAAAAACCAACTATACTATTATTCTCCACACACCGTAATAAAATGATGTCTCTAAACATCATCACCATCATCATCTCATTGAAGCAGGCCTTATGTTCAATCACGATGCTCATCTTGATTTCTCTATTGGCCCTATTCCTTTCAAACATATTCTTACCACATAAATAGACAATCCATTACCCATGCCCCACCTTTCGAAAAAATCACCTTTTGAAGACATTTTTGGTCAAACATCTAATTATTTGAAATTAAAAAAATTTGGTTACCTTTGTTATCCTCTCACATGACCCTATAACTCAAATAAAATGTAGCCCAAATCCAAAGCATATCTTTTTCTTAACTATTCCACAACTCAAAACGCATATAAGTATTTTGAACATCAAACAATTTTTTTTTCTCATGGCACTTGATGTTAGATGAAACCCAAGATCAATCTAGCCTCTCTCAACATAGGTCTTCTGTGCTAACCTAAAAAACATCAGACCCTCTCCAAGTTATTTCCCTCCTTTTGGTACCTAATAGATCTTGGTGTCTTCATCACTAGCATCTGGTGCACCATCATCCTTGCAACCTTTAGAATTCACCTGCTATTGTGACAGTCTCTTCAGGTACTTTTGGATCCGCTGGTTCATTACTTCATGATTCCTTGCCAGTTATAGATCACACCCTATCTCATTCGAATCCTTCTTTAGACGACAATAGAATTGTTTCTCCCTTAACACCCTATCTCTTATTACTTTAGATGACATCCTATCTTTTTATTCATTGTACAAATATCTATCTTTGTTCAAAATTTCCTCTTCCAACATCCAACTATGAATTTCACAGATCCTACCCACACCAATAATTCTTTCAAATGCATTCATCACATGACCACAAGATCAATGAAACCAAATCTTCAAACCCAAACATATCCATATAGTGTCCAAACATTCTCTTCCCCCAACCACTGAATCAATGAGTGTGAGCCAAGCCATTTCTCAACTCACTAGGATGAGATCATGTCCAAAGAGCTCACTTCTCTAATGAAACAAAGGACTTGAGACCTAGTTTTACCACTCTCAAACTATAAACTCATGGGCTGTAAGTGAATCTTATGAGTAAACAGGCATGCTGATGGGTCCTTGGATAGATTCAAAGCTCATCTAGTTTCTAAGGGTTATGATCGACACCTTAGTATTGATCACAAAAATACTTTTAGCCATGTGGTAAAACCATCAACAATTTAAATTGTATTATCTATTGTTGTCATGACTGGGTGGAATTTTAGGCAAATAGTTGTCAATAATATTTTTCGAAATGATGAATTAATTGAGACTATTTTTATGGAACAAGCTCCTTAATTCAAAGACTTGTCCAAACCTAACCATGTTTGTAGGTTAAAAAAGGTCATTTATGGGCTTAAAACAAGCCCCATGGGCTTGGTACATAGCACACAAAAATACCATTCTTCAGTTGAGTTTTCATAGTTCCATTACTAATTTCTCCCTCTTCATTTACAATCAAGACTTAAATCCTTGCTATCTTCTAGTTTATATTGGCGATTTTGTTATTACTATAAATAATCCAATTCTCATGGCCAATATTATTAACCAGCTGGGTGATATGTATTCTCTCAAGGATATGGATTTTGTTCATTTCTTCTTGGGGATTGAGGTAATTCCTACTCGGATCCACCAAGTTGGGTAATATTCCATTCATAGAATTATTGGCTGCCTTTTATACCTTTCCTTGACACATCTTTATATCTCATTTGCAGTCAAAAAACTTTCTTAGTTTATGCACAAGTCAACTACAAATCATTGGACAACAACCAAAAAGCTTCTTCCCTACTTGAAGCAAATTATTTTTTTTTGGTATTTAGCTCTACAAAGTTGACCTTACCACTTTAAAGAAAATTCCTGATGCTAAATGGGCTGAAAATGTGGACGAACGCATGTCAACCTCTGCCTGTTTTAGTTTTTTGGACTCTAATCTCATTTCTTGGAGCTCAAAGAAACAAAGAGTCATTGCACACTTCGCAACACTAGCTGAATATTGGGCGCTAGCCAACCCAACTTCCAAGACAATGCATCTTCTGAGATAGTGTGCTTGTCCACTATTCTCAAAGAACTAGCTTTTCTAGTCACATATTCTCTCCAATACTATGTGATAACCTCAGAGTCGCATAACTCAATTTTAATCCAAACAATCATTCATGCATGAAACATATAAAAATTGATCTTCACTTTGTGCATGACTTATTGCAAAAAAGGAAGCCTCTTTGTTAAATATGTGCATACTCAAGACCAAATAGCTAATTTGTTAGCAAAGTCATTAAAGATAACACACAGAATTACTACGTAACAAGATTGGCCTTGCTGATGGAAACTCAATCTTGAAGAGACATATAAGGAAAGCATACAAGAATCTCATTCAAATCAAAACAAACATGTCTAACCTAAAATCATATCCAATATTTTGTCATTAATGATAAAATACTGGAACTGATTCTAAGATTAAATTCTATAATTGTATATTGTAATTGTATCTTAGTTATAACCTTACCATTTACATCACTTTGTATATATTCATAACTTCTATCAATAAAAGGTGTGGAAAAATCTATTCATTGAAAATCATGGCAAAATCTATTTCTATATAGGTATACGAGTTTGATCCCAATGAATGTCAAATAGTTTCTCTTGGATGTTTGTTGGATCACTTATCATGTTATTATAATATGGGCATTACCTACTACAACCCTGAGGCTTTGAGGTAAATATATGAGCCAATAGATAATATGGGATGAGTTTGGGGGAAGGGAAGGGGGACGAGGGACAAGAAATGTATATTTTTTTGGGAAAGAGAGAAGTTCGATACTTAATTTATAGTAATTTGGGTTTCATCTACCAATGATGTGAAACTAAGCTTTGATGGTGGTGAGATGGACCAAGAGAGAGAGAGAGAGAGAGACAAAGAGAGAAAGAGATAGAGAGAGAAAGAGTATGATAATGAATTGGGTTGCCAAAATATATTTTAAAATTATAAAAATGACTTAAATCTCTTAGAGGGCATTTTAGTTCTTAATATAAAGTTTTGGTACAATTTATGTGTGTTTATAATCTTTGACAAAAAAAGAAATTAACGAGACAAAAATAGCATGAAAATCATGTGACATTTGAGTGTTTTAAGTAGTTCAGAAATATTTGTAGAATTGTTGAAGTATTATGTTCCAATTTGTTTTCCTATAAATTTTTGAGTGATAGCAAATATTTGCATTAGTCTATCTAGATACAATCTTATTTTGAATTTTGAGTGCTAAAGTTAGCTAGCCAACATGGACTTACTTTGGATTTTGCAAATGATGGTGAATTACCAAAGCTTTTTAAACATTTGATGTTGTCTTTTGTAATTTTGCAAGTACTTGTGATCATTTAATGTCATATGCCCAATAATATAGTCTCTCAGTTTCATAAGTTTGTTCAAATTGATGAAGCCCTTTGTGTACATATTTAGTTTGCACCCCATGTTCCTACAACCTTATGAATTTTTTAGGTGCTTTAGAATATTGTTTTTGTCCTAATTTCAATGCTTCCTATTTTACTTAGAGCAACTCCAATGGTGGTTGCTAAAAATGGGGTACCAAATACTATTTTATAATTCTGAATAGTGTTTTGGCACCCTTGAATAGTGTTTTTGTTCCAATGATAGGTGCCAAAATGAGATGTCATTTTAATAATCTAATATTTTTTTAAAAAAATTTATAATTAACCTTTGATGGCATTGAAAGTTGTTGAGATGAACAGTAGCCAACCGCTATTTTGCATCCTCTCATTTATCTCTCCAAAGTTGCCAAATATGACACCCCTAGACCTTGGATGATATTTTGCCACCTCTACTGGAGCATGATTTTTTATTATTTTTATATCATTTTAGTGGTTATGGAGATGACACCCCTTATAGAAACTCTCATTAGAGTTGCTCTTAGTACCTTTTTTTCTTCAATGATCTTGTATGCCAAAATTAGAAGCTAAATCACACTAATAATATAACAAACTCATACACACAAAAAAATATTAAACTCTAAAATATTTAACATATAAATTGGGTTAACTATGGATGGTTTACCACTTAGAAGTGGTTGAGTGGAGGTAATATCACCCATTAAATGTACATTTTGAGCAATAATTAATTTTACTATAAGAACATTGAGGAGCATAAGTGAACTATTGGAATCAAAGAAAGTTAAATTTTAAAGTATATGTTAAACAATTTATAAATATTTGTAAATTTTTTCAAAGTAAAAAAGTGAAGACAATCTTGGAATGAAGGTAAATGTGTGCACTTGAGTAGAGTTGTCGAATGGGTCATGTCGGGCCGGCATGACTCTGTTTTCTAGATGCCACAATGATATGAAAGATATTACACAATTTTTAGCATGGGTCATGTCATGCTGACATGACTTTGAAAATGCACAGCTCAGCATATCTTATTGGCTTGCCTTTTGCATGGGTCATGCCATACCGATATGACTTTAAAAATGCACAGCTCAGCATTTCCTATTAACCTTCATTTTGCTTGGGTCATGCCAAGTCTGATCTTGTTTGGTCAGGACATCTTGGATCCATTCCAAGCAAGCCTGATTTGGTTAGCTGGGCCAAAACCTACTCGCACAAGCTGGTGTACCATGTTTCCCACAACATATGGATCAAAAGCTCTAACCCAACTGGCCCAAGCTATGCCATAGGCCAGCAAGAGGCTAGTCTAGGCACGACTCTAATCTAAGCTATGCCATGTTAAGCACGATATTTTTGTGTCATGCCAGGCATTGCATTTTTGTATCAAGCCTCGTATCATGCTCAAGCCACTAGGCCCAACTGACACCTCTTTGCTTGAGTCAAGTTGTGCTATCAATTAGTGATTCATACTACTTTATGATTTTTGGCAAAGAAGTATGAAAATAGATTGAAGACTATATCTTTTTGCTTTAGAATGTTGATATGTAATAATCATAGACTTTATACTTCATGCACCATTAGTGATCCGTACTCCATTAGTGATCCGTACTCCATTAGTGATCCATACTCCATTAGTGATCCATACTCCATTAGTGATCCGTACTCCATTAGTGATTCATTTACGAACATTTGTCAACAACTTCAATAGTTCAAAACTTCTTTGATATTTCTAATTTTATGTGAATTGTACATCATTTATGAGCAACTCACTTAGTGGTTGAGCAAACTTGGAAAATTATTTTATGAAATTTTTATAAGCTATAGTATTTCCAATGAATTGACGTATTTACTTCACATTGTTTGTTGGTGGAAGTTTAACAATAAGCTTTCCCTTTGATTTATTTACTACTATATTATGAATTTTCTATAAAATCAGATGTTGATCAATGATAAAATAATATTTGTTTCCCCAAAATTCATCAAATTTTTTATCAATGAAACCTTTCAATACTATATGACCCAAATATGTATAATCTAGCTCATACTTGTTGAATGAGTTCATTTAAAATATTTTGGTCCTTACTCTTGTAAGTAGTCTAGCTGGCACATGTAGTAATCTTTTGTTGCTCATCACATAGTATATGAGCTTCTAGAATAATCCATTTTTATCATATTAGAATTTTCTAGAGTACTAATAAAAATATGTTATACAAGAAAGAATGTAGAATATTCTAGAAAGCATTGGAAAGTTGATAAAAAATTAAAGCTTGCTTACAAGGTTACATTCCTGATGTTTGCAGCTTCCATTTTAATATTGCCAGCGTCACATAATTGATAACACCATAGGTTGCTTGCTTTCTCATTATTTTTCTACTTTTATTTGTATGACTTCTTCACCTTTGCTAGTTTGCCATGAAATTATATATTTCATTACTCTTGTTTTGCTATTGTTACTATAGTTGATTTTATATTGGGTCAGTACTCATGTGCAATTTACTTTTTTATTGTTACTACTCCAACACTTAACACAAAAAAAAAAAGTATGACATGATTATTACTCAAAATGTGCTATTGAGCTCATATAATGAATCTACTTTTGTATTAGATTCTCTTCGTTGCTATGAATAAATCATCCACATTGCAAGAATAAATGGATTGGGTGATCCTAGAATAGAGAAATGTCAATGCTATCAACTTGGAAAGAAATGATGATCAATGATTATTATATATAATTAGCTTGAATCAACCATAGACTTAGTTGACTACTTACCTTATGTGGTGAACCTGGAAAAAAAATTTTGCAACGTTGAAGCCATGTGCTAAGTTCATTTTAATGGGCCTTACTAAGCCCATGGATAGCCTCATATCTGTTGGGTTTGGCCACCATGCCAAGGGATGTAAGTCCCATTTCCCCAGAATCAGGCATGCAAAGTAGTCAATGAGATGAGCATTGGTGGTCAAGATCATATATTAGGTTTGTAGCACAATCTATGCACTCATGGTTAAGGAGAGAGATCACTATAAAGTGAGATGATTTTCTTTCATGTCTTTAAATTGAATTACATAGATCACTACCGTATGAGATCATTACCAAATGATTATGCTAGAAAAGTCGCATGGGTACATGGCTGTTTGATTATTATCATTTAAGTTCATGATCAATAGCCTTTTCATTGATATTGATAGTCTCTTATCATAACAACTTGTAAGCATATAAGTATGAAACATATGGTTTGGGTAAGAAGATATAGATAACATATTAACTCATCAACTACTAATACAATTTATCATTCCCAAGGCCCAAAAAATTTATAATCTTCTCCTCAACTGACTCATGCAATGGACTAGAAAAAAATTCTTGAAAAACTCTACTTATAGATTACTTCAAGTCTAAAAAATTCTACATATCAATAAATAAATTGAGGTCACCCTCTCTTGAATTGTTCGACACACTTCCATGTAACTTTCTCGATTATATGTATTGATTATCATCTCACAATCCATGAGATATAGAAAGATGTTTCGTAAGATGCAGACAAATAATTGTATGTTGATTGGTTTCACAATATAAGATGGTTTATTTTCTCTCAAATGGTGCACATAATTTTTTAATGTGCGATAAACATTGCCATGGCCATCATCTTCATAGTATTCATTTTGAACTTGTTCAATTTCATCACATGCCTCCATAATTTCAGGAATTTTTTTTAGTCCATGAAGTAATTGAGTTAGTTTTTTATTTTCTCCCATTAATCAACCATAGCTTCAAAGTCATACTTCAAGTATTTCATCAATAAAATTTGTTTAATAGCTTTAATATGTTGACACCATCTCGATAAAGGTGTCATTTTGATCATGTGTCCCAATTAGATGAGTTAAAAATAATTTATAAACCTAAACTTATTCTTGCACTATCACTGATTGCTTAACAACTCTCAAAGAAAAGAATTTAGGGTCATCCATTTTGAATGATTAGATTAGGGTAGGACTTGAGAAAGTGAAACATAAATAAAATTAGTTGGTAGTTGAGCTATTAGATAACTTTACAAGAGCTTGAGAAATTCACTATAATTTAAGATTTGAAAGGTACTATATTGGATAGGAATAATATGAGGTGAAAATTAGTTGCCACAATTTATATGGTCAATTAATGTATGAAATTTCAAGATTTATCTTTGTGAATTAAATTCTCAAATTAAGTTAAATGATTTTCAAATATTATCTTTACAAAGCACAATTTTTAATTTGGTTTACCTAACCATCGATAATAAATGATATTTTTAGAAAGCAACTAATCTAGTGATACACATTCATGATATGTTAGAAGAATATAAAATAATATTTTTCCAAAGAATGCCAAGAAAGACATATGATTTAGCAAAGTAACCATGTGAAATCATAAATGTACATTAGAAATTCCCAACACAAATTACCGCATGTAACCAAACTTCTTTCTTCCCCCCCAAAAAAGATCTAGTCATGCATCCATTGTGTTGTCATCTACTAATGATGTACAAGTAGAGTTCTATGGTGGTGAGATGGAGAGAGAAAGAGAGAGAGATACATAGAGAAAGAGAGAGAAAAAGAGGAGACAAAGATACATACATAGAGAGAGAGAGGGAGAGAGAATATGATGATGATAATGAAGTGAGTCGCCAAACTATATTATAAAATTGTAAAAATGACATAAAGTTCCTAGTGGGTGTTTTAGCCCTTATTTTATAGTTCAGCGGAACATTTTACACGACTCAATGTATGTATTAAGTGGTTGCGAACATCTAACATCTAAATGTTATAAGTAGTTAGCGAATACCTGTAGAATTCCTGAAGCATTCTATCTCAATGTGATTTTTTATGAAGTTTTTAAGTGGTTGTGAACATCATAAGCATTCTATCCATATGAAGTACTTTTTTGCATTTTTTTGAGTGCTAGAAACTGCTAAGTTGAATAGCCAATGTAGTCTTACATTTGAATTTTGCTAGTAATGATGAATAAACCGAAGCTTTCTAGACATCTGACATTGTCTTTAGAATTTTATAAGTACCTGATCTTATGAAATATTATGGACAATAACAAAGTCCAAGTTTCGTAAGTGCTTTCCAAGTGATGAAGCTTATCTTGCACCCTATGTTTCGAATACCTTGTAAATCTTTTACGTGATTGAAAAATATTTTTTTGCATTAAATTCATTTCTTCCAATTTCACCAACTACACTTTTGTTTTCAAAATATTGTTTGCTAAAACTAGAAGGTTAGTCACACTAATAATACTACAAACTCATACATAAATAAATACACTATAATCTAGGATATTTAACATCTAAATTAGGTTATTTATAGATAATTACTACTTAAAAGTGATTAAGTATTGATAATATCACCCTAAAGGTTACCTCTGAGTAGAAATCAAGTTTTCTATGAGAACCATGAAGAGCACAAGCAAACTAACGAAAGCAAAGAAAGTCAAAGTTTCACATTGTTTGTTGGAGGAAGCTTCACAATAAGCTTCCCCTTAGATATTTCTCTACATCTATTCCTCTTTGTGATATGACATAAATCAAAACCATATCATGATCAACAACCATAAAGGAATATTGGTTTCCCAATAAATCATCAATTTTTTATTAGGGCATCAATTTTTTATCTTTGATAATTATACATCTTTCCAAAATTTTAATTTTTCACTATATATCTAGAAACATTGATGCACGATACAATTGAGTTCGAGATATTCTGGAAGAAAAAATTTGTTATACTTGAGAAAGTATAAATAAATAAAAATATTCAAGATATGCTCATATAATTCTTGATTAAAGAAAATTTTAATTTTTTAAAATTATATATTAGTATTTGTTTCTGTTCCTAGAGCAAAGATGAAAACTTATTGTGTCTGCTCGAGATGAAAATACCAGTTTATTTCTAGTTTACTTTGGGATTGCTAGTTTTTTTTTTTTTTTTTTTTTTGTTTTTGTAGCTACAGGTGCACAATTGAAAAGGTTTTAAATGGAAAAAAAAAGGATTTTCAAAAAAAATAATTCAACTACACCCAAGAAAAAATATTTGAAACAAATGATATAAGAGCATTATTATATACCATCAAAGTGGTATCATAGAATTTTGATACCAACACAAAAAAAAACAAATATTCTACAATTCTTCTTTTGATAAATGGTGCCTCATCAATTGATAAGGTTTGTGATTATATGTAAGTGAGAGTTTTATTGTGAAGGCTAATTTTAATGAAAAGTTAGGATTATGTTCATTGTAGCATATACTTATGAGTTGTTGATTTTTTGGTTAGGCGTGAATATTATTTTTCTTGATCAAAATATAGAGGAAGGGCGACTAGTTAAATTAGTAGCTTGTGGGCCTTATATGACACAACAATCATCAAGGCTCGTCATGATACATTTTCTACCATGGTGCTTTTTTGTATTATAAAGATGTCTTTCTGCCTTGATGTTAGTATTGGAGGAATTTGTGCTGAAGATAATTATTTTATCGATTTATACAAATTATTTTGTCATTATTAAAGATGATTAGTTGAAAATTATTCGACTAAAAAAGCTTCTTATGATATAATTTATAGCAAAAGAATCCTAGCAGACTCTCATATTTTATTTCGAGGGAAGTATCAATTAGGTAATTAATTTAAAAATAAATAAAAATATGGTACTAAATATTGATATATTATATCAGTTAGTACGCTCCAAAAAAAATTATTATGATAGAGAAACTAAAATAATGAGGACTACTTAAATACTATAGTTACTATCTTAATTTCGCTCTTAAGATAGTACCTACAACATATTAAGGTAATATTTACAATAAATTAAGATAGTACTCATCAATTTAGATACTTAATCACAATAATTTTTTTTTTCAAATATACAAAATAATATATTATTAATTCTTTATACCTTATTTTTATTTATTTTTAAAATAAATACCTGAAAATACTTCCTTTAATTTATGGATCAGAGTTGCATATTGTAGCAGATAGTTTACCAGATCACTTGTCACGTTATTGAGGGCATGACATTGCCTGCTCTAACCATATGATACTGATGAGTGATGATCATATGCTAGTCGAGGAACAATATGAGTTGGGTTTGAGGACATGGAGGATGTAGGGGGGCAATAAAAAATAAAAGAAAAAAGATTAAAAATACATATTCCAATCACACAAAAAAATGCTATTCCATAAAATGTATTCAATCAAATAATTACAAATATAAAAAAAAATTAAACTTTAACGTATCATTCAAATAGCCAAAATTGGGTTCCAACATTTGGAAGTGGGGCAGGTGCCAGCACAAATAAACACAGACACGTGAAGAGAGGTTAAGCAGAGAAGCTACAAAAACTGCTGGAGCCAACGACAGGAAACCGCATCGTTCTCCAACTCGTCCTTCATCTGGCGCACCTGCTGCAGAGCTTGGTTAAAATCCATGGTTTCCAATGGCAAATCACAGAAATCTTTCAGAAACTTGTGAGCACGAGCTGCGCCTGTGGAAGCATCATCAACGCAAGCCTCTTCCCTTCTCTTGGATCCAACCTGTCAGATCAGAATTCGCACGTGACTACCAGAAGAAAGAGAAAACAGAGGCGGCACTCTCTCCAGGTGTAGCAGGCAGAGAGAAAACCTTCACCTGACGAGCGTCATCTGAAACAGCAGCAGGAGGGGAGAAATCTTCCAATTCATTTGCTTTTTCCCGAGCTAGGGCTACCACACTTTCAGGAAAGTTGGCAAATTCTGCAACATGAATTCCAAAACTCTGATCGCAGGCACCAGGCTCAACCTGTAAATATATTTTTAGCAGAGCAGGCCTGTTGGTCAGCAAACTAATGGAAGCTAATTACTTGAATCCGCTCGAAAGCAAAAGCTCCCCCCACCCCCCAGGGCTCAGCTGTGTTTCCTAGCATACCTGATACAGCATGGTCAGCTTGCGACTTGTTGAATCAATATGTGCACTAACATGATAGTTAGCCACGCCGATCAGATCCTCGGGATGAGGCTCCTGGCCAATTCTTTCGTGACCCAGTACTGTCAGTTCGTGGAAATGGGTTGCAAAGAGTGTGGGTGCTTTGATCACTTGAATTATGTGTTCGCATATGGCCCATGCCAAGCCTGCATGCGCCAACATCATACGAAACATTTATGTGTTCTAAAGCTATATTTTTACATTAAAATTAAAATAAAACCAATCATTTATCAATTTGAAGCCATCAAACTTTTCATGAGTCCGAATCATAAACATTCATCTAAAAACAGATGAGAAACCCTAAAAATATTTTGGATTCTTAGTTCAATTCGTTCAAAATGTTTATGTTTGCCTACTATTGCACAAATACAAACACACATGATCTCGTAATTACTCTGAAATTAAATATATTTAGTAAACAATAGTATTGGCATGGCTCTACGTTACTATTTTAATAAAGTTACTTTTGACTCATACCATTTTGTTTATTATGAATATATAAACATTATTTTTATTGGATCTTTTTTTAATGCAAATATCATTTTTTTAATATTTGTTGTTACTATGCTTGTTCTCTCCTCGTGGGATCTTCTTCTCGTGATTTATCTTTATCTCTTCTGTTATGTTCTGTGATCCTTGTTATATCAAGTAATATTGATCTAAATACAACAAAAATAATGATAAGTGTTTTCGTCCAAGGATGATAGATCTGAGTTTCAATACTCATCAGACATAATCTCTTTGAGTTTCAAGAGTATAACTGTTGATATATTAACCTTAAAATATATTTTACATTAATTTTTAATTCAATTAGTTCTTCTGTGATTAGATTTGTTCTCTATTTAGATACAAATTTTAACACACACACACACGTACATATATATAACATGTTAAATTAAGTATCAAATCAACACTATGACTATCACATAATTCTATGAATATCACATTAGAGGTTATTTTCGACATTTATGATTGTTCATGCCTTTCCTAATCTTGTAAGTTTTTTTTTAATCGCTCATGCTAAATATTTATGCTAGCAATAAGTTGACAAGACTCATCAATTGCAAATTTTTTGTATTTCTGGTATATGTTGGAGTTTGTGTGCGATGATAAGTATCTTCATCCAAGAACGATAGATCTTAGATTAAACACGCGTCAAACACAATCTCTATGAATTTCGAGAGTAAGATTATGGAGATAGCAACCTTAAAATATATTCTACATTGATTTTTCATTCAATTAATTTTTCTATGATTAAATTTTTTTTCTACCTGGATAAAAATTTTAAAACAGATAGAACTTTAGATAAAATATATTAAATTAAATAACGGACCAACATTATGATGACTATCTCATAATTCTATAAATATCACTTAATGGATACTTTTGACATTTATGATTGTTCACTTCTTCTTATCACTTAAAGGAGATTCAACACAAATCTCCCAAATTTTATTGCATTCCAATCTATTTTCTATCAAAATGGTAATGCATAACAATGGTCACAAATAAAGACTACCTTTACATTTCATGAGGTATAAATAATTATCAGTAATACTAATCACAAACAAATCACTATTGGTTCCGAGATGAAGAATACTACGTGGGTATTTTTTTTAATTAAATTTTATTAAAATAACAGCTCTTCTTCATTTTTTAATTATAAGTTAGAGAAAGAGAGAGAGAGAGAGAGTAGGTGAGAGAAATTTTACTTATAGATTGCCCTCGCAATAGTAAGAAAACCAAAAATGAAGAAAAAAATAACAATCTTTTAGCTTCTTTAGAACAACCTAGCCGTGAAAAAAGCTTTCTTTTTCTTTCTTTTCACCCCACCTATAACATATCTTTACTGAGCCACTACTCAGCCTCATGCTACCACCCTCTTATTTCCTCATGATAACAGCGTAAGGCTCTAACGTGTGCATAAAAAGTGTGGAAATCAGGGAATCAAGGCCTACCAAAACCATCATACGTGGACGTCCCACGACCCAACTCGTCGATGATTATCAATGACTTCTCAGAAGCTCCTTTCAGTATCGAAGCCGTTTCAAGCATCTCTTGCATAAAAGTTGACACCCCACGAAGCTGCATAAAAATAATCAGATTCCATTTAATTTTTTTTTTTGTTACAGCCAAACAGAATAAAGTTACACATTATTTTAATTAATGTTAATTTTGATCAAGAATATATATTTTTAAATTTTAATCGGAAGAATATATATGTAGTTATATGTCATTTACTTTTTCTTTAGTTTTAGATGAGTTAGAGACAAATCTTCACATATTGATATATTATTCACACATTATATTATCATAACCTACAAAACCAAAAATTCAGAGTAAAAATTAAAAACATGATATATTTAATTACTCGAGAGAGAATTCAACTAAGATGAAAACATTATAACATTCAAGTACAACACCAAGATCTCAAATTTAATTAATTTTAATATTTAGGATTAGTAATTAAAAAAAAACAATTTTTTTTTTTAAAAAAGAACATAAGTATCATAATATTTAAGCCAATTAGATGAAATTGAAGATATCAAGAATGTGTTATAAATATGATGATAAAGAAAATAAAATGAGGATGATGATAAAAATCTTACGTGATAAAATATTAATTTGGTAAATTAAAAAAATAAATATACTACAAGACAATCATTAGATTGTTGAATTCTCCGGATCTCTGCCATGGTTTACTATTGACGATGGGAAAGAGATGAGAGATGGTTTGGGGCAACGCACAAATTGGATGCTCTAGAATAATAATAAAAAATAAATAAAGTAATAGAGAATAAATTAAACTTAATATCTCCCTCAAATTGAGGCACACATGCCACATAATCCCAACTTTGAAGACAAGAAACCAGATTTTGAACTCTTAAAAGTCTTTCGTGTGGATGTCTGCTTTCTGATGGCAGATAAATATGTTGACTGTAGTGATCAAATCATCTTGCATCTTCTCCTAAATGAAGCATCAATCAGCCTCACTATGTTTCTTTTGCTCGTGGAATATCGGATTACCAATAATGTGTCAAGCTACCTAGCTATCATAGTAAAGTATCATTAACCTCTAGACTAATAGACAGAACTCCTCCAAGAAATGACTGGTTCGCTAAAACTCACATGTATCTGATACCATAGCCATCTACTCTTCCTTGCACCTCATTTCAAAACAAATGTCTTTCACTTCTCCATCAGATGAGATTATATAATAAAAATAATATGAAAATCCATGAAGGATCTCTATAATTGCAGGGGCCCAACTAAAATCTGAATTTATCTATCCAACTATTCTTATAATCTCTAAATATAATCATACATCTTAGAGTTTTCTTCACATACTTAAAAATTCTAAACACTACATTTATATGAATCTGTCCAAATGAATTTAAAAAATAATTAACTATAATAATAATATATAGATAATATTTGGCCTAATTTTTTTTTGTTTTTATTTTTTATTATTTTTTATTATATATAGATAATATTTGGCCTAATTACTATTAGATAGTTTTGTTTTTTATTAATTATCTTATACCTAATAACATCAACAAATAAACCAATATATGTAGATAAGTTTACACTATGATGAAGTAAAGAGTCAGCAAATACATATCTCGACATACCAAGATCAAATATAATATCTAAAGCATACATCCGCTAAAAAAGAAATGTCATGCCCATGAGTATCCAATCTCACTACCAAAAAAAAATAACTCACACATCTTAAATCTTTCAACTAAAACTCAATTTTTAGAAATAATATTAGTTGACATATACTCAATTAATTATCCCATGCAATCAAAATATTATCAAAGTACACAACTAGCATCACATGCTCATCTCCTAATATACATCATTAAGACGCATCTCATAAGATCAAATATAATGAGCATAAAATATCCAGGAGATTACGAGTTCGAGTCTTACTGGTGGGGGGTACTGAGGATATTTCTTACCTGCTCGATTCTTCGGGGGCCCAAGGGGATGTAGAGGTCCACGTAAGTGGGCCCCGAAGCTCTTTGTTTCCAATATATATATATATATATATATAATGAGCATTATAAAAATCAACTAAACTATTATGTAAAAGATTACTTTAAGTCACAAAGGATATTTCACATTTTGCATACTTTATATACATGCACCCTAGAATAGTTAATCTTAATAACTACTGCATAAATACTTCTTCCATTAGATTTCTATGAATGAATGTATTCATTACATCTGAGTGATATAAAGTCTATCAAAATGATGTTATAATAAAAAGTAACAACCTAGTAGTGACCAATTTGACCACAAGAGAGAAATTGTTCTGGTTATCAATATTATTAGTATGCGTAAAACTTTTTGCTATTAAACTAGCCATGAATTGATTAACTTTTCCTGTTCGTCTTTCACCTTATACAGCCATATGCATCCCACTACCGACTTCCATACCATATTTAGAACAAATCCCTACATATGATTAGATGTGATTATATTCAATTCATCCAATATATCATATTGTCATCTTAGATAATTAAATATCTTAGAAATAATATTCGAGATGCTACAAATATCAAGTGAGGATAAAAAATTAGAATACATCCAAACAAAAATAAAAAAAAATTGAGATAAATAATATTGAGTATAACATGCCTATAATTTTTTTCATATTGCAATTGAAAATACATTCGAGAGAAGTTGTGAGCATATTTATCTAGTGTATATATATATATATATATTAAAAATCATCAAATCTCTCAACTCTCATCTCTCTCTTTTAGGAATACTCACACCTCATGTTCAATGTCTCACTCACGCTAAGCTTCTCTCTTTTGGGTATTGCTCTACAAAAGGTACCACTACTCTCCAAATTAGTCATGATATTTATTACTCTCTTGTGTGGAATAATAACTAGACGAAAAAAAAAATCTACTATAATGTATGAAGGTATATTTTCTTGGATCAAGTTCTTAAAGGATATATCCTCAAAAAACATGACATCAATACTTGTAATCATTCTCCCAGTCTCAAATGAATAAAACATTTATCTATCATGAATACTTGAGTACCCATTGAAGACATATTTGATGGCACGAACATCAATCTTCATGACTAAAGAGATATCCTAAACAAAATAAATATATCAAAAAATATCTAGCCACGCTCTTATAAAATAGGAGTCCACTAGTTATCTCAACAAGATGTCAATTCTTTATCAACTATCTCATTTTGTGTAGGAGTAATAACACAAGAAATCTGATGAACCATTATGACCTTTTTGAAGAAACGGGAACATTGATGAGAAAATATTCTAATAATTATAACTTCTTATTATTTTAACAACCTATTCAAATTGAGTTTTTATTTTTCATATAATTTTGTAAAAATAAAAAAAAATCAAGATCATACTTTAAATATTGACAATCGTATAAATTGAGTATAATTATCAATAAAAATAATAAAATATTTTAAATCATCATAAGTGATCACTCTGAATGATCCCCAAACATCCAACCAAATTAGATGAAATCAATCTCTTTTAGTACTCTTCTAATATGCTGGAATCCAAATAAAAAATTCTAATATATTTTTCTAATTGATATATCTCACAATCAATAAATATCACTTATCTGATATTTAGCTTTAGAATCTTTAGACTAATTAGTGAATGATATTCTAATCATCAATAAATTACTAGTGAATTAAAATTATATAATTATCTAGAAAGGCTATTATATGTCGATAAGAATAAATACAATTCATCTTGCTCAATTTCTAGGAGGGTTATCTATCCATTTTGTCAAACCCGCATAAAAATAAGAGAAAAAGAGAAAATTATATCGTAACCTTATTGTTATGTATGGTAAGTATAAAAAAATAAATTATAATGAAAATATGATACATATAAAATATTTATAAAAAAAAAATCAATATCAATTTCATCATGATAATATTAAAAGCTCTAAACTCAATAAAAGAAATTAGAAAAAAAAAAGTAATTACTTGTAACATGCAAATTCATTCCTAAATCTACTATCCAAGAGTCTGAAATGAAATAGTGAGCAAAATATACAATAAATATAAAAATGTCTACACAAATAGCACTTAAAGAATAAAGTTTGACATACTCATGAAAAAACATTAATGTAAAACAAGTAGATGTAGTCATAGAAGAATCAATATAAGTGGGCCTAACAGTCTGTCATATAGCCTCTGAAACTCCTCCAAAAAGAGTATGTCACCATCCAATCTCCTAGCTCTCAATTTCCATTGAATTATTCCTAATGATTCTATACGAGTCCTAATCATTTTTTTTATCTCATAACATGACATTTCCATATAAATATCAACTGAAAATAATATATCATACAAACTACCATGATGTAATGCAAAAAATGTGCTAAAAATAAAGATTTAAAATTTTAAACACCTCCATTAATGTCTTGCAGCCAAAAAATAATAAAAAAAAAACAACAGAAAGCTTCTGTACTAGAATCAATGTGTCAGCCTCCATGGGCTTCGCAAATATGGCCATAAAATGGCATCTAGACCACTTGAAACCAATCGTCAAACATCCAACAATCACTGCCACGAATTTGCCACGAATTTGCCACAAATTGCCAGTGTTATAATCGCTGACGCCGTCAGACGATGCGCAGTCAGCCACACACCCCAATGCTGCCATTCTCTCGCTAAAATCCCTCTAATACCATATTGAAGCCTTTGAATCTATTCTAAGATTTGTTGTTAGAGATTAGAAAGAGAGGAGAGATGGAAGTGAAAGGTTAGAAAGAAAAATGAATTTTATTTAAAAAAAAAAACATTTTCAAAATACAAATAAATTTTACACACACACACACAGTTAGACCAACCTACAAAGCAGGTGGTCATAAATAATAAAAAAAACAAATAAAATAATAAAAATTTAACAAAACTCAACACACACAATTATACTTTACAATTTAAAATGTAAGTAACTATGAGACATAATATTCAAAACAAAATCATAGTTGAGATGTGCACGTTAAATTTTAAATATGTAAGAGAACTTATAATAATAAATATAAAAAATAAGAGAACTAAAAAAAATACTAGGGTAATATACTTATAAAATATAATAAGTTATATCTTAATATGATGACAAATATCTTGATCCAAAAAATATATATATTAGGATCAAGACTCATCCAACACCAACCCAACATGTCTCATGTTGTGCTAGGCTGGTGCGAGACATGTCTCGTGCAGAGTCATGCAAGACCCATATGCCTAGCCCGATGATATGATCCACCAGCCTAGTAACCCAAGACTGGCTACGATCGAATCTCAATTCACGAGTCTAGTCTCATCAGATGACCGCTTAATGAGATATTTTTTTAAACAAAATTGATCATGTAAGTCGGATACCACTTACATGGCTAGTCACAATTGGGCAGGCATGTCTCCCCTATCCAACTCATTGCATTTTCACGCAACAGGCTTCAACATGGAAAACAATAGGTTACACCTATCGCTATCCTTGTCAGCACAGATAATTAAAAAAACAAAAAAAAAATATTATATATTTATTTAGTATTATAGTAGCCGTCAAATTATTACCAACGATTATTATGGTCAGAATTCAATAATTATCATGATTCTAATCAATTTTAAAATAAAAAAAATTTAATAAAATTAATAAAATTTTAAAAAAAGTATAAGAAATTAAAAAAAATTATAAAAATATATTTTTTTAATATTTTAAAATTTTGTTTTTCTCTATAAATAGAGAAGAATAGTTTTATAAATTATATACTAAATTTCTTCTCCTTTACTCTCTTACTCACTCTCTCTTCGTTGTATCCTCCTCTTTATTAATCATTTGAAATTGTAATATGATAATTAGATATATTATTTTTTTAAATTATGATTTATGATTTATGCTTGCGTATATGGGATAGATAGTAGTGTGAGTGTGTCAGTGCAATATTATAACTTGCATCGAGGTTAGAATTTATAACAAAGTAGTCTATAATACGATATCAATTTTTTTATCATTAATTTTTTTGAGTTTTATTTTCATGTACTTTCATAATTTATTTTAAAAAATATATATAGTTCAAATAAATATGATGAATTTAACAATAATAAATATAATATTTACGTAGATGTAGAGATGCCAAATAGGTCGAGCAGGGTTAGCCTATTTTTTGGTGGCTGATCAGGCTACTGTGCCATGCCCGACATGGCATGGTACAGTAACCATGATGTGTCAGGCACGACCTGGTTTGAGAACCACCAGTACAGCATGGCCCACTAGTATGACTTGTACTCGATTTGAGTTGGGTTGTGCCTAGACTTGTTAAGACGGGACGGGTTGTACCTGAGGTTTTCAACTATATTTTTAAAAAATTCAGCTAATTTTCCTGGTTAGTTTACAATGTAGTCAGCCCAGGCACATGGCTCATGCCGGCCTGGCATGGCACAAACCATGCCAAGGGTCGGCTTGGCCAAGCTCACGATCACGACATGGTTCCAAACTACGTCGAGTCAGGCCATTACGACTGAACCGGGCTACCCGACCCATTTGACACATCTACGTAGATGTAGACAATAATGATAACCCTATCAAAAAATTTGAAGTCAAAATTATATTTTTTCCAATGACATTAACCTAAACTTATATGCCACCTAAAAAATAAAAAAACTAGGCAAATATTAATAGTATGAATGCACTTCAAAATAATAATAACTAAATTTTATATAAGTATTGATAAAAAATCAACACAATGTATATATTATAAAAAAATTATCTAAGTATAAAAATACATGTGAGGTTGAACACATTAAGAGACATTGATCGATGTACCAAAATTTATGATGTATTAAATCTAATATAAACACAACTTAGCAATGAGATTTTTCAAGATTAATCTATTTTAGTTTCATTGGTACCATTTATATAAAGCAATGATTTTGAGAGTAAATGCATGACCAAACTTATTATAATCATTAGTCTCCCGATTAAATTTTCAGATAATCCTAGGATAATTAATATTATGCAGACTTTATTTTAGTTTGTTTATCATAAAATTCCTAAGTCTAAATATATAAATTACATAATAAAATATTATAAGTTAAAAAATAATTAATAATTAATAAAATTAAGAAATTTAATGGAGTGTTATCTATAACCTCTAATATATGGACTAATCATAATAATACATCATTTGTATGCCTCATCACTCATTATGTAGACTCTAAATAAAAATTTAATAAAAATATTTTAGAATTTTATGAGATTCTCAATTCTCATAATGATCATACCATATATGCATATATAAAATATTAAGTATCACTTTCAATAATGAATAACTATCAGTATATTTGTTAAAATTATTATAGACATATTATTAGGTGAGATATTTTATGTCATATATATGTGTCATGTAATTAACCTCATAGTACAAGTGAGAATAAAAATTATTTCTCTAACATTAAAACAAAATAATAAATTAATTAAAATATTTTAGAATGTCTAATAAACAATAAGAATTTAGTAGCGTATGTTTATTTATGGAGCTAAAAAAATTCCAAACATATATAATATACCATTAAAATTATACTTATCTTATATTGAAGTCTTGTGTTATCAACACATAATACATGACTATATCAATAATAAAAGTAACGAATTTATTATTAATAATTCAAACTGTGATTCAAAAATTTTATTTATACAATTCATAAAAATTTTTTGACACAAAAAACATATATTCTTCTATGTACATTTCCATCACTTGTATTGCACTTAGATAAATATGTAATATTAATAATATATTTAGTAAGTATAAAAATCACATTACATTTAATATCATAACCATTGAGATGGAAATCGAGTATTTGAAATATTATTCTTCTATTTTAACTCTATATTATTTGACTAACTGTATAGATTCTAGGATTAAGATAAAAAAGATAAAAAAAAATTTGACATACATATTGACATGTATAAACCAAGTAGACTAATATGAAAGATAAGATAATAATAATTGCTCTAAGTACAAATATATATATTATATTTAAAGATGATATCTTCTCCATTCAATTAATCAGGAGAAAATAATGAGATAATCCATTGTATATTAATGATATGTCTCAGTACTTATATATTAATTATTATTTCATCCTATCACATAATAATAATAAGAATTTAAATATTTTATTATAATAAAAATCAAATGAATCATTATATCTCATACTATTTAAGATGACATAATCTATTAATTCCTTCGATATTCAACATACCATTAGAGTTTATTTTTTCTATGATAACCAATATTATTTCAGATAAATCGAGATTACGATCAATATCATAGAGACACTTATATACAAAAAAAAAATAAAATTATAGATTGATCATTCAAGATATGACACAAAAGATAATAAAAAATGATAATTTATAAGACTTGAACATCAAGGATATTAAGGATACTAACATCTTCAGAAATATTCATGATGATGACAATTTACATCTCCAACCATAGTATCATACTGCAAATATCATTTTATTGGATTATATATTTATTTATTTATTTATTATATTGGATATTGAGACACTACTAATGATGTAAAAAATATTGAATTATAGTTTTTATCATTTTTATTTTTATTTATTTTTTCAATATGATTTATGCATTATTATTATTATGTATATATTTCATTTTTTCAATAATAAATTGTTTATCGACACATTAGAATTTAAATTTATATTAAAATTTAAACATAAAGTCGAATAGTCCAAGACCAAGCCTCCCAAAAGGCCAAAAAACCTGATTCATGATGGTTTGAACTAGCCCGAACCAACTTGAACCAGCATTGCCTGCTCCAAGACAAGCATGGCTCGACATGGCCCTGCACTTTACGAGCCAACCATTACAAGTCGGGCTGCCATTCTGATTCCCGTGTAATATCATGCATGACACAACATGATTGCATGGTCATGTCATACTATAACATGTCATGCCAACATAACACGACTCATTTGGCACATCTACAATTACAATAAAAAAAACTAAGAGTCTTGACATAAGTATAAGAAGATCAGGTTCGCAAAGACTAATATGACGTCACTACCAGTACAATGTCACAACATAAAATATTGTCACAAGTTGGTCCAAAGCCCCAATATAAAGACATGTCGTGATTCAATCAAAATGAAACTAGAAATTTAGGCAATCAATTTGAGGGAGAACTGTCAAAGTTGAGCACAAATGTACCTAATGAAGAAGCAGTAGAAATACATGTGACCTTGTAGAATAATGAGCATGTGGATAACAATAGACTCCAATTATGATATGGATCTAAATTGTCATGACTCAATGCATATGAAGCTGATAACTTGAGTGAACAAGTTAAAGAAGAGTTGCAATAGTCATACACTGACATATTTAATGTTGAATTAGTTGAGGCAACGCATACATTGAAAAAGTCTACACAAGATTAAGACTAGAGTCAAAATTGTTCATAGGTGTTCGGAGTAACAACAAGTAAATCTGAGATTGCAAAAGAAGAACAAACACACCATGTGAGATTTGGAGTCGCGACAAGGAAATTCAAGATTGCAACTCCATTCCACTATTAGCATAAAATCTTCTAATTAAATGGAGATAGCTCTGATGGAGCATATGGAGTTTAATGACTCAGAAATTAGCCTAAAAGGTATGAAGACAAAACATACCTTGCTTTTCAAATTACAAGAGAGAAGCTAAAAATTATGATGGAAGTATGAACCTTTGGGGGGTCTAATGCAATGAGAGCAAGATAATGAAGATGATCAATCCAACATCTAAAAACCTTGTGAAATTGACTCCAAATTCAAAGACAATTGGTTGCGAATGCCTAAAGCTTCCAATGGTTCAGACCTGAGACTAAAAAAAAAGAAGAAAGTATATCTCGGGCAGCAGAGATATATGAAAAACATACTTCAGAGATAAAATATTTCTGATTGTAAGACAGTGAGAACTTCTATGACAACTTGTATGAAGCTAATATTCGAGCAATGTCCTTCTACTCAATTGAAGAAGGAAGAGATAACACTCATTTCGTATGTCAGTACAATTGGGAGTCTCATATATATTATGATATATACTAGACTCGATATGTCGCATGTTGTAGAAGTGTTGAGCAAATTTATGTCCAATCCAATAAAATAGCACTGGAATATTATCAAAAAAGTACTCAAGTATTCCATTGTACTCTTGAATACGTATAGCATTTTGGTGAAAACAATAATAAAATCTTTGAAGTCAATGGATTAGTTGATAGTGACTTAAGGTGGAGATGAGGATATCCAAAAGTTTGCAAGCATGTATATTTTTATATTATATGGTGGTTTTGTTAGTGGAATAAGTAAAAGATAAGCTGTAATTATCATTTCATTCATAGAGACAATATATGCTGCTTAATTATGTGAGTAAAAAAATTATTTAGATATGAAAGCTATATGCAGAATTTGATTTCGAGCAAAAGAATTTAAAGCTCACATGCGACAACCAAAGTAACATTCATCTAGTAAGGAATCATGTTTTTCATGTAAGGACAAAGTGCATTGACATTTAATATCATTCAATTTAGAAAAAAATTGACCAGAAGTTAATTTGATTAAAAAAAAATTAACACGAAAAAAAAATGATGCTAATTACTTGATAAATACTATGTATACAAAGAAGTTTCAGTAATACAAAACTGAGATTGAGATAAAAAAGAAATATTTACCAAATAAAAGAATATTAGGTTTTGGCTCATGCTTCTAGAGTTGTATGTGCGGTGAAATTGTGGCCCTATTTTATTGAGTGGAACTAGACAAAAATTAAAAGATCTGCTACAGAGTCGCGTCCAAGTTCAGTTAAAGGTGTCAAATGAGTTGTTTCTTGCCGGCATAGTCCATTTTTGCAAGGCACGGCACGGTAAAATTTCCTTGACCTGGTAGGCACGGAACAGTGGTTGGGTCCACCGACCCAGCACGACACAGTGGCACAGTGAGTGCATGACCATTCCAAAGGCGTATGTGAAACCTATTGTATGAAAACATAACGAGTGATCGGCCAATTACAATCAACTAAGTAGCCGATTATTTTAAAATAATTAGATCATCCTGTCACATTTATAGAATTGGGGTCTAATTGTTAAAAAAAAAATCAGACTGCCTAGATGACTGCCCATCATATCTGACAAGGCCCCCATCGGGCAGTCACTCGAGTTAGTTTACCATGCCTCCGGGCAAGACACATGAGTCATCCTTATCTGAGCTACCCGATCCATTTGACACCTCTATGTTTGGTGGAATCATGACTGAGCTAAAGATAAAAAATCTACTAAGAAATCATGTCGTGTTCTATAAAATCGTGATTGAACTAAAGTTAAAAAATATGCTAAGGAGTCGCAGCCATGTTTTGTGGAGTTGTAACCGAACTAAAACTAAAAGATCTACTAAGGAGTTATAACCCTATTTTGTGAAGTATTAACTAGACTAAAGTTGGAAAATCTACTAAGGAGTCACGACCATATTCTATAAAATCATAATTAGACTAAAGTTTAACGATCGACTAAGAAGTCAAGGTCTTATTCTATGAAATCATGATTAAACTAAAACTGGAACAACTACTATAGTTCAAAGTCGTGACCTGAATAGAATCACAACAACTACTAGTAACTTAAAGAATCAAGTCACAACCTCTTCTCTAGGGTTGTGACATGAATGAAATTGTAACATATTATATGTTGTCACGACTTAAGATTTATGTGTAAGAAAATTTTAACATTACTTAATAAATGCTTGTGAACAAGAAAATAATAAGTAAGCGTAGAGAATTGTTCAATTCAGTAAAAACATGAATATAGCTCTGCCGCAAAGCATGAAGAATTAAGAAATCTTCCTCTCAATTTTTTTTTCTCTCCTCTTTCCTTCTTATGTTTGTGTATGCTTCTTCAATGAGATCTCTCATAGTACAAATATACTTCTATGATATCTCTCGTGGTGCGCACGTACTTCTTCTTTGAGAATTCTTATTTGTGTTAATTTTTCTCATCAAAAACAATAAAACTTAACTATCATTGCGATTCAAACACTTGGACATGATCAAAGATAGCATTGGTTATGAGGTTATCATGATTTTGACATTTGGCATCAGAATAAATTGTTTTAGGCAGTGTTTTAAAAGGCGAAAGCATTAGGCGAGACATTTTTGTATTCGTGAGACGAGGCGTAAGCTTTTTGATGCTCACACTATATAATTAATTTATTATTTAAAATATATAAAATAAAATAATATAAATTAAAACATAAAAATATTTCAATATAATTAAAAAAAAGGCATATTAGTTCAAACTTTAACAAAAAGTCATAATAAAATTATGAAATATGAAAGAGTAAATTACAATTTAAAATCTCCTCATCAATATCATCATCATCTTCATTCAATGTATCAAAAATAGGTAAATGTCCATTATCATGTATCCTCATTTTATATAAATCTTCATTTTTATCAATTGGTGTCAAATTGAACTCATTCTCTTTGACTCTACTTTCACTTGTACCTAGTATAAATTATTAATTAGGTGTAATAAATATTATAAATTTTTTTATTAAATTTAATCAAATATATAACTTAAAATTTTTGAGTACTTACTTGCTATTTCATTATGAAATTCAAAATTTAACAAGACATAATTGAAACGAATTTAAAAATAAAATTCAAAATTTAATTGGTTTAAAATTTAAACCTTAAATTTAAATAAACCAATATTTTTTTAAGAGAAATTTAGATTTACAAATAAAATTAAGAATTTTATTGGTTTAAAATTTAAAAGTTTAAATTTTAAAAAAATTATATTTTTTAGAGGAATTTTAAAAAAAATTGAAATTTTTATTGTTTTAATTTATCAAAATTGAAAATTTAAAAAAATTGATAAAAAAAATATTAAGATATAAAGAAAGGAAGAGATTGAACCCTTAGAGAGATAGGATTTGAAAGAAGGGGGAAAAGTTGGATGAAGAGAAGAGGGAGAGCTCGAAGAGGAGGGCACAATTGACAAACCTGCATTAAACAGTAAAAAACCCCGAGTCCCCAAAATATCAAATTTTCAAATTCCCAAAATATCAAATTTCCGAATTTCCGAATTCCCGAATAGCCGAAATCTCCGATTTCCAAAAATTTAAAAGTGTTGAAACGCTGTATTAAAAAATCAAAATGCGACGCCATTTTTTTTTCGAAAAAAATATGTATAAAACCATAATAAATGCGTTTTTAATTTTTTTGCTTTTTTTCAAACTCCTCGACGCGTTACGAGTTAGTTTTGCCCCTATGTGTGTTTCAAGGCATGCCTTGTTTACACCTCTGAAACTATGGTTCTAGGTACCTAGATTTTTTAACATTATTATTGGAGGAAAGAGACTTGGAACCATTTATTTTGCTAATACACTTAATTTCCAATTAGGAGTGAGAGACATTTGTTGATTACATCTAAACTTATTAATTCACAATATGATGACATTTATATAGAATCATCATATGAACCAATAAGTACTATCAGGTTGACTCTGGAGAATATAAGATTTTCTAGGAAAAAATTTTCTTGAGTTCAAATAAATCAATAATCCAAAAATCTATTATAATTCAAGCTCATAATAGATAGAAGACTATATGAGTGTACTACTCAAGACTCAGAATCCATACTACGAGAAGACATACACAACTTGTTCAAACCAAAGAGGAGTCTACCAAGAAATCAGATGATTCTAAACTTAACCCCTCTAATTAATTCAAATATTAATTTCTCATCTGATACAATTTTTCTATTTGATACTACTACTTACAAAAAAATCAGAAGAAAAATTAACTATCTAATAATTAATATTAATTCTCGAGTTCAAACATTAGTTCTAGAAAAAACAAAATTTTCTAAGAGACTATGAGACTATATTACCTAGGACTGAGAGTTTATACTACAAGAATACATACACAACTTGTTCAAACCAAAGAGGAGTCTACCAAGAAGTCAGATGATCCTAAAACTAATCTCTTTAATTGATCCAAATATTGATTTCTCATCTACTATTATTTTTCTATTTGATATTACTATTTACAGGAGAATCACAAGAAAATTTAACTATTTAATTATCAGATCAAATATAATATATATAATCAATATAATTAGTTATTTTATATATTCTTCTTAATATTTTTGCCTAGATATAGCTCTACGTATATTGAAGTAAAAGAGGTCTTCACAATTTAGAATCTTTTTCAACAATCACATCCACTTATAGTTAGTTAGTATTCTGATCTTAGTTAAATATTTACTTTATTATAGAAGTTTTACAAGTTCTTATACTTTTCTTTAATATAATTTTTTCTTCTAGAAAATTAAAAGATAGATACTTATTTTGGATTCCATACAGAGACATTTTAGGATGATAACGACAATTAGTAGTGAAATATTTTAAATCCGAAATGTACTCAAGAAATATGATATCCATTTTTTTTATTATTCATTACTATGAAAGATAAGTAATAAAACACATACAAGTAAACTATTTCTTTATCATGAAAAAGATTCATGATGAGACTATTCTCACAACTTATATTCAAAAAATAAATTAGTCAGCAAATATATTCACAAGATCTTAAAGTAACATCAACTTACCTTTCTTTTCTTAAAATTTGATGTTCTGAATATTTACACAATAACTTGAAAGAGAATATTAAATTTATATTCTTTTTTGTTTTTTTTATTTTTTGTTGTATTGAAGGTGAGAGCACTCAACTTGCAAGATGCCTCAAACCAACTTGCACACCTATTTTATTGTTGAGTTTTATTGAGTGTTATTTTAAGTTTTTTGTAATTTAATGGCATAAGTGTTTACAATGATAATGATAACCTTATCAATTCAATGTGTTTCTTTTGAAACCAAATGATGTTTAGAATTTGTATTCGTGTAGATGGAGTTTAATTAATATTGTCTAACAGCGATGTCATGGCAAACATCAGCACCAAGATGGTGACTGCAAGTATAAGGCATTTTCTCTATACATGATCGCATGCTTTATGTGGGAGTTATTTGTCAATTTCAATATAGAACTATTAAATCCATGAATTTTGAAAATTATTCTCAAGAGTATGCATCAGAGTACTGGCAACATGGTGCAGGCGAGTGATGTATAGTGAATGTGTGCAATGCATACTGTGCAAGTGTGTGAACTGTACATATTGTGCAAACCCTAGATGTGCTTATTGTGCAAGTACAATGTGAATGCAGATATATGTGCACAATGCAATGAATGTAATGTGTTGGAAACAGATTGTGCATGTGCTGTGTGGGGTGCAAGCTGACATGAAGACTTGTGGTTTTGCTTCCTTCTGGTTGTTGCAATTCTATTGCATATACTATGATGTTACCATAGTTATTAAATAGATATTCGAATCGAGAATTAGAATGTTTTATTGGTGAATCAATAATCGAGAATTAAATCGAATAGAATAATAAATCAAATTTTTTTTGACTTTTTTCCAAGTTAATTTCAATTTCCTACAAGTGAGATTTTTTTTTTGTATTTTATTACTTGTTCACGTTAAATTCATAATACCAAATATCTAAGTTACTTTTTTTCACATTAATTAATTTCTACAATTAATAATTTTTTTATTTTGGAATTTTAGTTTTTATTTTTGTGATTTTTTGAGAATCTCGGTCCCTTGAGAATCAGTATTAAATCGATTCATGTGAATCTATTCGTGATTTAGAGATTCAGTTTTCAATTTATATAAATTTTTAATTCTTTTAAAGAGTCTGATCATTTACCAACTGAATCATGAATCGAATCGTGAATCATACAATTTTGATAATATGTTACTATAATGCTTATTTTTGTTGTATTGTTGTGGTGCATTTTCATTATTTATAATGATCTATTATTGTTGAGATTATACTACTATAATCAGACAATTTATTACTTGTCTGGATAAAATAGATAGTCCTAATAAAAATAGTGGTCACAATAGAGAGAGTAGTTGAGTGTTAGTCTCAGACTAAATACAATTAGTATTACATATTATTGAGAGAGATTGAGCAACTACTGGGTTCATCTAAAGATCCTTACATACAATTAGTAAAATAGCAAATATTTCTCATCATTCATGTAATAATTTTATCCTTATTATATTTTATTCTTGTTTTTTAATAATATTATAGCTGATAAAATATTTAAAATTCTTAGTTATGATAAAATTTACCTTATTATTTTATTTTTTCCATGAGTTTTATTTATTATTTCTTATTATTAACGTAGTTGGATATCACATATTTATATTCAATACATGACTCTAACATCAGGTAAGTATAATTTCAAATGTGTCTCATATTCATTTAAATTTTTTTTTATTAGACCCACAGATAAATTGAGACTACAACTCATGTTGTCTACTAGAAGCTCGAAAATATTTTAGTAAATTATGTATTTTTTCTGACACGGGAAAAATAACTTTCATCATCGCTTGTACTATCAGGTTAATGATGTGATACAAGCATCTAACATAAAAATTTCTCCTAATGACTCGTCTCTAATAATCCTAATAAACATGTTAATGACTATTTCATTATTAGATGTATTATTAAATATGATACTAAATATTTTTTTTTAAATATCATATTCTCTAAAAATTTTCATCATGCATTTATATATGACAAGATCATCATGAAAATACAAAATATTTAAAAATCATAATATTGTTTTATTAAGTATTCATTTAGAATCTATATAGTGAGTGGTAAGGCATACAAAAGATGTATTATTACGATTAGTCCACATATCAAATATCACAAACACCACGCCACTATATTGCCAAGATTTATTAATTATTATTTATTTTTCTAGTTTATAATATTTTAGTATATTATTCCTACATGTTACCCTAGGAATCATGTAATATACTAAAATTTTAAAAGGCAAAAGTGTAAAATGAAGTATTTTTGTGTCCGTGAGGCGAGGTGTAAGCCTCGCGACATTAAGGCATAAGTTTTTTGAGCATCACAATATATAATTAATAATATTTTAAAATATATAAAATAAAATTGCATAAATAAAAACATATTAATAATTCATTAAAATTATTAAAAAAATATATCATTTCATTACTTTCACAAAAAACTATAACAAAGTCATGAAAAAAAAATAGATTCAACTATACTAATAATTTTAAACTTTAACAAAAAATCATAACCAAATCATGAAATAAAAACTAGAGTAAATTATTTCAATTTAAATTCTCCTCTCAAATAACATCATTATTCTCATTCAATATATCAAAAGTAAGAAAATATTCACTATCATATATTCTCATTTTATATAAATCTTTATCTTTATCAATTGGTGTAAAATTGAACTAATTCTCTTCGCCTGTAAATTATTTTATCAAAACAGAAAATAATTTGATAAAAATAACATATTTGACTGATTTCATACACAGAAGATAATCATACTAAAGCTCAAAAAATTATGGACTGATTTCATAAAAATATTAGAAAAAAAAATTATATTTTAATTTCATAAACAGATAATAATCCTCTGATTGATGGAATAATTATTAGTTTATAAAGCAGTATATTTTAGGTGATATGATAAATGAGAATTGACTTTTACACAATTTTTGATATGATAATTTAAGAGTACAAAATCAAAAGAGAACATTGTTGTTGCCTTTTACACATAGATTTGTGAGAGTAAACCTCAATTAAAAAGGCAGAGATGACATACGCTTTTATGCCTTTTATGTCTCGGCTAAAAAGGCGTACGCCTTCTAGTGCATCACCTTTTTTCATGTGCCTCGAGACATTTTACGCATGTCTTGCCCTAGGGCGCGCTATATGGCACACCTCGTTTATGTTTTTTTAAACATTGTAATATACTGGCTAAAAATAAGTTTACATGATATTAACTATCATATAATTCACCAAAAAATTAATCAGAAGACTCATCATGGTGATCAATTTGATCATGTCTTCCATCCGTAATTCATTACGATATATAAGGAGGTCAATATAGAAGCTGAACTAGATCCAGCCTCAAATACCTCACTGCTTAGTTAGGTTTGTATAGGATTTAATGCACAATATTTTTTGGTGTAATGATCAACATACCACTTTAGGTACTCAGTCCCACGCGCACTCCTACATATATATATATATTTTTTCTTAAAATACTTACATTATGTTAATTCTTTATCGCCCCTAATATTTTTATTATATTATATTAAAATAAGTTCAAACGATATATATTTTTTTAGATTTTTATTTTTTAGATATTTAAGTTTAGATCAAGATAATGAAAAAAAAATATGATTCTAACCTCATACCTTTTCATATGGTTATTATCATAAATATTATATACGTCTACGTTAATATTAATTTCGTTATCATTAAATTCACTATATATCATTTCTAATTTTTTTAGTTTATAAATTATATTCTAATTTCTAAATTAAATATTAATTAATATTAATAAAATTTTAAAACTAAATAAAAATTAAAAAATAATATCCATCTAGCATTAGGTAGGTTTATGAAGAGGAAAAAAACTAAGACCAAAAAAAGTGACGAGATAAAGAGAAATAGAGAAAGAAAAGTGAAAGATAAGTTAAGAAAAAAAGATTTGATTTGAATGAAAAAATCAAATCTCTAATCTCATTTATATTGATTTTTTAAAATATACATTTTTTTTTAATTTTTGAATATTTTTTAAAATTTAAATAGGCATAAATTTGATAGCCATCGAATCTTCTGCAGTAGTCGTTAGAAATAAATCGAATAGCCTTTATCTTCATAATTTTGTATTTTTTTTGTACCATTAGCCAGCTAGTCACCCTTTAGAAACCAAAGCTTCTGGAAGGTCCATAAGCTTTGGGGTGTCGCATCGTGCTTAGACTTTGGGGTTGGGTTGGGTCCTAAGGGGGGTGGCACGTGCACCCACGTGCAATTCGATCGTGCCATGTGGACGCACTCATCCAACCACATGGTGGGTTTATTAAAAAACCCACCATGTGTGCTAGGCAGGGCAGACGATCTTTAAAAATAAAATAAAATTTTTTTTCATAAAACCGGGTGAGACAGGCATGGTCCGATTGAACCACGCCCAATACATGGTCCGAGTTCGAGGCACAATAACCATGTTGCCGGACCATGCCTACGAGTCAGGCACATGGATCATGATTGACCCAATATGAGGCCCAGCATGGCATAGATGTGTCAAACATGTTGTGCTGTACCTGCACGACTAGAGGTGTCAACCAGACCGGTACGAGGCACGACACGATTCGGTCGTGCCTGGACCGGCCCAGCAAGGGAATTTCCCGAGCCTGGGTCATGCCGAGGCCAACCGGGCCGTGCCTGACTCGGCACGGTTTGGTGGCCTGTGGCACGACCCACCGGCACAGGACATGTCCCGCAGACCCGCACCCCACGACTCACGTCCCCAATCCAGTCCCCACCCCATCGCTACACCTGCACCACGCCAGGGTGCAGATAGAAAAAATGCGCGGGCATGAGTCTAATCCGACCTGACCCACGACCTGACCCATCACTGGTCACTATGTAGATTCTAACAGTGCAATGAATAAAAAAATTTTAAGATTCTCTAAAATTCTCCATACTTATGATTAGAGGTCTCAACCGGGCCAGGCCAGCCCGGTTCGGCACGGCACAATTCGGTCGTGCGTGGGTAGGCCCGGCATAGAAATTTCTCGTACTTGGGTCCGTGTCGTGCTGAGGCTACCTGAGCCTCATGTCGTGTCTGGCCCGGCATGATACTGTGGCTCGTAGTAGGGTATATTGGCACGAGCCGAGAAACCAACTTTTTTTAAAATTAGGGTTAAGGGGATGACGAAGCCTTATTTTTTTTAAATTAGGATTTCGAGGGCATAGCAAAATCATAATTTTTTTAAATTAGGATTTCGGACACACCAAAGTACTAATTTTTTTAAATTATGAGTTCAGCAAGACGGTGCGCAGCCGAACCCCCAATTTTTTTTTATATTAGAGGTTCGACACGACCGAGCCGAACCCAACAGATTCGTACCGCGGGCCCGTGCCAGGCTGACCTCCACATAACCATGTTGTGCCTGGCATGGTACGAAAGGATAGTCGAGCCGGCTAAAAAAGGGCCGGGCTAACCTGGCACGTCCCGTTTGATATCTCTACTCATGATGGCCCAATCATTTTTGAGTGTATGATGAAAATCTTTAGAGAATATAAAAATTCAAAATAAAATTTTTAATATTACATTTAATAACGCATCTAATAATAGAATAGAGATTAACATGTTTGTTAAGAATATTAGAGACGCACCATTAGAAAAAATCTTTCATATCTGATGCATGTGTTACGCGATTAACCTGATTGTACAAGAGGGTATAAATCTGTGTTCCCTCACGTTGGATAATATACGTAACGTACTAAAATATATTCACACTCCTCATAGACAACAGAAGTTTAGTTGTCTCTGTTTGTAATCAAATCTTAAGAAAAAGAAATTCCAATCGGATGAGAGACACCATTGGAATTATACGTACCTAATGTTGGAGTCATGTGTTGGATACAAACATGTGATATCCGACTATGTTAATAGTAAGAGTGACGAACTTATTATTGACAACACTGATTGGGCTTCAAAATTTTCATTTATAAAATTTCTGAAGATTTTTTGACACGACGAACATGTGTTCGTCGGTTTATACTCTCATGACTTCCATTGCACTCAGGTACATATGTATCATTAGTAGCAAGTTTAAGAAGTAGTATCGAGCTGACCCGACACTTAACTATATGGTTGCAGAGATGAAAATCAAGTACTTAAAGTACTAGTTCACCGTTCCATCTTTTTATTGTCTCGCTGCATGCATGGATCCTAATGTTAAGGTGAAAGGGGTAGATAACACCATGACTTATATTTTCTCGTGCATGAACTTGGAAGACCCACCTGAATGGTTCATTCATGAGAAATTGACTGACATGTTCACAAACTACGATACTAGATATGGTGGTGGTAGTAGTGAGCTTGTGATTACGCACATGAATACCTTCTTCGGATATGACAATTTTTTCATTCTGTTAGCGAGAGGGAAATGATGGGTAGAGCATCACATAGGAGCGAGCTTTCTCGGTACTTAGATATCGATTACTGCTCAATCCTATCACATTCTGATACTAAAAATCTTGATATATTATAATAATGAAAATCATAAGAGTCCACCTTTCCCGTGTTATCTAGGATGGCACGAGATCTACTGACTCCTCCGGTATCAAGCGTAGCATCGGAGTCTACTTTTTCTGTTGTAGTGAATGTGATTTAGAATAAGGGATCAAGATTACATCTAGATATTATTGAGACATTGGCCTGTTTGAAGAATTGGGAGGATTCGAGGTTTAACATCCAGGATCATGATGGAGCTGGGAAAGGGACTACATCCACTGCGAAAGCGGAAGAATTGATTACCGATGATGATGATTCATATGATAGTGATCTTGATGTTGCGGTTGATGATGCTCATGATATGCAGATTGACGATTGACGTGGTTGCCGGTTTCCCCTGCTCATTGCCAGACACCAGTTGTCAATGTCACGCCATGTCACATTTCATTTGTCATTATCACTTGATTTTGATTTTTGATGTCTCACGGTCACAGACACAGTTGATAATTTTTATGATTTATTCTTAATTTTACTTTTTAATTTCGATATTTTATTTTTTATTTTTTTAACGAAATTTTTTATTTAATTTATTTTTTGTGTTTACAATTTTCATTTAAAAATCAAGTCTCTATAATTTAATTCTAATAAATAATAATTTAAATTTATTAAAAATTAATAAAAAAATAACTTTATTAATATTTTCAAGTTACAAATTTTTAATAATTTTCAATTTACCAATTTAAATTTTAAACTTTATAATTTATTAAATTTTTAATAATTTTCAAGTTACAAATTTAATATTTTATACATTATCTATATATAATATAATATATATTTTATATAAAATTTAATACAATACTTTAACATTTTTTTAAAAAAATTACTTTTTATTTAACCAGGCCCGTACGGGCATGACCCGGCACGGCACTTTTATCACATGACCGGCGGGCCATGTTGGGCCTAGCATTGATAAATCGTGTCGGGTCGGGCACGACACGGTACAATAACCGTGTCGTGCCGAGCCCGGCACGAAAGCACGGGCATGCTAAAAAAAACAACCGAGCAGGCCCGGCTCGTCACGTTTGACACCTCTATGCACGACTCATTTTTTCTTGGCCAAGTCAGGACACCATGAAGTGCCAAGCACGGTCGGTATGACCATGCCGTGAGTAAAAAAAATGATTACATGACCAGCCAATTACACCCAGAGGTGTAAAATGCGCAGGGTGGCACGGGCTTGACCTAGTTCAGCTGTGCTTAGCCCGACACAATTTGGAACCATGTCGCGAGTCGGGCCAGGCCAACCCTTGGCATGGTTCGTGTCATGCCAAGTTAGGCACGGCACGTATGCCTGGCCCAATGCCACAGTAAACTAGCCTGGGGACCCTGTTGGATTTTTTTAAAAATTCAACTGGAACAACAAGGTACGACCCAACCCAACTTGGCAAGTCGAGTTGCCATGTTGACCACTTGATGGGGATCCCGTCGACAGTCACCCGAGATGATTTACCCTGCAATAGGGCCAGGCACATGGGTCGTGCTTGGACCATCACGCGGCACATTTCCAAACTATCACGTGTCATACCAAGCACTGCTGAACTGTGCCATGCCGTGTCGTGCCGAGCCTGGGTCCAGGCACGATTCTGGACAATGTCGTGCTACTAAGAAGCACGGACACGAGCACAGACACGGGGATACGATATGGCAGGATATGGGGACACGACAAATTCTAAAAAACTAGGATACGACATAATAAAAAAAATAAAAATAAAAACTATTCTTTATTAATATTAGGTATTTTATAAAATAAAATAATATATTATATTTTATTAAATAGATATATTTTTTTATAAAATAAAATAAAAATATTTTATTTTATAAAAATCAGCCCCCCCACCCAAAAATCGTGCCATGCCTCTCCACAGAATCGCGCCGGCCACCTACATCCCCACAATCGCGCTCGCCCCCTGCATCCCAACAAATCGTGCTCGCCCCCTGCATCCCAACAAATCGTGCTCGCCCCCTGCTTCCCCAAAATTGTGCCCGCCCCCTGCCCCCTCCACAGAATCGCACCCACCCCCGCCACCCCACAGAATCACGCTCACTTGCGCCGCCTCACAGAATCGGCCATTGGCCATAATGGGCGACGTAATCATGCATTTTCGGCATGGATACGGCAGCCGACGCATCCGTCTGATACGCCACGTGGCATATCGGATACGAATTGATCAACGATACACCACGTGGCGTATCAGACACGTATCCGTACCGTGTCCGAGTGTCCAACACGCGGTCACGCCTATAGGGAGCCATATCCGTGCTTCCTTGTCGCGTTGGGGTAGGCACAGCTAAGCTAGGCTGTGCCTCAGCTGTGCTCGGGACACCCAGCACTTTTGGCACCTGAATTTCTAGCAAAAATTCAGCCAAAATGCATGACAAAAAAAATTCATTGTTGACTTGGACATCACTCGTCCAGAATCAGGAAATGTATAACTCATCAGAAATGATTAAATTATGAAATTTCCACACAAAAAGTTATTATTAGAATACAACTGACCTGGCAGTCACCAGCACCCACGCGAGCAAAAATGCAGTCACGTATGGAAATACTAGCTTTATCACATGGAATAAAAGAGCCAACTTGTGCCATGAGAATATTCACACCAACCTACAAGCAAGAAAAAAATATGCAAGTAATAACTCTGAAATCATCCATCTAATCAATAGTTACACTACACCACAAATCCATTCCACAATGTTAACAGGTCTGTAAGGCGACGCAATACAGGTCTGTGAGTCACAATCATTTCTGTTCTCTCACGCATTAAAAAGACTAGTATTGCAACTTTGACAAGAGATATGTTGATATTTTATGATGGGCATATTATATGCAAGGGTGCTTCAACCCACTTACCAACACTAAAAAAATTGCAAGCAATCTTTTGTTGCCCATTTGATTTCAATTTTTCTCTGATTTGGTTGGGTGAAGTGAAGCTCAGGCTCAGTCAATCCAATAGTTTCCTATCCAAAATTAAACCTTGATGATTTAGGATCATTCAGATATTTGGATTTATTTTCAATTTTTATTTTTGGTTGCAATATGCTAATTTTTTTGTTGTTGTGATCAGTTGGAGATCAGATTTCATGTAAACAAAAAACATAAAATATAAACCACCAAATCATATCGACGAGACTTCAACAAAAATCATGCCCATAGAGACTAGATTTCACCAATTTAGCATGTTTTTTGTGGTCAAAAAAAAAATTAAACACTAGTTTCAAATTTACCTACTAGCTTCACTCATAGCATATAAATTCAAACAAATGAAAAATTACTCACTTTTGTGGCAATCCATTGAAATATATATTGTTAGTAATTTTATTTCATATACAAGTAGGGAGATGTGGAATGCTCAATTTTTCCTCCAAATTACCAATATAAACTTAAGATATACTAATATCTCAATAAATTTATTCCCAAAAGTCAAAAAAATTATATTTGATAAGTATCAAATCCGAGTCCTATTGCCCTGGATGAAGACACATGTCATCATATCAAAATATAACCTTCAAAATATCCATGTGACACCAGAATTTCTCAAGTGATTAATAATCTTAGTATTATTATCACCCAAACTAAAGGTGTCCAACGGGTCAAACCAATTAGACATTATATTTTTTTAGGCAAAGTCAAGTCATCATGTCATGCCAACATGACTCCAAAAAAGGGCATCCATGCATAGCCTGTTAGTTACTTGAATCATGCCAAGTAGGGTAGTGTCAGACCAAATTCCAACACACCCATGCACTAGGCACGAGGTGGCCAACCAGGTTAAGCCATGTAGCAACTTTTGGGGCACGTGGACAACAAACCCTAGTTGGGGACAACTTGAACCATGTCATGGCTAGCCAGTGCATGTTCCAATCACGGTTCCAACCATGTAGGCTATGCCACGAGCAAATAGTCATAGGTCATGCCCAAGCTACCTAGCTCATTAGCTATCTCTAGCTCAAACATATATAACTTCAAAGTTCTTACAATATTTGATGTATCAACGTCTATTTAATCACACAAAATAAAATAATTATGAATTCATATTACGGAGAATGAAATAATGATAGCTAGATAGAGAGATATATATTCCTTATTTTTTTTTATACTCACTAAAAAATTAATATTTATTACTTTGAAATCAAATACTAATAAAGAAAACTCTTATACCATTAAGAAAATTATATAGGTTACTTGCATTACCAAAATAGTCATAAAATTAAGTAATGTTAATTTAGCTGACCAAGAGGACAAGGTTCATACTTCCTTAAATAAAGAGATAATTTAAAGAAATAATCTAATTCAATATATTCATTATTAAAAAAGAATATACATCATTACTTGTTGGATTTTATTTTTTTAAAAACAATGTCTTTTGTTTATGTTGAATTTTTATTTGTTTTGTATTGTTTGGGAACACCCAACTTGTGGGATGTCCCAAACTACAAACACACACACACACACACACACATATAGTCATGTATTGATTAAAAAAAGAAAAAAAATAATTTTTTACTATTTATGCAACTTCTCCTCTCTTTGTATTGTGTCCATTCGAAACCCCCAAGCCTAAATGTAAAACAGTATCAAAAGCTGGTTTCTAATGAATTGGCATCAGCACTGTGGGGTGTGCGTGACACAACTTCTGAAACCACCAGCAACTATAATCACCGGAGGTTCCAAAGGTGGTGCAGTGCGCCCCCGCACTATAGTGGCAACACCCATGCAAAATAAGTGTTTTGGGTTTATTAATGGACATTGAAGTCGACATCGAATGATGTTTCAGAAAAAAATCTTTTCTTTGATGATGCGGCCAACACGACAACAGCATGGCAGCGATGGTATAGAATCATCGCCGATGACATTAAAAAAAAACTCTATTGTGTGAACATTTTGTGTAGTTGGAGGGCAGACAACATTTTGTGTAGGACAGTCCCTTGATAGTATAGGGCAGCCAACAATTTATCTAATTTTATACACGCACACATGCATGCACACGCACACACACACACACACACACACACACACATATATATATATATATATATATATATATATATATATATATATATATGTTGGCTGCTTTTATATCTCGATTGTTATACCTTTTTTTGTAGAAGAGTGCAATGTGGTGGATCGATAATGACAAAAATCAATATGTAATGACTATTGACTATATACAATCAAGAAAAAATTGAGAACAAATATTTTTTTTCTTGACTATATTGATAAGAATCTAATTTGTGACACAAGGATACAAAGATCACTTATTGAAAAACTCAGCTCAAACTGAAATTAACAAGTGAATGCGAATTGATGCACAAATACTAGTACACTTATGATAATTAGTTGTTCCTAGTATATTGAATATAATTTGTTCTAGTGATACTTGCATGTCTATTTAAGATATGACCGCCTAGATATATTTTCAATGATATTTTATCTATATGATATCATTACTCAATTGTTGATGTATAAATTGACTGAGCAAGACGAGATAACTCAAAACGACAGCTAAAAGAAAGAATGATTGGCATGGTACCGATATTGACGAATCATATAGCATTGAGAAGACTTGGTAAGCATGCATGTAATATTCTTTATATATATATTCATTAGGAGAGCGATATACTAATTTACAGTCATAGCTTCTTGGGGAAAAGATAATTACGTTTCATCCAAAATTTTATCAAAGAATAATTTGGGTGACTACAACTATACCTAGATCAAATATAATTGATATTATTAGTCACAATATTATGGCATCATCATCACACAGTATGAGATAGATGAGCATAAAAATTAATATCTAGTTAAGATAGTTAAAACATTCTTACTTCATAAAAATGTGTCTAGACACCTTTTGAAAAAAATAGAATTAATCACTAACTTTCTAATCAACTGAATATAATTTTTCATTCTCTTAGGTTATATCTCATTCCAGCTCATTTATCCCGTAGATAGACTTTTCACCCTCCACCTAAGATTTTTGATTCTACTTATTTTGTTCAGGATTTTTCTCAATATAGTAAAAAAATAATTGCATGTGCTATCAAGTATGCAATTATTGGGTATTCATGTCCTTGGAAAGGATGTGTGTGTCATTCATTAGAGTCTATAAAAGTTATTATGAATGATGATATCACATTCTTTGAGGATAGGTCCTTTTTTAAAATGAGTCAAAAAATCATCCCTTAAAAGACTATAGTAGTAAGCTCATTTCCTTTCCTAGTGGATCTTCCCCATGGGGAGTAACAACTGACTCAAATACGTATACCTAATACAACTAACATGATGTGTTTCAAAAAAATTAGTGACACCTCTCCTAGGACATTGTGTGTAGGAGATGAACCTAATTTATGTACAACTGGATACAAGGTGTGTCTCTCCAAAAAAGAAAGATGCGGGTTGAGAGACTTGATAATATTAATATAAAGATATATATTAGATAGATAGGTTAACTATTTATTCCCAATGAGTTTCTATCGTATCAATTAATCAATCTCAAAGTAATGACACATATTTTTCTATTACATTATGGAAAGAATCAATGACATGTTCTAATGAGTATATTTTATCTAGAGTATTTTTTATTATCATTTTGATATTACATATCCAACTTTTTTAGCCTCACTTAATAATTGTAAAATCCCTTATACACTTTCTAGGACAGTCATATAGGATAACAATATATTATGTTAGAAAAATTGAGGATGCTCTCATCTAATCATATGAAAGAACTCATCCAAAATCAATGGGTAAATATATAGTGAGATATAGATGGGTGTGTATGATCAAGACAAGAGTCGATAAAATGGCCAATTGATTCAAAGCTAGATTGATAGTGAGAGGCTTTACAAAAATATATGATTTTGAATAATATAATATTCTCACATAGTCAAGATGATTACTATTAAGCTGTTACTTTCAATTATAATATTGTACAATATATTATATATCAGCTATATATAAGAAATTAATTTCTTCATGATAATCTAGAGGAAGAAATATTTATGTAGCAACTATCGAAATTGACTATTCCTAAATCAATAGTTATGGTGTGCAAATTGCAAAGGATGCTTTATGGCCTAAAGCAATCTTTTAAGAGATAATTTAGTAAATTTTCTTCAGTACTTAACGTGTTTGATCTTAGAAGATTTTTGCTAAATAATTCTAATTTCTTTTGATGTAGATCAGGGCATGAACATATGTTATTAATTATATATATAAATGATATTTTAATTACAGGAAATGATTATATTAGAAATTAAATACTCAAGATACATAAACTTTCTTTCTTGAATGAAATATATTTTGAAAATAATCTGATTATGTTCAGTTCATTAATTAATTCTACTAAATATAAGATGATCATAGAAAAATTAAATTGTCTGACAATATATAGGATTGATATGAACTACACTATCAGTATAGTTAACCATTTTTAATATATATTATGTTTATATTCAAAATATTATGCTTATTTTGACTATAATTAATAACAGGAAATGATTATATTAGTCAATTAGACATTTTTAATAAAAATATTATGTTTGTTAGTCAAAATTCATCACATAATTTATATATTACAAGGCTCCTCATTCTTCAAGTATTTTTATTCATTCAATAAAAAGTATGCATCAAATAGTTTTCCCAGGTTTGAAAGCAACCCAATTTTGGACAGGGTCAAATTGGTTTGACCTTGTTGCTTCTATTCTATTTAACCTAGTTGGTCATTATAATCTTGTTACACTATATTACTATTTTTTTAAGGATTAAATGTATATTTTATTTTATTTTTTACATAACTGCATGATTAGCATGTTTACTTGAAGTAGTCATCTCAGTTTAGAGTAGAACAATCAGACAAAATATATAGATTATGCAAGATACTATATAGCTCAAAGCAAGTTACCAATAGATTGATTTATAAAATTTTTACATGAAATTAGCTTGTTTAGTTTGTTTGGTTTACTCAAGTGTATTATGAATTTTTCTTTATTTTTCTAAAAGAGCCCTAACATGGTGATTTCGTTTATTGTGCATATTGATCAAAAAATTAAAAGACAAAAACATAAGCCGAGACATTTTTATGTTTTTGATGTGAGACGTAAGCCTCAAAACCTAGACATAAGTTTTTTAAATATCATAATATATAATTAATTAATATTTTAAAATGTATAAAATAAAATATCATAAATAAAAACATAAAAAAATTCATTACAATTATTAAAAAAAACATACTAGTTCATTACTTTTACAAAAAATCATAATAAAATCATAAAATAAAAAATAGATTCAACTATACAATTAGTTTAGAACTTTAACAAAAAATTATAACCAAGTCATGAAATAAGAAATAGAATAAATTATTTCAATTTAAATTCTCTTCTCCAAAAATATCATCCTCATCTAATGCATCAAAAGTAGAAAAATATCTACTATCATGTATTCTTATTTTATGTAAATTTTTATCTTTATCAATTGATATAGAATTGAATTTTTTCTCTTTGTCTGTCTCCTTTTGTACCTAATATAAATTATTAATTAGGTATAAATATTATAAATTTTTGAATCAATAGAACTCATTCTAAAAAATAACAACAATAATAATCAACACATAATTTATATAAAAATTATATTGAATACAAAATAGGAATTTTTTAGATTTATCAAATCAAAAAGACATAATTGAATACATAATTTTAAATTATTTTATAAATTATATAATCTAATTTGTTACATTGAATTATAGTATGAAAATGTTAATTGTTAATATTTATTAACAAATTAAAATTTTTTTTACCAAATTCAAATTTATATATTAACCAAAATTTTATCATTCAAGAAAATTATTTAAACTTTTTTATCACATATAAATTATATATTATTTTAAATTTTATATAAATGTAGGGATATTTTAGATTTATCCAATTAAAAAAACATAATTGATTTATATTTTTTTTTGTTTATCCATATAAACTATATATTATTTTATCAAAAAGATGATAATTTCATAAAAATAAAATATTTGACTAATTTTATACAAAGAAGATAATTCTACTCAAGCTCGAATAATTATAGACTAATTACATAAAAATACTAGGAAAAAAATCAAATTTTAATTTCATAAACAGATGATAATCCTCTGGATGATGGAATGATTATTAGTTTATAAAATAACATACTTTAGGTGATGAGAGCTGACTTTTACATAATTTTTGATATAATAATTTAAAAGTTCAAAATCAAAAGAGAACAATATTATTATTGACGAGTCTCAAAAATTTTAACAAACAAGTTGATAAAATAAAGCCTCCTTCTTATATGTCTTTATCCTTATCAAATATCAACCACAAATTTACATAAAAAACAAGTATGGATAATATTTAGCTCCATAACTCACACAATTAATGTCTTACCATACCAATGAAAAACAAAGGAGAAAGATACAAGAAATAAAGAAACTTAGCTAATAAAAATAAAAGGACAACTAGATAATGCATTAAGTGGAAGGAAGATGAGAGAGTAACCAGAATCGAGAGACAATGAGATATGGAGCTTAGATTCCAACCAACAATCAATGTTGCAATGTTAGCAGAAAACTAATTTTTCGGTGAAAAAGTTTTCTTACAAGTTAGATTTTTTTCTATCTTTTCCTTTTGTATCAAAAGCAAATGATAAGGTTGAGTGTGAGTATTTTAAACTTATATTTTACAAGTTAAGTTTTAATTTTAATAACCAAACGACGAAGATTTATGAGGCGTATGCCTCGACTGAGAAGGTAGAGATGGCATACGCTTTTGCGCCTTTTATGCGCCTCAGCTAAGAAGGCATACACCTTTTATGCTATTCGCTTCTTTTGGGAAGCCTAGAAATATTTTTGGACCATCTCGCTTCAAGGATCGCCTCAAAAATGCCTTTGAAAACACTGATATTGATGATAGTCTAATTATAAGAGATTATGAGTTAGGAATCACTCAACTCTAATATTACTTTCAGTTACAATTATAGACGAAATATTTTAAAAAATTCTCATATTTTCTTAGTATAGAAGTGACTTACTCTAGGATATATATTATCTTGTCATAGAATATATATGCCCTTAATACTCTTATAAAGATTAAAATTTTAGGTTTTGTTCCAATAGATATAATGCATCTTGGTCAACATTATAGACAAATTTTTCACCAAAATGTCATTTTCCACATTCACTAAATTGATCCCAAAGAAAGCTCATTCATTCACATGCCTTCAAATTCTTATTAATCTATGTAGTTGACTACTACTTACAGAAAAATCATATAAAAGATTAATTATCTGGCAATTACCTAACTAGATATAGCACATATAGTTAATATTACCTAGTTGTAACTCTTTGCATACTATGAGGTATATGAAGAAATCTCCAAGGCTCAAGGTCACTTTTAGTAATTACGAGAACTTACACTTGGCCAAATAAAAAGATTCGAGTTAGGCATTAGCTTTCAAAAAGAGAAGATATACGATATAGTTTTATACTTTCTTTAAGATAATCTTATCTTTTGTAAAAATAAAAGATTGACAATTATTTTGAGATCCAATACAACGATTGAATTCATGACAATTATGACTTTTACTTGTGAGAAATGTTGGATCTGACAATGCCCGTGAGAATTGGATATCCATTTTCTTCTCTCACAATTAATTATTATGACAGTCAAATAGCGAGACATATAATCTAAATGAGTATTTCATTAGCAAATAAACCATATAAAAAATGATTGTAACTTTCTCGTGGAGAAAACCTAAAATAAAACTATTACTACAACATATAATTAGATAGTAGAACAACCAAAACATCTTAATGAATACCTTGAAAAAACATCAACTTACCTTTATTTCCATCAAGTTTGATATTCTTTACATATACGCACCAATTTGATTAAGAGTTGTAGCATGCATCTTGATAGTTTCTTTATTGTTATATTTTTTATATTATTATTTTGTTTAGAATACCCAACTTGTGAGATACTTCAAAAGGATATGCTCATTACACAAGATCATTGTTTGTATGAGTTTTACATTTTAGCATTAATATATTACTTGTTGTGTGTACAAGCTTTTACATGTAGGATTGCATGGAGATTAAAATTATACTCGGTACACAAAAATCTCACTTTAGAAAGTATATTAGAAAGATTTATATCTAAATAATCTTACCTTAAAATTAAAAAACTACATCCAATAAATCATGAACTTAAGACTGCCCTTTGACAAATGTATTTGTCATCATATCAATACCTAGCCTCCAACATATAAATACAACATAAAATTTTTCTAAGAAATCAATCATTTAAGTACTATTTTCATCAAAACACATTTAACTTTAAGACATCATATTTTAATATTTATATAATTATGCACAAATATGTAAGATTAGATTATTTCCAAAAATATTTTCCTTAAGATTAAACATGATGTCAACCTATTTTTTTTCGTAATCATGGGAGTTCAGATCACTTTTCATGCACCTTGACTAATTCCCTAGGAAAAACAAATTATCCCACAATAACTACCATCTGACATCATAGAGAACAACATGTAAGCACTTGGTGTTTACACCAAGTGCTTACTAGCTGAGCTATTCATGGTGAGTACCTCTATCATATTTTTTGTTGCGACAGAAGGTGACAAATTGAAGTAAATTATTAAGATTTTGATCTCGAGCAAGGGCAACATACTATTCAAAGTATTGAAGCTGAGAATCAGATTATTCACAGCACAAAATATCCTACACATAACATGCTCACTAATAAAATTATAATAACAAAAGAGAAATATAAAATATTTTTTTCTAGATCAACTACAAATTTATCGTAATTTTCAAGTAGTACAATCGATTTGATTTTCTCTTACTATCAATTTTTGAGTAATTGATTCAAAAATAAATAATCATATCACAAATAATTATTTATTACATACTCACTTTTTTACTAGTAAGATTAATATCACAGTAATCAATAAGATGTCTAACATTATTAACTACAAAATCATTAAGTTGAATCCTTTTTATTTGAATTGTATTTAGTATATCTTTGATTTTCCTCAAAAATTTATCATTTATGAGTTATATTGCAAGACATCTTTAATTTTAATCATTTTTGATGAACTATACATAACTTGCTCATTGTAACAATTATAATAACCAAAGCGATGTATGACATTTATCTCCAGATAAGCTATACACTTGTCCAAATTTTCAGGTATAACAACCCTTTTAAGTTTTTTTTTTTTTTTTTGACCTTGGGGGAATTAATTTATAAATGAATAATTTGATCATAAATAATTATTCTTTATATTCAAATATTTTTTACTAAAAAATTTTACATCACAGTAATCAATGATAAAATATATTATGTAATATCAACAAAATTATCAAATTAAATTATTTTTTATGTATTATATGTTCTTGATATTTCTTATAACATAAATCTATTATGAGGAGATCCCAAGATTCTTGACCACCCCGAAGCCTCTTCTTGTTCATACTAAGCTTGCAACACATAAAGGTGCTCCAATACTTTATTTATGTTATATACTTACAATTATATTGAAAAACAAGTAAAGCTCTTATATAAGGGACTAGTAAAATGGAAACATTCCACAAATTAAATACTCATATCCATAATATAGATATAAAAATAAAATAAAACTATAAACTGTAATACCTTCCTTCAAGTAAATGCATACAGATCCAAAACATCACACTTTGAGAAAACAAATGCAAGGTGAGATCTATTCGATGTTTTGGTAAAAATATTTATTATTTGCTCTACTATCTGAATATAAGTTATATCAAATATATCATAAAGTATCTTTTCACCGAAGAAGAGATTGTTCATCTCTAAGTGCTTCACCAACTTGTAGAATAACAAATTAGAGTTACAAAAAATAATGTTGAAAAATAAATACAATAACATTCTAAAAAAAATTCAAAAATCAAACATCATTATAAAATTGATATAAGTGGTTGTGACAACTTACAGGTCAGAAGCTATCATCAAAAGTACAAAATAAATAAATAATAAAAACTTCAACATAGAAGTTATGCACCTCAATATCTGACTGTCATAGTAAAGAATAGTAGAAAAAAATTGAATATGCAATTTTTCTAGTAAGTATCAGATCCAAAGTATCTCGCAAGCAATGATAAAAATTTCCGATATATCCACCGATATATCCATAAATTCTAAGTATCGATATATCCATTAAAACTAATATATCTATCCTTGATTGATGCTCATATACAAATACACACCGATATATCTTCGATATATCTGATATATCTGTAAAATTCATGTACTGATATATCCATAGAAACCAATATTGTAATCATTACTTACAAGTAATAATCATGATCACTCTTAATTAAACTTTTGAACTTGACCTTGAAATAATTTACTTATCTATTATTTTTTAAAAAAACAAGAACAACTCGAAAAAAAGACAAATAGGTCATATGCCTCCTCCCAGTATAAATTGGTGCCCAATAAATAATTAAATATCTGATTAACTATAAATACTCATGAACATTAAAAATGATCTCAAATTCTGAAAATTTCTTCACATATCTAAGTATGCGAAGTGTTGCGCCCAGGTAAACTTACTGAAAAAATATATAGAAAAAAACTATTTGTAATGACTACACATGATATTTAATCAAATAACAATCAAATTGTTAATATTACTTATGATTTTCAGGTAAGTAGTTGAGTCAAATAAAAAAAATCATTCAAATAAGAAATATATATATATATATATATATATATATATATATCAATAAGAGTGTTTAATGGAGTACAACTCAAGATATCAACTCATATAAGAGTATCAATAGCAAATTTTCTTTCTTGTGATAAGATATATTTATACCAAGAAAATATCAATCTTCAAGCTCATTCATCTAAAATTGCAACTTGAGGTATGCATTTAGTTGGGTGATCATTAACATGTCATCTCATATTATTAAAATATTATTCACCTACACAATAAGTAAAATCATCCTAGCATCAAAACTCTTTTAAAAAAATAAAAAAAATATTCATAATACACATATGTAACCCAAAATAAATGAGTACATGTGATAACATCAAAAACAAGGCTCTTATCTACTGTTTCAACTCATATAATATCTTTCGTAATCTATAAAATTCGTTTGATTATATTGCTCATAACCCAATTAGCTGCTCCACATATATCTCCTCAAGATCATCATGAAGAAAAGTATCTTTATATTTAGTTTGTGTATTATTCATTTGTAAGATACCACCTGTAAAATAAAAATTCATACCGGCTAGTTTGAATAATAGAAAAATAATATTCTAATAATCCATATCAAATATATTAGTTTACACTCTTGCTATAAGTCTCTTTTTAAAGCCATCTACTTTCCCATTTTAATTTGTCTTCCCAATAAAATTTTACCTACAACCAATAACATATCTTTCCAAATATTATGATATTAATTCTCAAGTCTTATTAAAGTAAAGAACATTTTTATTTCTAATATGACCTAGCATCATCATGTGTAAGATGACATCTCAGAATAAATATATGTATCATAGTATCATCAAGACAAATGACAAAAAAGGTAAAATAAAGAGAAGAAATGTATATGATAATACTTGTGATATCGAATGCTAAATACAATTCATCTATCTCATCCTAAAAGTGATCACAAGATCGAGACAATAAGAGTCAACCACATGATCATATAGCTCATTGGTAGACTAGTCTTTAGTCTAAGCAAGTTGTGTATATTCTCTCCAAATATAAACTATAAGTCTTGGATAGTCAAGTGTCATTGTCTTTGGGTCATCATACGCTTGAACTAGAATAAACTCGAAAGCTACAATGCCCTCTAGACTTGAGAGAGATTTACTCTCATAGTAATCTCATTCTCTCAAATAAATTTGATCTATACATGCTAGTATATATGATAACTCCATAAGAATATCAACATAATATAGACAAACAAATTCAGATATATATAACAAGCAACTCTCTATATTAACTAAAAATTGATTAGTCTAAATGTATCATATGGACACTCATTTTTCTTAGGCTAACTAAAAAAAAAAAAAGAACTACTCAAAAAAGATAATATTAGCACTTGTAAAAATATTTATACCCTTTTTGATACTAAAATATCCAAATAGTGTCTAGTCGGCCGAGCAGCCCGAGCCTGTGACAAGGCAAAAACCATTGAATCGTTCATAGTCCGGCACGACATAGTCCAAAACTGTGTCTGGCCCATGCAAATCTGGCTAGAGGCATGGTTCGTGTCATGCCATGCCAAGGTATCTCAGGCCTCATGTCGAGTCAGGCATGACCCTACCGCCTGACCCGAAGGCATGAATCTTCGACACAACCCGAACCATGCCCTGGATCTCAAACCAGGGTTCTAGCGCAGTCCGAACGCAGCCACCCAAGACACTCATCCACCTGACTCTCATCATTTCTATGACCCATCAGGCACTAGCCCGGCCTCGAGCCCAGAAGCCGAAGCTTCTAGAACCATCTAGTCAAACCGACACAACAATCAAAAAAATAAAAAAAATAAAAAATCACATGTTTTTCAATCATTAGATTCACCGCCAATGACTAGGGGCAAAATCCAATATTATCGAGTTGCTACCCAAAACAAAATTTTAAAAATTAATAAAAATACAAAAAATAATTTGTTTTAATTTTTTTTATATCTATAAATATATTCATCTCATTCTTTAATTAATATCTTATTTCTATTGACATTCACTCTCTCTCTCTCATATCATCTTTTTTTCTCTCTCCTTTCAGGACTCGAGTACGGACTACAATGCAAATATCAAATTCAAATATCAAATATCAAACACTTCACATCATCAAACAAACAAAATTTTATGCTTTACGAATATTATTTTTAAAATTTTATTTAGTTTTTTTATTTTTATTTTTATTAATAATTAAATATACAATAATATCTAATTTTATAAAATATAATTAATAAACTAATAATAAATAATAAATAATAATTTTAATGATGAAAACGAAATTAATATTAACATAAATATAAATAATTTTAATATACATAACGATACCCCCAAGGAAAGATTCAAGGTCGTTGAAACTTTGTATTCTCCTATAATCTCAACCTAAATATCTAAAAGATAAAAAATTAGAAGAAAATCAATAATTTAGACTCAATTTAATATTATACAAAATAAAAATTTAGAAACACCAATAAGAATCAAAATAATACAAATATTATAAAAAATATTAATCTTTAAAAGTGTATATGAGTTTGAGCACCTTAAGAGGAATATCAAATAATACACCAAAAAACATAATGTATTAGAACTATGAAAACTCAACTCGGCTGTGAGATTTTTGAAGCTGAATTTAGTTCAGTTCTATGTTGACCCCTTTAATATACAGCAATGAGTTAAGAAATAAAGGCATGACCAAACTAATTACTATGATGAATCTTTTGATTAGATTTTTAAAGGATTAAAGGATAATCAATATAATAAAGATTTATTTTCAACATGCATATCATAGGATTCTTATGTCCACATTTAAGAAGAACATACTAAAATACCATAAATCAAAAAAATAAATAATTAATAAATTTAGAAAATATAATGACATGGTATCCATAATATTCGATATTTAAACTAGTCATGATGATGCATCTTATACATGCCTCATCATCCACTATGTAGATTCTAAATGAACATTAAATAAAAAAATATTAGGATTTTCAAAGATTTTATATTTTTATGATGGTCTGGCCATTAATGAGTACATAATAAAAATCTTTAGGAATATAATATTCAAAATAAAATATATAATATCACATTCGATAACACAGATAATAATGAAATAATCATTAACATATTTATTAGGACCATTATAGATGACCCATTAGAAAAAATTTTCATGCTAGATGTATGTGTCACGTTATTAATTTCATAGTACAAGTTTAGATGAAAGTTATTTCCTCCGCTTTGGAAAACATAAGTAACTTAATAAAATTTTATCATATACTATGCAGACAATAAGAATTTGGTAATCTTTGTTTGTCTGAATATTAAAATAGACGAAATTTCAATCAGATGTGAAACACCATTGAAATTACACATACTTTAAATTGAAATCATATGTTTGATACGAATAGGTAATATCCGACTACGTCAATAGTATGAGTGATGAACTTATTATTAACGACACTTAATGGGCTAAAAGAATTTTATTTATAAAACTCATAACTTGTATTGCACTCAAGTGCGTATGCAATATTAATAGCATATTTAATAAGTTTAGAGATAACTCAACATTTAGTAATATGACTGTTGAGATTAAAACCAAGTACTTAAAGTATCAGTTCACCTTTTTAATGTATGGCTGCCTACTTGAACCCTAGGATTAAGATAGAAGAGGTATAAAATATTTTAACATACATATTCTCGTGTATGAAACATGAACACCAATTTGAAGAGTCTATTCATAAAAATTTGATTGAGTTATTTACATACTACGATATTAGTTAGAGGTGTCAAACGGGCCGGCCGGCCCGGCCCGGCACGAGGCACGGCACGGTTCGGCCGTGCCTGGGCCGGCCCGGCACGTTAAAAAACCGTGCCCTGGCCCGTGCCGTGCCCGGTCGAAGCAAGGCACGAACCGTGCCGTGCATGGCACGAGCCGTGCCGTGCCTGGCCCGGCAAGGCTCGTGCCTAGGCACGGCACGCCGGCACGGGTCCATCCCGTGCCGGTCCCGCAGGCACGCGTGGCACGCCGCCAGTGCCACGCGTGCCGTGGCGTGACCGCGTGACCCCTGACTCGTGAGTCGCGACTCACGGTCACGGGTCACGACTCACTGAGTCGTGACTCGTGCTCGAACCACCAGCACTAGGGCCCCCCCGGAAAAAAGACCGCGGGTCGGGTCCAAACAGACCCGACCCGCGGTCTTTTCCGCCGAAAACCGAGAAAAAAGAAAAATATAACGGGAAAAAAAAAAAAATTTCAAACGTAGATCGATTTTCAGCCGTTGGATTCGACGCCAACGGCTAGGGGGCAGAATCCGACGGTCCTCGTGATTCTGCCCATTAAATTTAATAAAAAAATTCAAAAAAATAATAAAAAAACAATTTTTTTTTTAAACAAAAACTTTTTTAGGCTATATAATCTACCCCCCTCCCTATAGAATTTATGTTTTTCAAAAACATTAATCCTCTCAATTTTTTCTCTCTCACACATAAACCGTGCTTTTCTCCCTCGGCCCTCGTTTTATTGATTTCGGCTTGAATTTTCGTGAAACTCAACTTGAGTTTTGAACTTCAAAGCTTCCTGCGGGCTTCGGTGCATCTTTCACGTGAGAGACCTCTTTGCTTTTACCGGGTAATATAATTTACTTTTTGTTTTATTTTCTCTCTCTAAATCTTCTCTCTCTAGAAAAACGTACGAAAAAAAAAATGACGAATTCACCTAACACATATTTAAATTTAGAAAATGAAAATGTTAGTGTTACACAAACGTCCGTGGCTCCTGAAACTTTGGTTTCTCCTGTCATGTCAGCCCAAAGTTCTAAAAAACAAAAAACTAGGAGGACTTCTGTAGTTTGGACATATTTTAAAATCATAACACAATTAGATGTTAGGGGTGAGGAACATGAAATGGCACAGTGCAAATATTGTATGCGACTTTTAACATGCAAGAGTACATGTGGGACTGGGCACCTAAAGAGGCATTCTGAAATATGCTCCAAAAAACATGGACCGTTAGATCCTAGGCAAACCCAACTTGGCACTACATTTTTTGAGACTGGATCGAGTTCAGTCTCAAAGTTTACTCCCTTCGTATACTCCAACGAGTTGGGTAGGGACGGCATGGCCAGGCTCATCACATTGATGGGTCTTCCGATCAGATTTTCGGAAGATCCGAGGGTAGTCCGCATCATGCAGACTTATTTTCAGCCATCCTATCGTAGGATTCCTAGGTCCACATCTAGGAGTGACATACTAAAGATATATAAGTTAGAAAAACAAAAAATAATTAATGAATTATTGGCATTTAGTGGAGTGGTGTCCGTGACGTCCGATATATGGACATGTCACGATGATTCTTCTTATGCATGTCTCACGAGTCATTATGTAGATTCAAACTGGATTATCAATAAAAAAATATTAAGATTCACTGAGATTCTTCATCCTCATGATGGCCCGGCCATTTTTGAGTGTATGATAAAAATATTTAGGGAATATAAAATTCAAAATAAAATTTTTAGTGTCACTTTCGATAATGCTGCGAATAATGGAGTAGCGATCAATATGTTTGTTAGGAATATTAGAGACGCACCTTTAGGAGAGATATTTCATGTCAGATGCATGTGTCATGTTATTAACCTTATAGTTCAAGCGGGTATGAAGGTGTGTTCCCCCGCGTTGGAAAATATACGCAATGCACTCAAGTATATTCGCACTCCTCGCAGACTACAAGAGTTTGGTAATCTCTGTTTGTCTGCGAATCTTAAGAAGAAGAAATTCCAATCTGATGTGAGACATCGTTGGAATTACACGTACCTGATGTTGGAATCATGTGTTGGATACGAACACGTGATATCCGACTACGTCAATAGTAAGAGTGGCGAACTTATTATTGACGACACTGACTGGGCTTCAGGAATTTCATTTATGAAATTCCTGAAGATATTTTATGACACGACGAACATGTGTTCGTCGGTTTATACTCCCACCACTTGCATTGCACTCCGTTGCATATGCAACATTAGTAGCATGTTTAGGATGTATCGAGCGGACCCGACGCTCAGCCTTATGGTTGCAGAGATGGAGACCAAGTACCTGAAGTACTGGTCCACCATTCCATCTCTTTATTGCCTCGCAGCATGCATGGACCCTAGGGCTAAGGTGGAAGGGGTTGAAAACACCCTGACTTTCATTTCCTCGTGCATGAACCTGGAAGAGCCACCTCAAGGGTTCATTTACGAGAAGTTGACAGACCTGTTCACATACTACGATACTAGGTATGGTGGTGGTGGTGTTGAGACTGTGAGTACGGACTCTGATACCTTGTTCGGAGATGACCCATATTCCATTAACCTAGCGAGGGGGAAACGTAGGGGTGGACCTTCACATAGGAGCGAGCTGTCTCGGTACTTAGATACCGATTACTGCTCAATCCTATCACCATCTGACAATAAGAATCTTGATTTATTACAGTGGTGGAAATCATATGAGTCCGCCTATCCCGTGCTATCTAGGATGGCACGGGATCTACTGACTCCTCCGGTGTCGAGCGTAGCATCGGAGTCTGCTTTTTCTGTTGCAGTGAACGTGATTTCGGATAGGAGATCGAGATTACGTCCAGATATGGTTGAGGCCTTGGCATGTTTGAAGGATTGGAAGGATTCGAGATTTAGCATCAGTGATCGTGCTGAAGCTGGGACTGTGACAGACACTGCAGTCGCATCCACATCCACTACGATGGCGGAGGAGCTGATTGCCGATGATGATGACGATGACCCATATGATACTGATCTTGATGTTGCGGCTGATGATTCTCATTTTATGCCGCTTGACGATTGATGCTCATCTGCTCTTTTTTTCGATATTTTGTAATTTTTTTCATTTATACGCTTTGTTTATACTTTGGTCTTTGTATTATACGTTGTGTAGAAGTTGAAACTTATCCTTTTTTTTTCGGAGTTTTGGTTTCAAAAGCATGAATGGTAATTTTTATTTTCGTAGTTTAAATTTTTTTTAATTAAAATTATTACTAAATTAATGTATTTTTTTATTATTTTAAGATTTAAATATTATTTTAAAATTTATTAACTTTAAATCTTAATATTTAATTAATACATTATAATATTAAAATTTACTAAACTTAAGTGAAAAAAAAAAATAAATTTCCTAATTTTTTTTTTCATAATTACATTTAATTTTAAATGTAATATTAGTTACAAAAAATTTTAATTTTTTTTTTTACATAATCTTAAATAATGATAAACAGAAACATAAAAAAAAAAAAAAAAAAGAAATTTTTGTAATCTGCCAAGGCACCAGCACCAAGACCAAGCGGTCCAAGACCCAAGTGGACATGGGTCATGGGCCATCAGCCATGGCATGGCTACTGCGGCAGTGCCAAGCACGGGCCGTGCGCCCGTGCCCGTGCTTACTGCTTGGCCGAGCGGGCCGGGCACGGCACGGCACGGCCTCGCCGTGCCAACGGGCCGTGCCGTGCCCGACTTAAAAAAACCGTGCCGTGCCGGGCACGGCACGGCACGGTTGCACGGCAGGGCACGTGAAAAACGGGCCGTGCCGTGCTGGGCCGGCCCGTTTGACACCTCTAATATTAGTTATAGTAATAGTAATAGTCAGGCTCCAAGTACAAACATGAATACTATATTCAGATATGATAATTTTTCCATTCAATTAGCAAAGAAAAAATAATGTAGTAGATTGTCAAATAAGAGCGAGCTATTTTGCTACTTAGATACTAATTACTACTCGATCCTATCATATAGTGAGAATATGAATTTTGATATTTTATAGTAATAGAAATCATTTGAGTTAAACTATCTCATGCTATTTAAGATGACACAGGATATATTGACTCCTCCGATGTCAAGCATAACATCATAGTCTATTTTTCTATTGTAGTGAATATGATTTTAGATAAGAGATCGATATTATGATCAAATATTATTGAGACATTAGCATGCATGAAGGAATAAAAAATTGAGTTTGGACATCAAGAATCGTACTGCAACTACAACAATAACGAAAGAGCTAGCGACAGATGATTCGTGAGATTTTGATGAGAATTGGAATTGAGTCTACTACTAGTAATATCATCATATGCTTACAAGATTAATCATTAATATATTGTCTATTGATTTTTGTTATTTTGTCTTTGGAGCTTGCATTGTTATTTTATTCTTTAATTAATTCAGAAGCTTACAGGATTGATCTTTGATGTATTGATTTATCTTTTGAGCTCGCATTATTATTTTGTACTTGTATTACGTCATGAAATTCATAAATTAAAATTATTAAAATTTATAATATTTATGTTATGTTATTTTTGTGAGTTGTGAGTTGTGATTATAATTTTATTTTTTTGTTGTATTTATTTATTTAGTTTATTTTATATTAAAATTTAAAATATTTAGAATTAGAGATGATCCAATTCCAAACAAGTCAAAATGGCACGTCCCGACATAACCCAGTATGAAATCCTCAAGGTCCAGCATGAACGGGCTCAAATCTGACAAACTCAAGTCTATCAGGATATGTCGAGCCTTCCCTTTTTGAGTCATGCCATGCCGGTCACCGCACGACATTTATACCATGTTGTGCCTATCATGGCATGATAGCCCAAGTGGGCAATCAAAAAGTGGATCATTCCAACCCAACATGGTCCGCTTGACACCTCTATCCAAAAAATATACATATCAAGATATTGGGTATCAACTAGTTTCATCAAAGAAATAGAACATACATAAAGCAAGTACTCTCACAAATTCTTAAAAACATGCTAAACAATTTCCCTCCATAATACGTGATCTAAAAATACAATCATTGAGAAATGATTGAAGATAATATCTAATTAATAAAATAGTTTATAATCAAAACCATATATTTCCAAAAATACCTTGAAATCCCCTTTCCAAATAGAAATATCAAAATTATCTAAATTATATATCAATTCTAATTTTCGATAACCCCATTATGTAGGGATGTCATAACAAAAAACTTAGTATATAATCTAATAATCAATATAATAAATATTAAATCTATCGGACATATATTTTAATACATTATTACTTTTTATTTTTTTATTATTTTTATTAAATTAATTTTTATTATATTATTATATAATTATATAAACTATGAGCAATCATTAATAAAAATATTCATACACTAAAAGTGCTAATGGTTCACAGCACATTACTAGGTACACATATATATGAATATATCAGATCAAATAAATTATTATTCATATCAATCTAAAATATAGTATAGAAAATAAAAATATTAATATATTTTCTTAATTAACATGTCTTACACTTCATGATAGAAATACCTCAAATATACTATTTATGAGGGAGCAAATTAAGAATTAACGAACAGAGAGTCCAACATATTCAAATATTTATCATGAGATACTATCATAGGAATGGAAAAATTTAGTCTACTCCGCTTAATCTTAAATAAGGTCTTCCTTAAAATCTTCTAACCACGTAAACAAATATCAAAAAAATATATAATTGAATTACTTGAAAAAATAAATCACATAAAAAAATTTAACAGAATAATGAAAGATATATAAAACTCAAAAAAAGTATAAGTCAAACTAAATACTACATTACCAAATAATATTTAAAGGATTGCATAGCAATTACAATGTTCAAAGAATGAAATAGACTATAATAAAAAATGTACCACTTGTAATATGGATATTAACTCATGGGCTAATAATCTACGAGAATTTGAAAGGTTTGTTATTGTGCCCTACTATGGAGGAATCCTAAATATCTCCCTTTTGCAAGAATTACAATGGAAAGACTATCAAGACCCACAGATGGAATCATGTAAGCAATTTATCTCTCCTGCGTGAAAGAAACTTTCTCAGTCTTTCGATCTTACAAATTACAAGTGTCAAGTGTATCGAACAGCCTAGGCATGACACGAAATATGATCTGAATTAGTCGTGTTAGGCCCAACATAGCACAGTCCAGAATCATGCATGGATCGGGTCATGACTCATGCCAGCCCAAGGCATGGCTCATGTTGTGCTGGGCTGAGGACAATCATGCCTCGTGCCTCATGTTGAGCCAAACACAACCCACATGCCTGGTCTATTTGCATAGTCCACAAGCATGGTGACTCGTGATGAAGCACATGTGGGTCATAAGCTAGGTTTAGCTTAAGTGACCTGTTTAGGGGGCTTCAGCTGTCGTTACATTTTCACATAATATGTGCCAAAACGAAAGCAACAAGCATAGCTAGTCATTTTCAATGTCTTCATAAAAAACCTTTTTTAAAAAAACTTTGTAGCCATTGGATGAGTTTTTCCAATGGCTACAAGACAAAACTTCAATGGTTGTTGGATCTCTAGCCATAAATATTTAATAAAACATTAAAAAATTTTAATATATAATTTTTTAATATTAAAATTTTATATAAAAAGATAAAAAAAATTTTAAATTTTATTCACTATTTCTGTGATTTCCTCTTATCTTACTCCTCTCTCTCTTATGTGTTTTTGCTTTTGCTATTATTTTTACTATTCTTACATTTATAGATACACGATGAAACTTCAAATTGTAGTAAAAAGGATACAAAAGAATTTGACTAGAACAAAGCAACTATGATTATGATAAATATTTTTTTATTAATATGTAAATCTAATATTAGATTTTTTAAAAACAAGTAAAATTAAAAAAGAAATTAGCAATAATGAATTTGATATAGATTTGGATAATAATGACAACCATAACAGAAAGTCTAATACCAAAGCTAAGTTATCTCCAATGACTTTGAACCAAACTCATAAGTCATCTAAAAAAATTAAGCAAACTTCAAAAGTATATACTCACTTTAAGATAATAAAAAATAAAAATATCAATAGTATCGAAAAAAAATCATAACAATGTATATATTGTTAGAAGATATATATATATATATATAAAATAAAAGAGTGCATGCAATACTGATCATCTTAAAAGACATGTTGATCAATACACTAAAAAAACATGATATATTAAAATATATGCAAACTCAACTAAGCAGCAAGACCTTTCAAGTTGGATCTAGTTCAACTTTGTTAACCCTTTTCATATATCATAATGATTTTAGGTGGTAATGTATGATCAATCTGATTATAATTATGGATTTTCCAATTATATTTTTAAAATATCCTAGGATAGTATAGACATACTTTAAACTTATTTATCATAAAATTCATAGATTCATAAATAAGAAAGACATAATAAAATATTATAAATTAGAAAAATAATAAATAATTTACAAATTTAAAAAATATAGTATAATTATATCTATGATATTCGATATCTGAATTAGTTGTAATGATAGATCATTCACATGTCGCACTGTCCACTATATAGATTCAAAATAAAAACTTAATAAAAAAAATTCTAAATTTTTTTAAGATCTTTCATTCTCATTATGATCCTAGCATATATAAATGTGTGACAAATATCTTTACAAAATATAATATTCAAAATAAAATATTTTATATTACTTTTAATAATATTGTTAATAATAAAATAACTATTAGTATGCTTATTAGAATCATTAGAAAAATATCGTTAGGAAAGATTTTTTATGTATGATGTATATATTATATAATTAACCTGATAGCACCATATCATAATGAAATTTATTTATCCTACATTAAAAAAAATAAAAAATTCATTAAAATACCTTAGAAATCTAGTTGACAACAAAAATTTAACAATCTTTATTTGTAATCAGACCTAAAAAAAATAAAAATTCAAATAAATATGAAACATTAAAATTATATTTACCTGATGTTAGATTCATATATTGGCCACAAATACGTGATATATAATTATATCAATAGTAAAAATAACGAACTTAATATTAACAAAACTGAGAGTCTAAAAAATAATAAATAAAAAATGAGTATCTTTTATATGACTGATAATTACTGAGTTGATAATCCAAAAGTCTAAAATTAAAAAGTCATAAATGGTATAATATAAAAAGAACAAGGAATATTTATTATTGCCTTATAGAAGAATTTAGGATACACCTTTAAGTAAGAGTTACATTGAGAAAAATCTACGAGAACAAATAAATAACTCGAATTGTTGATTTATATCTCTCAATACTTTATAATATTCATGACATCTCTAGAAATAATTGTCAGTATATTTTTCTAATATGTTTTTCTTTCTATACTATGAGCCGTGTAGATATAATCTTTTATATTTGTATATGGGCAATATACTACGCCACTACTCTCTTGATAGACACCAACAATGATTTGACATCTTTAGTACACACACACACCATACTACATAGTCTCCTTGACACATCACGCAGAGTAATAACTTGGTAAATGTACTCACTACAGGTACATGCACAATGCACTACACACTACACCCTTACATTCACTCCACTATAGACAGTGCATTATCAATTCTACCTAATAATAAAAAAAAATATCATAACACCAAACAAGATTTAATCTCTAGAAACTAAGAGCAACAAGGGCATCACATAGTGGAAATGGAGGCAGAGAGTGGTTGCAGATGAAAAAAAATATAGTAGCACTTCCGGTGCTAACTAGGGATAAGAAGACTTCAGCACATTGTGGCAAAACGGTGCACGATGGTTGTAGATGGCATTGATGCTGTACAATTGAGGTAGTTGGCACCGTGTGTTTTAAAACACTAAATTTTTTTTCTTTTCAAAAACCATAATTTCAATTAAGATTCACAACTCTAATATAATGAAAAAATATGAAAAACATAAACCCATATCTCCAAAAATTCATTACAAAGCTTAAAAACCAAATGTACACTAAGAAACCATATAAAATATTGCTCAATGGATTGAGACAGTGCATATGTTGAATGCTCTAATTTATAACGTAAAAACAAAAATTAAAACAAAAATTCATGAGAGAATTTTTGAAATTATCATATTATTAGAAAGACTAAAATTTATATGATTAATCATATGATATCATTAATATATTTTACAAATAATAGTGATATATATTCACACTAGATAATAAATTGCAGACATTTTTATGAAAATAACAAGATAATATCAATTTATTTTACTCCAAAATCTGGTACACAGCATAAAAAGTATTTCAATATTATACCTTGCATTATATACTCAGGATTCATTAATAAGAAATTATTATTACCACATTTTTAATTAACATAAAATATAGATCATGACCAATTAACTCAAAATGCCCAGAAAACCAAAAAATAAATAAAATGAAAGTGCGTGCAATAAATTTAATAGATGAGACACGAGTAAAATATTCAATTTACCTGTCGAATAAAGGTAGATTTCCCACCCATATTAGGTCCGGTAATTATTTGGAACCAACTTTCTCCTCTAATCTAAAATTATAATGATGAAGAAAAGAAAATAACTGAGGCACAACAAATTTAATCAAAATCAAAGAAAAATTCTTCAATCAATTTATCACTTACTAGTTTACAATCATTTGGTATAAAATTCACCCAGTCTTGAGCTTCCACACAAGGATGCCGACACCCTTCTAAGATAATATCACCCACATTCTATATTGCATGCATGTTAACAACAAAAAGCATCAAAAATGACTATGTCATGGACACAAAGTATTAGGGCCATGAAAGAAAATTACGGATGATGTAATATCTGGCCTTGTGTAAGGAGTAGGACAACTAGAGGCCAAATCGGCAAAACTGAGTAAAACATCCAATTCAGAAAGCAAACTGGCTAAACAGAGGAAGACCTGAAATTGACATTTTCCATCTGATCAAGCAAACTAAAGCAACAACAATATTCTAAGATTGGATAAATACCTCTGTAAAAGTTACTGCAGTTCGAACAACTCGATCCACCAGTTGCTTTTGACAATTCTTGTATTCTTCAACTACCTTTTGGTACTGATCCCCAAACTTTTTGAGTTTTGTGTTTGTGAATTTCACTCCATCCTTTCGGGTTTCAAGAACAATGAATTGGGAAGTCAACTTTTTTCTTATTTTTGGCTCCTCCTTCTTTGTAATTCTGAAGACGTGCCCAAATTGTGTCCCTTTGTCTAACTTCAATCCCTTATCAACTGGGAGATTCAGGTCGGAAGCGGTTTGCTTATGCAAGTGTTGAATTTGGGACTCCAGTGAATCTTGCTCACTCTTTAATTCAGTGAGAGCAGCATCATAGCCAGAGAAAATCATATATTCTCCGTTCTCAAGTTGATCGAGATCAATAGACGTTTCTACAAGACTGATGAACTTGTTTAGGTGATCTTCACTACCCAACTCATCAAAAATATCTAAGTATTTCTCCTTGATCAAAGATGAAAACTGCCCATTGTAATGCCCTAGGGAAACTCTGATAAAAGGAAGTCTTGCAGCTGACTACAGATTAAAAAAAAGTAACTTTAGAACACATTGCTGTCCGTGAATCAAAAATGAAATCATATATGTTGCCGTTGTCAATTTTGTTTTATTTATTTTATTAATTGATAGAAATCTTAACATGTGAGCTGTCACAATTCATTAGATTATTATATGAGTAGATCATTTGTAAATTATTTCTATTGAGTGTTAATGTATGTTATTGGTTTTTTGGCTTGTATATCATGATACCAGAGAAAAAAACATTGGGGACGCAAATCCTAAAAAGTGTAAAGGGAGAGTGTGTGCATTTTACTAGCACGTTGAACATGGCACTGCATGCAAAAAACTTAGGTTATGTGTGATCAGCATTGCAGAGTTGTTTGTTTTCAGGAAGCAACATTCCAGATTATTTCCCGGCAGTGGAGTGTGTTTTGGGCAGCACATTTTTTATTTCAAGTGGTGCACAGACATTGCATTGTGATGAAATTAGGGTACCATGCAATCCCCTTTTTGGCACGACGATATATCGTGTGGGTATAATATTCTTTATAGGAAGTCAAATGGGTCATATCAAACCGGCATAACATAATTTTTGGTAGCCCAATCAGACAACTGTGCCTAGCAGGACATGACCTAATAAGAAAATTTTGTCGTGCCTAGAACGGCACAACTTTATTTATGTTAGTCAGGCACAGCCTGGCAGGCACAAGTCTAGCTAGAATCGTGCCAGGTCATGCACAAAGGCTGTCAGCCTGGTCGACCAGTTTATGATTTTAAATATTTATTTTATATATTTTAAGTTATTCATGATGAATTAAGACATAATTTCACATAAATCATAATATAGTAAAATTATTAATAAAAATTTTAATAATAAAAAATAACAAAAAAAATTATCATCTAATTCAACCAAAAATAAAATAACACGACATAATAATTATCAATCAAGCTCAATTTTAATGTCAATCAATGTCAGTATGTAAATAATCATCTTATAAGCATCTGATGGTATCACTAGCAATGAGCTCAATATCCTCAAAGTCTCATAAATCATCATCTGCCAGCAACTCATCTACTCTTGTTCTAGCCCAATCATGAATATTAAACCTCGAATCATCAGATTTCATCATGCATGTTAGTGTCTCAACTATATAATGCTCAACTTCGAATCCTTTCATGAATCATCATCTCAAAGTTATAAATATTCTTCTAGTTTTTTATTTTTTAGACATTTGAGTTTGAGTCGTAGTCATAGAAAAAATATGATTTCAACTTCGGATCTTTCCATAAGATTATTATTATTATTATTATTTACGTATACGTTAATATTAATTTCATTATCATTAAATTCATTATTAATTATTTATAATATTTTTAGTTTAAATTCTTTTTTATTTTTATTTTTTATCCCATTGTCATTTGTAGTTAGGTAGGCCCTGAACCTCAAAAGCCGAAAAGGCTGTCAGGGGTTCAGATGACTAGTGCTCTGGCTAAGAGGTATGCTCGCATGCTCCTGGGCCATGCCAAGTTGACGCGCCCAACCAACCACATGGCGGGCTCATTAAAAAAACCAATCATGTGTCTCAAGTAGATGTGTCAACCGGGTCGGGCCGGCACGGGAAAATCCCATGCCCGGGCCTGAGCCGTGCCGAGGCCAACCGGGCCTCGTGTCATGCCTGACGCGGCACGATTCGGTGGCCCGTGGCATGGCACAGGCGCACAGCATTTTCCCCTTTCCACAAAAAAGACCACGGGTCGAGACCAATCAGGCACGACGCACTGTCCCCCGAGCCGACCCGATTCCCCCCCCCCCCCCAACGGGCAAAAAAAAAATAAAAAATTTAAATTATAGCCGTTGGATCTTCCCTCCAACGGCTAGGGGGCAAAATCCAATGGCCCTCATGATTCTCTCCCCTAAAAAATTAAAACAAATTTAAAAAAAATCAAAAAAATGACTTTTTTTTAAAAAAAAAATATTTTCTATAATCTATAAATTCTACCCCCCTCTCTATAATATTTATGTTTTTCATAAATATTTTCTCTCTCAAAAATCTTGTGTCTCTCTCTCAGGACTCGGGAAGTCGAGATTTCGTTATTTGGCTTGACTTTTCGGGAATCTCAACTTGAGTTTTGAATTTTGAGCTAAAATGTGGTGCACCGTGCACGTGATCGACCTCACTGCTTTACCGGATAATTTATTTTATATTTTTTTACTCTCTCTCTCTCTAGTCTCTCTCTCTCTCTCTCTAGACCTAAAATAGATAATCTTTAAATCTATCCTCTAATCTCTAAATAAGTGTCTTGATTAACAAAAATCATAAAAAATAATAAATACTAATGAAACATATTAAAATTTAGAAAATAAAAATATTATACATATGTATGAGGCTACTGAAACTTTGATTTCTCCAGTCGTCTCAACCCAAACTTCTAAAAAATAAAAAACTATGAGGATTTTTGTAGTTTAGACTTATTTTAATATAATAAAATAAAAAAATATTAAAGATGAGGAATAAGAAATGACACAGTACAAATATTATATGAAATATTTAACATGTAAGAATTTGTTGGGACTGAGCACCTTAAGAGGCATGCCGAATTATGCACCAAAAAACATTGTCCATTAGATCCTAGGCAAACCCAACTTAGCACTGCATTTTTTGAGACTGGATCGAGTTCAGTCTCAAAATTTACTCTCTTCGTATACTCCAGCGAGTTGGGTAGGGACGGCATGGTCACACTTATCACATTAATGAGTCTTCCGATCAGAGTTTCAGAAGATCCAGGAGTACTGCGTATCATACAGACATATTTTCAGCTTGCTTATCGTAGGATTCCTAGGTCCACATCTAGGAATGACATACTAAAATTATAAATTAGAAAAATAAAAAATAATTAATGAATTTATGACATGTAATGGAGTGGTGTCCATGACGTTCGATATCTAGACAAGTCACGGTGAATCATCTTATGCATGTCTCACCAGCCACTATGTAGATTCTAACTGAATAATGAATAAAAAAATTTTAGGATTCTCTGAGATTTTTCATCCTCATGATGGCCCGGCTATTTTTGAGTGTATGATAAAAATCTTTAGGAAATATAAAATTCAAAATAAAATTTTTAGTATCATATTCGATAACACATCTAATAATGGAGTAGCGATTAATATGTTTATTAGGAATATAAGAGACACACTATTAAGAGAGATTTTTCATGTCAGATGCATGTGTCACGTAATTAACCTGATTATTCAGGTGAGTATGAAGGTATGTTCTCCCGCGTTGGATAATATACGTAATGCACTAAAATATATTCACACTCCTCGCAAACAACAAAGGTTTGGTAGTCTCTATTTGTCTGTGAATCTTAAGAAGCAAAAATTCCAATCAAATGTGAGACATCGTTTGAATTACACGTACCTAATATTAGAATCATATGTTAGATACGAACACATGATATCCGACTACGTCAATAATAAGAGTAACGAAATTATTATTAATGACACTGACTGGGTTTCAGGAATTTCATTTAAGAAATTCCTAAAGATTTTTTATGACACGACGAACATGTATTCGTCGATTTATACGCCCACGACTTGCATTACACTCCGGTGCATATGCAACATTAGTAGTATGTTTAGGAAATATTGAGCTGACCCGACACTTAGTCATATGATTGCAGAGATAGAAACCAAGTACTTGAAGTAATGGTCCATCATTTCATCTCTTTATTGCCTCGCTGCATGCATGAACCCTAGGATTAAGGTGGAAGGGGTAGAAAATACTCTGACTTATATTTCCACGTGCATGAACCTGGAAGAGGCACCTAAAGGATTTATTCATGAGAAATTGACTGACTTGTTCACATACTACGATACTAGGTATGGTGGTGATTATAGTGAGACTGTGATTACAGACATGGATACCTTATTCGAAGATAACAATTTTTTCCATTCAGCTAGCGAGGAGGAAAAGTAGGGGTAGACCATCACATAGGAGTGAGCTTTCTCGGTACTTAGATACTGATTATTGCTCAATCCTATTGCATTCTGATACTAAGAATCTTGATATATTACAGTGGTGGAAATCATGAGTTCACCTTTCACGTGCTATCTAGGATGGCACGAGATCTACTGATTCCTCCGGTGTCGAGCATGACATCAGAGTCTACTTTTTCTGTTGCAGTGAACGTGATTTCGGATAGGAAATCAAGATTACGTTCATATATTATTGAGGCATTAGCTTGTTTGAAGGATTGGGAGGATTCGAGGTTTAGCACCCATGATCGTGTTGGAGCTGGGACTGGAACTAGGACTGCAGCCGCATCCACTGCGATAGCGGAGGAGTTGATTGCTGATGATGATGATGATCCATATGATACTAATCTTGATGTTGCGGTTGATGATGCTCATGATATGCCGATTGACGATGATATACTGCTTTTTGATTTCGATATTTTATTTTTTATTGATTGTCCGCTTTATCTATATGTTACATTAAAACTTTAATTTGTTTGGTTCAAACCTTCGATATCTATAGGCTGATTGGTCATTTTTCATTTGGCTTGCTTTTATTTTTTTTACATTTAAATTTGTTTTAACAAAATTTTTTGATTTATTTATTTTTTCATTTGAGCACTAGCGTGCCGCCGTGCCTGGCCCGCCATGGCCCGCAGGCACGACGAGCCGTGCCGTGCCTTGCCTGGCCCGCTCGGGCTTGCATGTCCCTACGGGTCGGGATTCGAGGGGACCGCGGGTCGGGTCGAATCAGACCCGACCCGCGGTCTTTTTTGCGAGAGGGGCCATCGTGGGGTCGGTCTCATGGGACAAACCCGTGTCAGTGTGCCGTGCCGCGTGCCGGTGCGCCATGCCACGGGCCGAACCATGTCGGGCCGGGCCGGTTGACACCACTAATTCTATATATAATTTAATATATTTTTAATTAAACTAAAATATAAACTATAAATATAAAAAAAAATTTAACCTGGCCCATGCGGCCAAGTATGGCCCAACAGGGCCTAGCCCAGCACGAAAGCACGACCGTGCTCTAAAAAAACAAGCCAGGCCAGCCCAGCATTGCCCATTTGACACCTCTAGTGTGAACAATGCCAATGGGTTAGGCATTCAGGTAGTATCTAGCTCGGCACGAGGAACAGCACCCCCTGACTCAGCAAAACATTAGTCACGTCTCAAATCAAAATAACCAAGGTCTAAGCACGATTCTAGACCATATCATGCCAAGTCAAGCACGACTCAATCAAGTTGTGCCTCATGTCATGCCCGGGCTGCCTAGCCAACTTGCCACTCTAGTTATTTGATTGTTTTTTTATTATGAAAAAAATTGAAATTCTGATAACTAATTTATGGAAGCTTGTGAGTCAAAAATACTCATAATTGATAAATAAAGTCAATACATAGTTCTACAGCTAATAAATGTTAGCCCACCTCAAAAATGAATTAATAATAGACAAGACAAATAAGAAATGACTACAAACAAACTCTAACTTATTGATTATAATGTGACAGTTCATTGATGTAGAATTTGTCCCAATCCCCCCATCTTGCATTACATGCAACATCTTATGAGAATTTGCAATATTATTATATTTATTTTAGACAACAGATATATTATGTAATTACTCAATTTATTGAAACAATACAAAAGAGAATTAGAGATCCTGAACAAGTTACTATTCAAGTTACATGATATAAGAGAAGGTATGTTGTTAGTTATAAGTAAATAATCGATGTGAAAATATATCTAGATAGAAAAACATATCAGCTTAAAGCAATACTTGAAGTGAATGGATTCACTTAGTTATTTTGTGTGAATTATCAATATATTTTTTCTTCAGTGGTCAAAACAATTTTAATATAGATTCTTATTTCATTAGTGATATTTCACTAATAGATGATACACCAGCTAGACATGAAGAATATCTTTCTTTATTGTGATCTTGAAAAAATATATATATAAAATAATATGAGTTTCAAGCAATATGATCTACAAATTATAAAAGATATTATTTGAATTGAAAGTCACCAAGAACTGATTTGTAAAGTTTTTATAGACATGTATTAATTTTTTTTCCAGATAAATTATTATGACAAAATAATTTTGTTTATTATATATTTAGACTATATTCTGATTATGTGTAAACAAGTTAAAAATTACTCAAATCAAAAAATATTTTTTAATACAGTTCCAGAATAAAAACCATAAAAGACTCAAATATATTTATTAGATAAAGATGACCTAGTCCATGAGAATCATTTGTTGTCACAGAAAATATATTCGATTAATATACATGTAAAGATTGATGTTAGGTTATGATCCAACAAAAACTCTGATGACCCATATATGAATTTATTATCTGATATGACTCATCTAGTTAATTTGCTACTTTCAAAATAATCATGAGAAAGATTAACTAAGTGATCATCATCAGACTAAATATAACTTATATGATTAAAGGTATCAACCGGACCAGGCCAGCCCGGCACGAGGCACGGCACAGTTTAGCTGTGCATGAGCCGGCCCGGCACGAAAATTTCCCATGCCAGGGCTCGTGTAGTGCCATGCCGAGGCCAACCGGGCCTCGTGCCATGCTTGGCCAGGCAAGGTACCGTGGCCCGTTGGCACAGTACCGTGCCTAATTTTTTTTAAAAAAAAAAAATTAGGGTTATTGGGCGCCAAAACCCTAATTTTTTTTTAAAATTAGGGTTTCGGGCGCGCCCAATTCCTAATTTTTTTTAGAATTAGGGTTTCGGGCGCGCCAAAATCCTAATTTTTTTTTTAAATTAGGGTTTCAGGCGCGCTTAAACCCTAAATTTTTAAAATTAGGGTTCGGCACGACTGGCGTGCCGAAACCCTAAATTTTTTTAATTAGGGTTGCGGGCCGAACCCGAGGAATCGTGCGCGGGCCCGTGCCGAGCTGAACCCCCAAAAAACTGTGCCGGGATAGGCACGGCACGGTTACCGTTCCATGCCGTGCCTGGCCCGACACGAAAGCCCGGTTGGGCCTGGAAAAAACGTGTCGGGCAGCCCGGCACGGCCCGTTTGACACCTCTATATATGATCAATATAGTTAATTATTTCATATATTCTTCTCAGCATATTTCCTTAGATGCAACTATGCATACCATGTGAAAAAAAATCTATAGAACTTGTGATCTTTTTCATTGATCACAAACACTTACAGTTGCCAATGTACTCAAATTTAAGTTTATCACTAATTTATACATAGATGAAATCCAATACAAAATTTTATATATATTTTTGGAGATAATTATCTCCAAAAAAGTAAAACATAGATAATTATATTAAGATTGTGAAGAATTACAATGTTCATGGTAATGTTTACCTACATATATAATTTAGATCTGACACCTACTCGAGATGATAGTGCATCCATTTTCTTCTTGCACTACTTTCCACAACATCAAATCATTCAACAAAACATGTACCCTTTAATCTGATATTTTGAGTCAAAAAAATATATAAAAATAAATTATATATTTCTGAAGAAGAAGATTTAAGTTACAATCATTATTACAACTTTAATTAAGAAAATTGATCAGTCAGTGAATATCTTCACAAAGACCTTAAAGATGCATAGATTTATATTTCTTTCCTCTAATCATGTCATTCTAGAACTTTATACACTAGTTTGCAAGGAAGATGCAGTTTTTCAATTTCTAATTTATCAAATTATTTTTACTTAATTTTATTATTGATGTGATCAACCAACATATGTGCTACCCTGATCAATTTACTCATTATAGGACACCACTTATATGTTATTTCTATTAAGTGTTATTGGATGTTGGTTTTTCGGCTTGTTATTTATCAATATCATAATTTGGCTATAAAAGGCATGCAAAATGAATATGAAAAAAAAAATCACTAAAAACTAATTATACAAATGACATGTATAAGAACAAAAAAGAAAATAAAATATGAGATTTCATTTATACATTAGGATCAGTCCACTACAAGAAAACACACATAATTAAACATATTAAACATATCCCATTAAATTGGGACATATATGTCTCTATTACCAAACATCTAGAAAAAAAGAAAAATCTAAAATACCCTCACAACCATCATGAAACTATTTACAAGTTGATCTCTAATAGACATACATAATAATAAAATCTTCTTAAATCTTATGTCAAATAAAAGAAATATTATATCTCAACATATTTTATATGCTAGTAAAAAATCAAATTATAATCAATGAGTCATAATGATTGACTATCACAAAATAGAGTTATTTGTCTAAAAATACATAAATTTAAATCAACAAGTATATGTTCCAAAAAAAAACCTCACAAGCAACATATAAATCTTGTACTCAACCTATGTAATCAATCTAGAAATAATTATGTTAAAAGTATAGTAATATGTTTTTATATATCTCATCTCTGCAACTATTGGTGTCCAATAATTAGATATGCGAAGTATATCCAGTCTGCTAATTATCATAAAGTTAATCTTTCCTTCAAACATCACATGTCTGGCAGAATTGATAATAGCCTCTACATCTGAAGATAAATCAGAAACTAGATCTAATGGAATATCAACTATTCATATTTGATAGTAAGTTGGACCATTATATCCAAGACTAATTGAAGTGATGACATCCAGGATTAGTTTGAAATAGAAAGAATTCGCAACAATAGTAAAAATATATGTATCATGAAAGAATCTCTTCAAAATCATATCTACTTTCCAAATAATATTTTTCCCAACTAATGCATTATTAATGAAAAATTTAGCTCCTTGAATAGTTCTTGATACAAAATATTTATGTTATGACAGCTATGACATCTCATAGCTCATCTTTGAATATTTCAAAAATAATACACCAAACTATTAATAAATTAAAATTCAAGACACTCAATTACATTAATCCTAAACTACCCTCGCTACCATCCTCATTCCCTCGTCCTCGCCCCTCTCCACAAGCTCGAGCTCCATCAATGGAGCTCGTGGAGCTTCATCGAGCTCCAGCATGGAGCTCCACGATCTCGAACTCGTAGAGAGGGGCAAGGAAAGATGTGTGAAGGAAGAGGGGCGAGGAAAGACAGGTGAAGAGAGAGGGGCGAGGACAAGAATAGTTTTGAATTAATATATTTAAGTGTCATGAATTTTAATATATTAATAGTTTGGTGCCTTTTTTTAAATATTAAAAGATGAGTTATTTTTTTTTATATTTTTTGGTGAGTGCACCAAAACACAATTATCCCAATATTTTTCATAGCAATCCAAATATTTCAAGTGTGTTTGATAAGTATTTTTAAATATTTCACTCTACAATGGGTATGTGATTGCACATATATAAATATATTAGATATCATAAAAGTTTCAAAGTTAAAAATATTTGTGTAAAAATAATATTGATATAGATAATCGCCTAAAAAAACTTTGTATTGCATGCATATATGAAAAATCATATCATTGTCCAAGGGCGGTATATCTCGACTTCGAGACTCATCAAATGTGATCTTTCTGACTTTTGAACCTAAGACTATCAAAATATTAATATCTCCCTAACCTCATACGAAATCAAACCTTTGTGCATTAGGTATGGCATATTCACTTCATTCCATGCATAAAATACTAGTTGACCTTTTTTAAAATTTTTTTCTTCAAGTTATTTTCAAAACATTGTGAGAGCTCATAATACAAAACTCCCAAATGATGTTTTGGGTGTGAATCATTTTTGGTCTGTTTTAATTTACTACAAAATTATTTAGCTCTATTTATTTGAACAAATTGCATTTTTTTACTAGTATTATTATAATTTAGATTGCTTTAATAAGACAACAAATTTTATTCATTAGGGGTGACAATTCAAGCTGACTAAATAGGTTTGAGTTGGGTCCCCAAATTTGGGAACTAGAATTGTCTGATCACTCATCCAAGTAAGATTTCACCGGATCATTGCATAATTAATTTATGTATGTCTTCTCTAGTTCTCTTATCATCTTCAATTTAAATTTTTAATAATATATATTCTTTCTTATATCTTCCATTAACTTGTCAATTTAAATATTTTCTAATTAAAATTATGTATAATCTTTTTTAAAAGTTCAAATAATATAAAACAAGTCTCACTAATTTCAACCTCTACTAGTATGAAAAGTCATATCGGGGGTACACAAGACTCTCACTTACTTGGAGGTATGAAAGATATTAATATATCAATAATGGTATCCCTAAAAGTCAAAAAAAAAATTATATCGAATAAGTCTCAAAATTGAGAAATACTATCCTTGAACGAAAGTATTTATCATCATACTAAAGAACAACCTCTCAACTTCTAATAGTATGATACAATTATTTTTTTCATATTCTCATTTCGCATACAATCTTAATAAGTACATTTCCACTATGACTATTTTATAAATATTATATATGATAGTGATTCAAAATTTTAATTCATAAAATAAAATTGGTCTAATAATAATCTTATAATATATTTCTTTCAACCTAATAGAAATTTTTAATTGAGTTTTGAATCAAATTATATATTCACAAAAATTGTTTAGAATGCCACTCAAGAAATTTTATGATATTTATTTTTTTAGGGTCTCTCTTGTGAAAGGTATAAAATGAAAAATCAATTAACTATGTGTATCTATCGATCAAATCAACATCACAAAAAAATTGTACATCTCATTTTCCATAGGTAGAATTATGTTTGTGTTAACAATACTTTTTTTGAACATCCTTCTTAAAAAATACATTCGTGGTGGATAGTATTATGGAAGCTTTTAAAAATCTTTCTTCTTCATATGCTAATACAATTCCAACAAGCACAGCAATAAAACATGATTACACTCCTTAATTACCTTCAAAAACATTGGTTTTCAATTAATGATACAAACATGCACTCATTCACATCCATTATCAAACAAAATAGAGTTTAGATGATTAATCAAACTATTAAAATCTCTACTAGCACTAGAGATAAAAATTGAAGTGATTAGAAAAAAGGACGTGCATAAAAAATTTCCTACTATACACACTCACACTGGAAAGGTTTGATATACTTAATGATGTTTTGAAATTCACATTCCAAAAGTAGCACTCGAATTATAACTAGGTACTGTAGAACAAGTCACTTGTCTTACTCAAAAGTCTATTCAAGATAGTGTGTGTGTGTGTGTGTTAGATTTTAATAATTTATTACCATTAAGTTGCGTTATAAAGCAACTAAATTCTAATATTATTTTATTTATCTTTAATAATATTACATAAAATTAATTGATATCGATGAAGGCTTTTTTATAGATTAAATGTAATAAATTTTATGTTTTTGCTTTTTTTTTAACAACTAAATGCTTAGCTACTTTATATCTATTATTTACCCATTCTCACCATAGTTATTCTTAAATCTTAATTTATCAATTTGCGACTCAAGAAAAGAAGCATTAAGTAAATCTCCTTAATTGGTATGGTATAGAGGTGTCAAACGTGTCGGGCCAGCCCGGCCCTGCACGAGGCACGGCACGGTTCGCCCGTGCCTGGGCCGGCCCGGCACGTTCAAAAACCGTGCCCGGGGGAAGATGGATACGTGTCGTGTCGTGCCTGGCACGAGCCGTGCCGTGCCTGGCACGGGTCCATCCCGTGCCGGTTCACGCAGGCACGCGTGGCACTGGCGGCGTGCCACGCCTGCCGTGGCGTGAGTCGTGACTCACTGAGTCGTGACCCAACCCCCCCCCCCCCCCCCCCCCGCCAGTAAAAAGACAGCGGGTCGGGTCCAAACAGACCCGACCCGCGGTCTTTTCTGCCGAAACCCGAATCCAAAAAAATTTCCAACGGAAAAAAAAAATTTTCAAACTTGAGCGATTTTCAGCCCTTGGATTCGCCTCCAACGGCTAGGGGGCAGAATCCAACGGTCCTCGTGATTCTGCCCCATAAATATATTAAAAAAATTCAAAAAATTAATAAAAAAATATTTTTTTAAAAAAAAATAAAACTTTATTTAGCCTATAAAATCTACCCCCCTCCCTATAACATTTTATGTTTTTCAAAAACATAAAATCTCTCAATATTTTCTCTCTCTCACATAAACCGTGCATCTCTCTCTCGGCCCTCGTGAATTTGATTTCGGCTTGGATTTTCGTGAAACTCAACTTGAGTTTTGAACATCAAAGCTTCCTGCGGTGCACCTTGCACGTGAGTGACCTCATTACTTTTACCGGGTAATATAATTTACTTTTTTTGTACTCTCTCTCTAAAGCTTCTCTCTAGAAAAACTTACGAAAAATAAAAAATGACAAATACACCTAACACGTATTTAAATTTGGAAAATGAAAATGTTAGTGTTGCACATACGTCTGTGGCTCCTGAAACGTTGGTTTCTCCTGTCGTCTCAGCCCAAAGTTCTAAAAAACAAAAAACTAGGAGGACTTCTGTAGTTTGGACACATTTTTAAATCATAACACAAATAGATGTTAGGGATGAGGAACATGAAATGGCACAGTGCAAATATTGTATGAGACTTTTAACATGCAAGAGTACATGTGGGACTGGGCACCTCAAGAGACATGCTGAAATATGCTCCAAAAAACATGGACCGTTAGATCCTAGGCAAACCCAACTTGGCACTACATTTTTTGAGACTGGATCGAGTTCAGTCTCAAAGTTTACTCCCTTCGTATACTCCAGCGAGTTGGGTAGGGACGGCATGGCCAGGCTCATCACATTGATGGGTCTTCCGATCAGATTTTCGGAAGATCCGAGGGTAGTGCGCATCATGCAGACTTATTTTCAGTCATCCTATCGTAGGATTCTTAGGTCCACATCTAGGAGTGACATACTAAAGATATATAAGTTAGAAAAACAAAAAAAAATTAAGGAATTTTTGGCATTTAGTGGAGTGGTGTCCGTGACGTCCGATATATGGACATGTCACGATGATTCTTCTTATGCATGTCTCACGAGTCATTATGTAGATTCAAACTGGATTATCAATAAAAAAATATTAAGATTCACTGAGATTCTTCATCCTCATGATGGCCCGGCTATTTTTGAGTGTATGATGAAAATAATTAGGGAATATAAAATTCAAAATAAAATTTTTAGTGTTACTTTCGATAATGCTGCGAATAATAGAGTAGCGATCAACATGTTTATTAGGAATATTAGAGACGCACCATTAGGAGAGATCTTTCATGTCAGATGCATGTGTCATGTTATTAACCTGATAGTTCAAGCGGGTATGAAGGTCTGTTCCCCCGCGTTGGAAAATATACGCAATGCACTCAAGTATATTCGCACTCCTCGCAGACTACAAGAGTTTGGTAATCTCTGTTTGTCTGCGAATCTTAAGAAGAAAAAATTCTAATCGGATGTGAGACATCGTTGGAATTACACGTACCTGATGTTGGAATCATGTGTTGGATACGAACACATGATATCCGACTACGTCAATAGTAAGAGTGGCGAACTTATTATTGACGACACTGACTGGGATTCAGGAATTTCATTTATAAAATTCCTGAAGATATTTTATGACACGACGAACATGTGTTCGTCGGTTTATACGCCCACCACTTGCATTGCACTCCGTTGCATATGCAACATTAGTAGCATGTTTAGGAAGTATCGAGCGGACCCGACGCTTAGCCATATGGTTGCAGAGATGGAGACCAAGTACCTGAAGTACTGGTCCACCATTCCATCTCTTTATTGCCTCGCAGCATGCATGGACCCTAGGGCTAAGGTGGAAGGGGTTGAAAACACCCTGACTTTCATTTCCTCGTGCATGAACCTGGAAGAGCCATCTGAAGGGTTCATTTACGAGAAGTTGACAGACCTGTTCACATACTACGATACTAGGTATGGTGGTGGTGGTGGTGAGACTGTGAGTACGGATACTGATATCTTGTTCGGAGATGACGATTATTCCATTAACCTAGCGAGGGGGAAACGTAGGGGTGGACCTTCACATAGGAGCGAGCTGTCTCGGTACTTAGATACCAATTACTGCTCAATCCTATCACCTTCTGACAATAAGAATCTTGATTTATTACATTGGTGGAAATCATATGAGTCCGCCTATCCCGTGCTATCTAGGATGGCACGGGATCTACTGACTCCTCCGGTGTCGAGCGTAGCATCGGAGTCTATTTTTTCTGTTGCAGTGAACGTGATTTCGGATAGGAGATCGAGATTACGTCCAGATATGGTTGAGGCCTTGGCATGTTTGAAGGATTGAGAGGAATCGAGATTTAGCATCAGTGATCGTGCTGAAGCTGAGACTGTGACAGACACTGCAGTCGCATCCACATCCACTACGATGGCGGAGGAGCTGATTGCCGATGATGATAACCCATATGATACTGATCTTGATGTTGCGGCTGATTATTTTCATGATATGCCGCTTGACGATTGATGCTCATCTACTTTTTTTTTCGATATTTTTTTATTTATTTTATTTATAAGCTTTGTTTGTACTTTGTATTATACGTTGTGTGAAACTTATACATGTTTTGTTCGGACTATTGGTTTCAAAAGCATGAATGGTAATTTTTCATTTGTGTAGTTTAAATTTTTTTTAAATTTTAATTTTTACTAACTTAATGTATTTATTTATTATTTTACGATTTAAATTTTATTTTAAAAATTAATAACTTTAATTTTTAATATATAATTAATAAATTATAATAATAAAAAAATCTAAACTTAATTGAATAAAAAAAAAATTTCTAATATTTGTTGGTTTTATTTAATTTTAAATTTTATAATTTTTACAAAAAATTATATTTTTAATTATTACATATACTCTAAAGTATATACTGTATACAAAATAACAGAAACTTAATAAAAAAAATAAAAAAAAATAAAAATTTTTATAATCTGCCAAGTGCCAAGCACGGGCCGTGCCCGTGCTTGGCTCCCGGGACCCGGACCCCGGTTGAGCCGGTCCAGGCGTCCAGGCTGGACGCCTGCCGTGCGCCCATGCCCCGCCTGGCCAAGCCAAGCCGTGCCCGACTTTAAAACACTGTGTCGTGCTGGGCACGGTAGCACGGCGGGGCACGTGAAAAATGGGCCGTGCCGTGCTGGGCCAGCCCGTTTGACACCTCTAGTATGGTATGTCATATATTAAAAAAAACTAGAATTTTCTTGCTGTTATAATTAATTAGTAAAGATTTATATCATATAATTCATGCAAATATTTGATGACCAAATGGACAATACTTCATGATGAATTTTGATGTTTTATGATTTTGTATTGATAATTATTTTAAATATACATAAATATATTTGTTTGAAAAAAAAATTAGATTTATCATAATTTAATAACAAAAAGCATATTTTAATTGTGATATCAAGATCAATAATAACTTTATTTTTAATCACATATTAATTAATCAATAATATAACTTTATCTTTTCTTTCGAATTGAGAGTTGTATCTAGATGTGACAATTGGGTCAGTTGGCCCAATTGAGCAATGCCTGGACTCGGGCAATGCCAGCTCAAAAACCAGATCAGCCCACAATGGGCCAAAGGCACAGTCTAGCGACACGGGTACCTACTATGCCCTAAAACCAGAACCTAGTTTCAAGGCACTAACCAATTGGACTGAGCCCGACCCACTGATTTTTTAAAAAAATAATATTTTATTCATAAAAAGAGTCCGCCCCGCCTTGTACATGTGGTAGGTTTTTTTAATACACCTGCCACATGGTTGGCTGATGGCATTCACGTGGCACAGTCCAGGCAAACGTGAATGCGGGCGCCTAGATCGTGGTTATTGTGAGTTGTGAAGTATTTTTTTTATCTTTTTTTTTTAATTAGATTGGATGATGATTGAATATTTTATATTTATGGATGTGATTTTTGATTATTAAACTTTGTCATTTGTAATTTGTGGTAATAGATTTAGTTTTTTATGACCCACGTGAAATAAATAAATAATATAATATCACAACTCATCATTAGTAACTTAAATTTTAAAATTTATAAATAAAAAATTAATAATTAATCTACGACCAATGGGACATGTGAGTATGAGTCGAGTTGGTTTCGAACTCTCAGACCTCAGGAACCAATCATCGATTGACCTAGTTTACTAGTCCTAGGCTCCTAGCAAGGCTAGCATATATAAGTAGGAACTGGCTCAACTTGGCACGGCCCTGCACACAAATACACGACCTAGCCCAAATCTGGCTAGACTCAGGCCGGACAGGACATGCCGAGACAACCATTATCCTATCGTGTCATACCGGATTGTGCTCAGCACGGCATGGTGGCCCGACTGGGCCACCAAAAACCAGACCTTGTCAGCATAGCACCGCCCATTTAACACATCTAATCATATCATATTATATATCCAAGAGAATATAATTTAAATCACTTCATGACCACCTCATATGTTTGAATATATATATTTTGTTTAATACATCTCTTCTAAAAATAAATAAGGTTATAGCTTTGATTTGAAGAATAAAAAAAAATTAATGATACTATTATTTTCAATGAGGTAGAATAAGAAATTCTAGTAGCAAGTGTATCTCCTAAAATCATATATAATGCATGAGGTTGTTAGTTCTCATTAAGAATGTGTTACTTTTTTGTGAATCATAATTTAGACCAACAAACAAAATCTAGCACATGTAGAAATTAGAATGTGTTAAAGATAATTTAACTTTAATCTAGGATCCAAAATAAACCGAAAATAATATAATAACAATAATAAAAAAAATGTTTATCAAACAAGGTGACATATAATGCAATCTTGTATATTTTTCAAGTCAAACCTATAAATAAAAAAATAAAAGATTAAGAGTAGCTCACATATTAGGTGATCTCATCAAAAAAATAAATAAAATTACATTTCATTCCATTGAGAAAGTGCGCAAACAACCAATACACCAAGCTTGAAAGAAGAAAAAATAAATTAAGATCACTTTAAAATATTCATAAATATATCAATTGATTAATTCATGATAAGAATATACATTGTAATGATGCTTTAACCATAGATCTTCTCTATAAAAATTAATCAATCTGCCTTTATGAGTAATTATCATTATCATCATAAATTTTTTATCTACACTAGATCTCGAAATTATTATCTCCTATTTTGTCATGACAAAATTGATTCAAAAAAAGTACAATGACAAAATTGATTCAAAAAAAGTATAATGACAAAATCAACAAATTGACATAATCACAGAATGAGAAATTAATGGCAAAATTGTTTCTCTATACAAGATCTCGAAATTATCTTGTATATTAGTCAGATAATTAATTTTTCATATGATTCTTTTATACGTAGACGATTCTTTCTCATGATCTCCACCCATTTGCATAAAAAATTTATAATTAAATGAACTTCAATAATATAAATATACTTTAATATAATTAAAAATAAAAATAATAAAAATATCAAAAAAAAATTGATACAATACAATTATTATAAAAAATATATATACGTGTACAAGTAATAATGACACCAACTACCTTAAGAAACATGTTGATCAATGTACCAAAAATAATAATATATTTGATCCCAGAAAAATCCAACTTAATGGCGAGATATATATAAAGTTGAACCAATTTCAAATTTTTTAACCTCATATTTTACCAAAATAAATTTGAAAGAAAATATATGATAAAATTAATTACTAGCAAAAATCTTTCAATTAGATTTTTAAATAATCTTAGAATATTTGATATAATGCAAACTTAATTTTAACTTGATTATCATAAAATTTCTAGGTCAATCAATATAAATGACATAATCAAGTATTTTAAATTAGAATAATAATTAATAATTAACAAACTTAATAAACATGATGAAGTAGTATTCGTGACATCTAATATCTAGATAAGTCCCAATGATACTTCATTTACATGTTTTACTGCACGCTATGTTGATTTTAATTGAAAACCTAATAAAATATTTAAAAATTCTTAAGATCCTTCATACTCATGATAGTCCCACCATATATCAATATCTAATAAAAATATTTAGTAAATACGATATTCAAAATAAAATGTTTAATATCTTATTCAATAATAATTTAAATAATAATGTCACGGTGAACATGTTTGTCATAATCATTAAAGTTAAGCCTTTACTGATATTTTCCATATTAGGTATATATATCACATAATTAATCTAAATAATATAAGTAGGAATTAAAGTTATTTTCCTGAATTAAAAAATACAAGAAATTGACTAAAATACCTTAATATATCTAACATATTACAAGAATTTCATACTTTATATTTAACAGTGAGCCTAAAAAATAAAAATTTTCAAATGAATTTTGAACACCATTGAAATTATACTTATATCATATTAGAATTATATGATAACTATCAATATATGATATCCGACTATGCCAATAGTACAAATGACAAACTTATTATTAACAATTCAGATTGTGAAATAATAATTTCATTTTAAAATTTTCTAAAAATTTTTATAATACTACAAACATGTATTCATCTATGTATACTTTTACCATTTGCATTGTACTTGAATACATATATAATACTAGTAGATGTTTAATAAGTATAGAATACATTCTCATTTTAATGTAATGATTTATAAGATGAAAATTAAATATTTAAAATATTAATCATTTATTTTATCAATTTATTATTTGATTGTATGTATAGATCACAGAATTAAAATAAAATAAATAGAAAATATATTAAAACATATATATATCTACCTATATAAATCAAACAGAAGAATTAGCTGATTAGATTCACAAAAAATTAAACATGTTTAAATATTATGACACTGATTATGATAGTTTTAGAAAGCCATCGAGTATGCTCATGTATATTATTTTCAAATATGATGACTGTCATTTGGTTAATTATAAGCAAAGGACGAGGTAGTCTGTCAAATAAAAAAAAATTATATTAATAGTTAAATATCAATTATCTTAAATTATCTAAGATGAAACATAATTTATTGACCCATCTAATATCTAGTATAGTATTAGAGTCTATTTTTTTATAACTATGAATATTATTTAAAATAAAAGATCCATATTATAATCAAATATTATAAAAACTCTTTCATACTTAAAGAACTAGGAAGATTCAACGATTAATATTCGAAATAAAATAAAAGAACTATTGATGAATGATGACTCATGCGACATCTAAAATATTGAGGATAATGATACCACTAGCTTCAGAATCAAATATGAAAATCCGAACCATACTACAGACAAATTAATCATGGATATTTAAGGATTAACATACAATGCATGTTGCTTTTGCTAATATATTAATGTTTACTTTTAAATTTTTTGATTCATTTTAATTTTAATATTTTTATTAAGTTGTGGATTTTATTCATTTTAATTTATAGTACAATATTATTTATTTTTAATATTTTATTTTTAAAAATTAAAAATTTATTTAGAAGTTTAAACATAAAAATAAAAACAAATGTCACGGCGACATCGAGACCAACTATACACTTTGTGGTGTCGCTACCCACAGATTACATGTGTAATACTTTACATTAGGTATTTACAAGAGAAGATCAAATTTCCAATTATTTTTCTCACTACTCTCCATTGTAATAGTCAGATAGCAAGATATATAATCTTCAATCTAATATCTTACAAACAAATAAAACACATCGACTTGAGTTATTTATTTATTAGGAAAAAAGTTAAGGATGAGACCATAATCACCACTTATAAACCTATAACAAGTTAGATACCAAACACATATATAAAGACTAAGATAATGTCTCAATTATTTATCTTTCCTTTAAGTTTTGTATTCAATATATTTACATATCAACTTTAGAAATGATATTATAAATTTTTTTATATATTTATTTTATTTATGATGGGAGTAGCTAATATATGAGTTGCCCAAATAATTTCTTTTTATTTATATATATAAGTTAGGGTTATATTTTTTGTAATGAATTACTTTTTATTTTAATGAATTTATTTTTCCTATGTATTTTTTGAGTTATTTTTTATTATCTATAAATCTACATAAAACATAAAAATTAAGTTAAATTCAATATATTTGATACTATAAAAAATATTATCATATCATATAACAAATATATTTTTTTATAATTTCAAAATATTATCTAAATTATTTGGTACATAGTATCTTAATAGTTCTTTAGTTTTATATTATTTATATGAGATTATATTGTATTGTAACTTGCATATTTCTAGATGATGAGTTAATATAAAAATTTTAATATATAAAAAAATTTGAATAGTATACTAAACTTTCATTAATATATTATTTTAATATATTTCTATAAGTTAGGGTTATATTTTTTGTAATGAATTACTTTTTATTTTAATGAATTTATTTTTCCTATGTATTTTTTGAGTTATTTTTTATTATCTATAAATCTACATAAAACATAAAAATTAAGTTAAATTCAATATATTTGATATTATAAAAAATATTATCATATCATATAACAAATATATTTTTTTATAATTTCAAAATATTATCTAAATTATTTGGTACATAGTATCTTAATAGTTCTTTAGTTTTATATTATTTATATGAGATTATATTGTATTGTAACTTGCATATTTCTAGATGATGAGTTAATATAAAAATTTTAATATATAAAAAAATTTGAATAGTATACTAAACTTTCATTAATATATTATTTTGTATTTATTTTAGATCTAAAAGTAAAATTATGAGAACGTGATCATATCCTTAATTCACTCATAGATTTAGATGATGTTTAAATATGTTAATTAATTTATTGATGCTCAAAATAAAGATTTTGAATTTTTTTTTGAATTAAAATAAAAATAACATATTAATAATAATAATAATAAATAATATGAAACTTTAAAAAATTAAAAAAAATAGGACTTTGAATTTGATGACTAGTAAAACTTCTAGCTTTATGTTAAATTCTAATACTAATTATAATTCTCAACAATGTCAAACTAAAAAACATTTAATTTCAATACTTTTATTTGATTTCAAATCGACCGATGAAAAATTTCAGATATCAACCTGGTGAAACTTAATCAACATAAACTTTTATTTTATTTTAGCATGAAATGTAGCAGTCGCTACGAAGGTCACTAGGCCATTGAGTTTGCCAACTTGTAAAAAAAATGTAGCGTTGACATTTTTTCAACAAAAGTCCATTTTGGTGATTCACAAGACTCGTGTCCTTTATTCCTCTTGAGATTCAGAAAGAAACCAAGTCTGTTTCACTTGTTGATAGACGAGCTTTTGTGGGTCAAGCTTACACAATGAAATGTTCTTGCAAACTTTTTTGGAAAGTTTCTTAGTCATTGAAACATTATATACACACACACGTACACATAAGTATATATGTATGTATGTATATTTGTGTGTGTGTGTGTATTTCAAAAATCATGTGATTGTTCACCAAGCTATATCACAATTTTCAAACTCAAATTTATCAAAATTTGTTTCAAAAATTAATACCTATTCTCTAAAGTATCGAGAATAATTTTCTTTGACATTTTTTTGCAATTTGTCAAACATGGCAATCAAAAATTTTGTTAATTCCAAAAAAATCTCAAAATACAAGTGACGAGTCAGTTATCCAAAATACAAAAATCTTTGTAAAATTGAAAATTCAGGACAAGGAAGAGATTCTCCCCCAGATCAACAAAATTTTATCCTTGAAGGAAAGATATAGTCAAGACTTCTAACTGCTCTGCCTGCACAGTGGCATGCAGATTATTGTCAATACTTCTACCCAAATAAACTATCATCGTCTAAGTTATAATTTACTGTGTAACTTAGACACAATTATATGAAAGAATTGATAAAATGATAAATGTGTTGACAAATGAGATTATTTTTTATAATTATAGTATTTTATAATTATATTTATTGGGAGAGCGATATATCATATTATTGACCCAAATCTTTAATAAGATGATACTTTTAATTTTCTCAAAAATTTACTAGATTATAAATAATGCATCTACAACTATCCACGAATCAAGAATAATTGGGATTATCAATACTATAGTGACTTCTTTACATGGTGATACTAAGAGATCCAGTAAGAATGCTCGAAGCAGGATGAAGCTAATAGCTACTTGTTTTTTTGTGACTGATTAAGACACTCTAAAAAGTTATTAGACATTGTATCTTGGCTTACAAATGACATTTCAACAATTAGATGTGATAGAGCAATCTATTGAATTCGCTCTAGTTAAATCTTCTACGTATTTCAAACTTCTTTCTTTGAGTGTTGTTGACTAAAGTAGAGACACTCATATTTTTGTTATTCTTTTTTATCATCACCTTAGTTTAGACTATTGGATAATAAATTCAATAATCAATATTAATATTTAATATTATAGTTAATCAACCCCTCTTACTTTTTTTGAGTATATAGCATTTGATATTGTTTGATCATACCATTATATAAGCTAGGAGATATGACAATATCAATATTGAGTCTTTTCTTTCGACAATTATTCTTTACAACTGAATTTCATTATATTTTATTTTTAGCTAATTATTTTACTAAATAGCTAGACTGATGAATTTCCTAAGGATTAAGCGAGATGAACTATATATTTTTTCATACCCAAAGAGTCCTCTCTAAGTGTTTGACCATAATTGACATAATACTTATATACTATCAACTTAGATATTCATCATTAGATAAATTAAAGATTTTAAAATCAAATATCAAAAAGATACATTCTAGTGACTATTAAACATGACAATTAAAAAAATATAATAAAATTTAATATCTATCATATCAACAGATTATTAGAAAAGACTCATTTCATCTAATTCATTCATATATTTTAGGACATTCTAGAATAAGCACAAATGATGAAATAAGATATTTTATTATATTTATTAATAATTATCTAAGATATACATAATTATTTATTTTTAATGATAAATTTTAAAATTTTTCTAATTTTATAAAATTTTATTAAATAATAAAAATATAATTAAATTAACATATTAAAATATTAAAACATGATAATATTGTAAAATATAATTCTCACTAATTTTCTTATTTTTTTGAGCATTAAATAAATTATCAAATATCATGTGATGGTACTTTTGCACAGCATGGGATAGCCAAAATGAAGACCTAACATTCAATTATTTATAAATATTTTTAAAGAAAAATAATATTAACCACTATCTAATTAATAAAATTTTGTCTTATACCAACTATAATCATATCTCATATCAACTTTTATATCCAAAAAATAAATTTTTTTATCTGTCACCTAAATATTTGTGAGTGTACCTATTTTATTTAGAATATCTCTTTGGATAGAGAAAAGATGGTCACTCATGTCATCATATATGTCTTTCTAGAATATTATAGTACTAAAAATGGATATATATGCTATTCATCAAAAATCATACAGATTCTTAAAAGTACAAATATGATATTTTTAATATTATTAATCCTTTTTTAATAACTTGATTTAGAATAACACATCTCAGAACACCATAGTGATGAGATCATTTCCTTGTCTAATTATTACACCTCGCAAGGTGATAGTTGATACTGCTCATGCACCTGATACTACTAGCATAATTAGATTTGAAAAGTGTAATGAAACATCTCTTAGTAACATGTGTCAAAAGAAAGAGTATAATGTGTGTATATCATGGAACATAAGATATTAAGTATTTCCAAAATAGAAAAATAAAAGTTAGAAGATTTGATGATCTCAATTATATATATATATATATATATATATTTATTTATTTATATATATATATCTACACACACACACACATACACTATATGGATATGTTTACAGTATTCCCTAGACAAGTTCATTTCCACAACAAATTTAGTTCAAAGTAATGACTTGAACTTTTTAATCTTTATACAAAAAAAACTAAGTCTTTTAACCAACATGTTGTCATTGATACTTTCTTATTATTATTATTTTAATATAACATATTGTAGACGAAGAAGGGGAGAGAGAGAGAGAGAACCTTTGAGACTTCCGTTTTTCGTTGATCCGCTTGTAGCCCTTTCACTGATTTATATATTTCACACTCCCCCTCAAGCTGGAGCATATACATCATATGCACCAAGCTTGTTACAAATGTATTTAATCCTAGGACGACTGAGAGATTTATTGAAGATATCTGCTAGTTGATCATCTGAATTAACAAAACTTGTAGCAATACATCCTGATGTGATCTTCTCTCTAATGAAGTGACAATCAACTTCAATATGTTTGGTCCTTTCATGAAAGACTGGATTGGATGCAATATATAATGCGGCATGGTTATCACAGATGAGTTTCATCTCTTCATCCTTTCCAAATCTCAACTCTCGAAGAAGATGTTTCAACCATATGAGTTCACATGTTGCCAAAGTCATAGCTCGATACTAGGCTTCAGCGCTAGATCTTGCTACTACATCTTGTTTCTTACTCTTCCAAGATATTAGATTACCTCCAATAAAAACACAGTACCCTGAAGTGGAACGTCTATCTGTGGGTGAGCCAGCCCAATCTACATCTATGTAACCAACAACCTGAGTATGACCTCTGTTCTCGTACAACACACCTTGGCCTGGTGTACTTTTGATATATCGAAGAATGCAGATTACGGCATCCCAATGACTATCACATGGTGACTGTAGGAATTGACTAACGGCACTCACAGGAAAAGAAATGTCTGGACGAGTAATGGTGAGATAGTTCAATTTACCTACAAGTCGTCGATATCTCCCTGGGTCTCCTAAAGGTTCCCCCTGTCCTGGTACAAGTTTAATATTTGGATCCATAGGTGTATTTACTGGTTTACAATCTAACATACCGGTGTCTTTCAGGATGTCTAAAACATACTTCCTTTGGGAAAGGACCACACCGGAACTAGATTGAGCTATCTCAATTCCCAAGAAATACTTGAGTTTCCCCAAATCTTTAGTCTGAAAGTGGGTAAAAAGATGTTGCTTTAGTTTCTGAATATCATCTTGATCACTGCCTGTAATGACAATTTCATCCACATAAACAACCAGATAAATACACTGCCCCAATGAGTTATGATGATAGAAAACTGAATGGTCTACTGTACTGCGAAGCATGCCAAACTCTTGAACAACAGAACTAAAACGACTAAACCATGCTCGAGGAGATTGTTTCAAGCCATATAGAGAACGGTGTAACTTGCACACTAAACCAGACTCCCCCTGAGCAACAAAACCAGGAGGTTGCTCCATATAAACTTCCTCGGCAATATCACCATGAAGGAAGGCATTTTTAATATCCAACTGATAAAGAGGCCAAGAACACATAGCAGCCATGGAGAGAAGCAGAGGATCAGAAGCAATCTTGGCAACAGGGGAGAATGTGTCAGCATAATCAGAACCATAAATCTGAGTATAGCCTTTAACAACTAAACGGGCCTTAAGGCGATCAACCTGACCATCAGGACCAACCTTAATTGCATAGACCCAACGACAACCAACTGTAGATTTACCAGAGGGTAAAACAACAAGATCCCAAGTGCCATTAGAGTGTAGAGCAGTCATTTCATCCACCATTGCCTGTTGCCAGCCTGGATGAAAAAGAGTTTCATGGGTGCTCTTTAGAAGAGAAACAGAGAATATAGCAGAGACAAAAGCAGAATATGATGAAGATAATCGATGATAACTCAAAAAATTATAAATAGGATGAGGATTACGAGTAGAGCAATTACCTTTCCGAGTAGCAATGGGTAAGTCATCAGGAGAGGGTGGAGCCGGGGCAGGAGAAGCCGAAGGGATAGGAAGTGAGTCAGCAGGTGCCTCAACAAACGACAGAGGAGCATTGACACGAGGGCGACGATGATAAACCTGAAGTGGTCGAGGAGACACAACATCAGGTGAAGAGACAATGGGAATGGGCAAGACTGCAGAAACAGGAAGAGACTCAGAAGTGGTGGAAAAGAATGGTGAGCCCTCAAAGAAAGTAACATCAGCGGAGATAAAGTAGCGATGAGTCTCAAGAGAATAACAACGATAACCCTTCTGAAGTCTGGAATATCCCAAGAAGAAACACCTCATGGCTTTGGCTGAAAGCTTGTCCTGTCCAGGAGTGAGAATATGAACAAAGCAAGTACAACCAAAGACATGAAGAGGAAGAAAATAAAATGGTTGGTCAAGGAAGAGAAGGGAATGAGGAATCTGATCATGTAAAACAGAGGAGGGCATACGATTAATCAAATAACAAGCGATAAAAACAGCGTCCCCCCAAAAACGAAGAGGAACATTACTATGGAGGAGGATAGTATGAGCTGTCTCAACAAGATGTCGATTCTTGTGCTCAGCTACCCCATTTTGTTGAGAAGTTTGAGCACAAGAAGACTGATGAAGAATCACATGATGAGACATAAATGACATAAAGGGGGATGAAAAATATTCCCTGGCATTGTCACTGCGTAACACACGAATAGAAATATTGAATTGGGTCTGGATTTCAGCATAAAATTTCTGAAAAATAAAAAAATAACTCAGCTCGATTTTTCATTAAAAATAACCAAGTACATCGAGAATAGTCATCAATAAAAGTGACAAAATACTGAAATCCTAAAGTAGACGCAATTCGACAAGGACCCCAAACATCAGTGTGGATAAGCTCAAAATGAGACTTTGCCCGATTATCCAAATGCTTTGGGAATGAGACACGAGTATGTTTCCCAAGCTGACATGACTCACACGAAAGCGACGACAAAGTGAAAAAATGAGGGACCATCTTCTAGAACTTGGAGAGACTAGGGTGGCCCAAACGACTGTGAATGAGGAGAGGAGCATCAGTGGAAATGCAAACTGCAGGAGATGAATCTGATGTGAGGTGATAGAGGCCTTGAGACTCACGTCCTATGTCAATCGTCTTCCCCGTACTCCAATCCTGCAAGGTCACAAATTTATCAGAAAAGGTAATAGAACAATTAAGAGTACGAGTAATTTTGCTGATAGAAATAAGATTAAAAGGATATTTAGGAGTATAAAGGACAGAAGTGAGAGGTAGAGAATGTAGAGGAATGGCCAAACCAATACCTTTAGTCACAGTTTGAGAACCATTAGCTAAGGTAACAGTAGGTAAAGCAGAGGTAGTAGAAATAGAGGAGAACAGATTCTTATTACCAGATATGTGATCAGAAGCTCCATAATCTAGAATCCAGGATCCAAGAGAAGATGTGTGGGTAAGGCAGGCAGAAGTATTACCAGGCTGGACAACAGAGGCAACAGAGGCAACAGAAGCATGATATGCCTGAGATGCGGAGGAGCTTGGAGGCTGAGGCAACTGAGAATCAGAGGACTGGACCATATGGGCAGTGCGAGGAGGCCGTCCATGTAATTGATAGCAACGATCACGAGTGTGCCCAAGTTTATTGCAATAAGTGCCTGTGTTGCACGGATATGGCTAGGGAGTGCCGTGTCCACGTGTCGGACACGTGGACACGGCGACACGGGTCGGACACGCGTCGAATACGTGTCCGACTCGCCACGTGGCGTATCAGACACAAATCCGTATGCGATAAGCCACGTGGCGTATCGGATACGCGTCGGAGACGTATCCGACGAGTTTTTCGGAAACAATCGTTTACCTCCAGACGCATCGTTTACCTACCGACGTGTCGTTAGAGGGTTTCAAGAGGGGGTTTCGGAAAATCGGGTGGAGGGGAGGGGGTTTCGGGAGGGGGGTTAGGGGAGGGGGTTTCGATAGGGATTATCGGGAGGTACTTTCGGGAGGGATTATCGGGAGTGATTTTCGGGAGGGGGGGGTGGAAGAGGTTTCGTGAGGGATTTTCGGGAGGGGGAAAAAAAGGTTCTGGACGGGGGAGGGGGGAGGGGAGAGAGGGTGTTAGAGGTTTAAATTTTTTTTAAATTAATTTAAAAAACAAAATTTTAAATTATTTTAAAATATTGTATCTTATATTATTTTAAAATACTGTATTTTAAATTATTTTAAAATACTGTATTTTAAATTATTTTAAAATACTATATTTAAAATATATGTTAGAGAGAGTTAGAAGCTGTAACGGGAGGGGGCAGGGGTTAGAGGGCTTAAATATATTTTTTTTATATTTTAATTATTATTATTTGTTTAATATATATACAAAATATAATAAACAAATAATTTATTTTAATTTTATTTAAGCCCTCTAAATTTCTATTTATCAAAATATCTTAGCATTTTTTTTATTTATCTAAATTTCTGTTAATGGATAATATTTAAGTTTTTTTTCATGTCGTGTCCTAGTCGTATCCGCATCATAGTTTTTTGAAATTTGTCGTGTCCCCGTATCCTGCCGTGTCATATCCCCGTGTCCGTATCCGTGTCCGTACAACATAGATAAGTGCAATGAGGACGTTGGCCCCTACCTCGGTTACCTCTGCGGCCTCCTTGAGTGGCAGTGTAAGAAACTAACACAGAAGAATCTGAAGTGCTATCAGATGGCAAAGTCTGAGTTGACGAGATACGAAAGAGGCGAGCAAACACATCATCCAAGGACGGAACTGATGAACTGCCAAGAATTTGATCGCGGACAGGCTCAAGATCCGGACGGAGGCCAATAAGAGTAAGGACCATAAAGAACTTATCAAGCTGTATTTGTTGAGCCCCAACATCAGAAGTAAGAGGCATCACAGTCAAGAACTCTTCCTTAAGAGAAACAATCTGGCCAATATAAGTAGATAGATCCAAGTCCTGTTGGCTGAGATGGACAATAGCAGAAGTCACCTTATAAAGACGCTGGATATCATTCGTGTATAATCCTTTAGCTTGAGTCCAAAATTTAAAACAAGTTTTATAGGCCCGAAGATAAAGAAGAATCTTAGGATCAACTGATTGCCATAATATACTACATAACTGGCATCTATCTTCCTCCACTGTACGCGGTCAACCTCAGGGATATCTGTCTCCTATGTAACCAAGTGATCCTCATATACTTGACCCATAAACCATAGTTCAACAGAAACTGACCAGGAAAGATAATTGTCACTGCCAATCAATTTCTCCGAAGTAATCATAGGAGATCCGGATATAATAGAAAAAAAAATGGAAGTTTTAGCATCCATATCTACTTCAGATTGAAAAGAGCTCTAGTACAACTCCAGATTATGGCGTGGCAGCACTCGAAAGGTTGAAAAGGCAAGGAGCAGGGTTTCTGAACAGGGTTCCTGAACAGGGTTACTAAAACCCTAGATTTTGCCCGGGAAATCCTAGATCACTGAATGATGAGGAAGAGGATTGGAACTTGCTGGAAACTTTCAATTTCCTGTTCTAAGAGAGCCGCCACAATCATTTCTTATCACAATGAAAGAGTACATAATCAAGGTGAGAAATCAAAGTGAGAGAAATCACTCAAATGGTGTTGCGAAGAGAATGGGTGGGACGAGGAATCAAGATGGACAACAGCTATCAGAAAGTAAGGATGATTTATGTAGAGAAAAAATACTGGATTGGCTGAAGAACGCCATAAACGAAAAGAAAGAAAAATGATGAGAGGAGAAAATATTTTGAAGCGGAGCTGGAGAAACGAGGCATACGCGCCAACACGCTGGGCAAAGACAGACATTACAGTAGGCACTTGTGGTTCAGGTGCGACGGCAGGATATTCGTGGAAAGTTCCGGCTCTGATACCATGTAGACGAAGAAGGGGAGAGGGAGAGAGAGAGAGAACCTTTGAGACTTCCGTTTTTCGTTGATCCGCTTGTAGCCCTTTCACTGATTTATATATTCCACACATATTCTAGTTTTTTATCTTTTATTAAAAGCTATAAGATTAATAATAACTTTTTTGAAGCACTTAATTATCTAGGATGAAGACATACTATACTAAATGAACTAGGTACAATTAAGTTTATTCATAAATAAAATCTTATTTTGAAGCTTTTTGAAAACCATATAATATGATACAATTGAGTGTACATGATAAAAATTAGATATTAAAAAAAATTGATCAGATTAAAATCAAATTGTTAGTCAATGAGTTTACATAGACTTGTGATAAAAACTGTTAAGATGTAATTTCTCATATGACTAACATGATTATTATTAGGTTGTTACTTAATATTATTATTTCTCATATATAAATTATATATCAATTAGGCAAGAGGAATGCATTTGTTTATAGTAATCATGAGAAAAAGATATTTATAGAGCATCCATTTAGTTTTACTATTCTAGGGAATATAAGTATTGTGTAGACTATAAAAAATTCTTTATGGCCGAAAATAATTTTTAAATATATGGTTTAGCAAGTTCTCTTCTGCACTCATTACTTTTAACCTTATGAGATATATGTACAATACAGAATACTAGTAATTTATGTTTATATTTTTATTATATGAAATGATTAATTGAGTATTTCTTACATGAAGTCATTCTTGTAGATTGAGTTCCAAACGAATAATTTACAAAGTTTTAAGTATTTTCTATGCATTGAAAATGCATATTTATTAGGTATAATTTTTCATTTGAACCAGATATGTTTTAGATATTTTATGTAATCTTAACATGATCACATATATATTGGTCAACTCACCACTTGATTTGAGTAGAAACTTATCTATGAATATCATATCATCAATTGACTGCATATAAGAGAATTAAAAAAAAAATAAATTATCTGATAATGACCAAGCCATATATTATTTATGTTAGTATAATAAGTTATTTCTTCAATTTTCTCAATTAAACTCATATAAAGTAATTTTCAGGATTATTAAATATGTGAAAAAAACTCTAAGATACATAATTTTATTTAGAGATAATGAATATAACCGAGTAAAGACATACTCAAATTCTAACTGAACTCTTGTGATTATAAAAAAAAGATCTATTATTGAATTTTTTATAATTTTTTTTAAAACAATATATTGTTTTCCTAACATAATGTATAGAAACACCAAAATAAAATGATTTCAAATGAAAAAAATATATATTTATTAAAAGTAACTTGGGTTTTTCTTTTAGCAATAATATATTTAAATATCTATACGGAGGAGCTAAGTATATGCATAAAAAATTAGAAAGGTTAAATATTTATTTTTTATTAAACAATCTTATTTGAAAGTCACCTTACTAATATCATAAATATACTTTCATGATGATAAGGATAATGAATAATTTTATATTTTATACAATAAAAATTGAATTAACATAAGGCATATTTACAACAAAACTAGTAATCAAATTTTTAATATTTTGGTTTATAACTTTTTATTTTGATTTAAATTTTACTTATTTTATCTTAATGCATCATAGATGAGAACATCCAATCTTTAAGATATATCAATTTGACTAGTTCATCATATAAGAATCTCTCCCGCACCCACCCACCCACCCACATACCAAGTATTTAGTATTTCTAATTTTCTATTAATATTTTTTCAAGCTTTAGACATAATTTTCATTATGACACCAGAGTCAAAACCCTATGAATTATAAATCATATAAATCCTAGAAAAAGAATGAACAAGTGCACTTTAAGAGCAAGGTGCACACATAGAGGTTGAAAATAAGCTTGGAAGTGGGCCAGCTTACAGCACGGCTCAGTCTGTTTCAAGCCAGGGTATCTGGCCCACGTGCTGCAAAACATGCAGCACAGCACAGTCTGAACCTAACAAAACCATAGCAAGGACCTGACCTATGCTAGCCTAGACCACACGAGACTAGCTTGGAGCTGATCCAGACTAAGATGGGCTCACATTGTGTCGAGCAAGAATGGCCTGACATGAGCCAAGTAGCTTGCGGTCTGCGGATCAATAGGCCATGCCTAGCTGCCCTTTTTTAGAGTGTCAACATTGCACGGCCTGGTTTCAAAACCATGTTAGCATGACCAGGCATGATAATTCGCATGGACCAAAAAAATGGACAGTGTCATCCCATCATGGCCCATTTTCCACCTCTATGCACATGTATGTGCCCTTGCCAAAAAAGAGAACTCAAAAGGCATGCAAGACATCATAGTGCTTGCACAATATGAGTGCAGGATAGCAAAGTGCACCCTGATGTTGTTTATTCCTCCATCACATGCCACAAAATAATTTTGAGTAGTGGCAAACCTGACACAGCCCACTTTTCCAAGGCCTAACCATGCCATTGTATCATGTCAGCATGCCTGAAGATTGGGGTGGCAAGGCATTGCCAAGGCTGTAGACCCGATTTCAGCAAGTCGTGTCAGGTCGATTATACCCACAATGATACCCAGCACAAATCAGCCCATGGCAAGGTTTGTGCCTTGCCAGCACATGCTTAATGCAAGCTAGCTTGGGTGTGGTGCAGTGCAACCATAAACTAGATTGGACCAATCAAGGCTCCAAGTAGTTCAGTCACAGTCCTTGCCTAGGTCCTGAACAGGCTAGCCTGGTGCCCTGCATGGCTGGTCCAGGACTCCAGGTGCTCAGGAATCAGGTCAAGGCCATGGACTCCAGTTCTCCAGGCCAAGTCCATTCAAGGCTACCTGGCCCGGTCCAGGCCCTAGGCTGCCATATGTGTGCAGCCTAAAACTTGCCTCCCTTCATTAATATATATATATATATATATATAAAATATAAATTTTTTAAAAAAATAAATAAAATATAAAAAGAAAGTTAAATTTAAAGCTATAATATATATTAAAATATACCAGAATAATAAAACATACTCAAAATTTAAACTGACAAAAATTTTAAAAATAAAAAAAAATGAGAAAATATCAACTAACGATGTAGTGCTCATAGTGATGACTACTAGATAATGATCATCATTTATTACTTTGTTGGTTTATAATCTTCATAGTTCTAAGTTCCAGTTTTATCATGGAAATTATCTTTTAAGTATAAATCTTGAAGAATCAATCGTGCATCTCCCTAATTATTTAATCATGTCATTTATCCTAATAAAATAATATTAACAAAAAATAAATAAGCTCTAATACTATATTAAATATCAGAAGATTACATGTTATTTTATATAGCATGGGAAAGATAAATTTATATGATTTCAACAAACTTATAATATTTACATTGTTCAAATCACTCGAGGATGTGATAAAACAATAATAAATATCAAAATATCTCAACAATTTAAACTTATTTAACAGATCATGTTATTTATCCTAGTTTGATGAATATAAAAGTTATTGTCTTTGAATACAATATTAATCTTCATACTCGAAGACTCGCTATAACTAATATACTTCTTATGATTAATTAATGAAAGTACATATAATTTTCATAATATTTTTTACTGATTTGACATTAGATCTATGATCCAAAATTAGAAGTGTCAAACAGGTCGTGCCAGCCCGGCCCAGCATGATTATAGGTTGCCCAAACGGGCTACAGTGTCGGGTCAGGCACAACACAGTTACTGTACCATGTTGTACCTAACCCGGCATAGTTATGTGGAGGTCAGGCCCGACATGGGCACACGGCACAAAATCCGTCAGGTTTGGCCTAGTTCGAGTCAGGCCAAGACCCTAATTTTTAAAAAAATTAGGGTTTCAGAGGCGCGTTGCCGCGCCGCCGTTCGTCTCATCCTTTCTGGGCTCAGCAAGCCTCGCCCATCAAGCATTGGCTCATCATGACCACGCTTGGTGCTTGATCATGCATGTATTGCCAGCCATGTCCTGTCATTCCTGACACGGCACGCGGGCCAAAAACTTTAGCCCAGCACAGCATAACTAGTGCAGTAGGTGCACCCGGCACTGGCCCAAGTATGGCACTATAGCGTGTCGTGCGCCCGTGCCGACCCAGGCACAACTGAATTGTGTCTTGCCTCGAGTCGGGCTGGGATGGCCCGACCCATTTGACACCTCTATCCAAAATCTAAATAGATAAATAAATGATAAATAAATAGAATGATCGATCAGCATTTTTAAAATTTTCTTTCTAACTCAATAGTCAAGTCATCAAAATATGAGTATTCTTTGTATTAGTTAAATATGCTACTCATATTACCGATGCACCTAAATATAATATAGGATGTAAAAGTTTATACAAACGAACATAAGTTTATCATTGAAATTATTTATAAATTTTAAAAATAAAAATCTTACATCACAATTCTCATCCTAATTTATTATTTATTATTTCATTGATTTTATTATAAACAAATTCAAAAATAATATGTTTATAACCAACACATAAATCCAATATCAAATATATTGAATTGTAATAATAACTAACATTTAGTATTTTTCCCAACTTACAAATTTATAGACTATAAAGTTCTTATAGTTTCCTATATATACTAATATATTTTAATAAAGTTTATAATTTGTTCCAAAAAGAGAACTTATTTTTAAGCATGTTTATACTATTAAATTTATTATATAATACATACACCTAACATAAAAAATCTTAGCTAAGAGATTCTGTATTTATTCTTACAAATATACTTACCACGACATAATTAGTTGAAGCAATATCAAATATTATATAATATTTTTTATTTTATATTTCTTGAAGATTTTCAGAATACTCTCATAAATAACAAAATCATTAAGAGAATATAAAATTTCATAAAATTATAATATTCTTTTATTTAATATCTAATTAAAATGAACTACAGTGACATCATGATAAATGTCATGTTTAGTCTATATGTCAGACTTATCATGATTAATACATATTTGACTAGTCATGATTAGTCTATATATCAAATATCACTAATTTTAATTTACAATATTTTTAAATTTTATAATATTTTATTATATCAATCATAAAAATTAACTTAATAATCCAAAGTTAAGCAGACTTAATATAATTATGCATATAAAAATTTGATATTAGATCTTTTAAAAAATTAAGGAAAATATCAATACTTGTAAACAACCTAACAATATCTTCTATTGCAAACACATTGCAATAAATAAATAGAATCATTAAACCTATAATTAATCCAAATTCAATGATCTTGACACCAAACTAAATTTATTTAAGATCCAATATATCATGTTTTTAAAGCATTATTCAGCAAATATCTCCGAAGAAGTATATTCCTACCAATAGTTATATAGCTATGATATTTGTACAATAACTATATATTATCTAATCTTTTTTTATTCTTCTAATATTTTTAGTTTTTATTTTGTTTGTATATATATATAGGCCTCTTATAATTGGGAGACAAACTAATCTCAAATCATTATGATCGTATTATTATTATCTATATCAAAGTCCTCTAAATATTTATTTTATTTTTATTAAAACTATTACTTTTAAATTTTTTAGAGAATTGGGAATAGAAAGAATTTTTCATTAATATATCTAATTTTCTAATATATAAAACTAAAAAAAATGAAAGTAAAAAATACAAATTATAGACCCAAGATCACAATTTCATGAATCATGATTCAATGAATTATAGACACTTCATCACCTATTACAAAATATAATTATTAATGAAAAAAAAAACTATATGATAATATAATTAAATAATTTAAAATAATTAATTTAGATAGAGATACAATTAGAGAGAATATGGAAAAAATAATTTTAGTCGAGTAAGAAAAGAAATAATTTAATTTATATATAAAAATACTAATATTTTGTTTAAATTGATAGAATTCTTCTGTCTATTAGATTTGGTCTAGAACCATTGAAGAGATAATCCAACAACCAACTAGAGACCACGTGACAGGTTTTAAAATTTGTTTTGTTTAGACACATGTGCAGACACGAATGTCAAACAAAAGCTCATGTGACCAATGTCACATGAGTTGGAAAATTAAAATATTAAATGTGCATGGATACACATATCGAGTTGGAATCAACTATGCCCAACCTGAAGCAATTATCCTAGTATGACATAAGTCATTTTGTGATTCGAACCAGTTTAAGGCAGTCTGAGTTGTCATGCTAGTTTCAGGCCCAACCTGAAGTTGGAATCAATGATGCCCAACCTAAAGCGATGATGCATGTACAACCTAAATCATTTTGTGACTCAAGCAAATTTCAAAGCGTGTGAGTTGTCATGCTATTTCATATCAAGCCAAATTCAATTCGACATGCAAACCAAAATACTAGGCACAACATGGCACAAACCATGCCATGTGCCAACCTCTACACCTATACCATGCATAGGTTTGGGTGTGTCAAATCATGTCTAGGCTGCATAAAATTGATCATGTCATGGGCCAGGACCAAGTCACCTGACTATTTTGACACCTCTATTTGAAAGTATTTCATTAATTTATAATATCTTCTCATAATAAGATAAGATGGCATATAGGACCTTGAAGTATATCTTTATTAATTACTCAAATACTCAAAAATAATATACATATTTTTTTTCTAGAATATGATATAGACTTTTAGTTAGTAATGACATTAATTTTTTTAGTATGGCTTATTTTTTAATGAGCATAAACGAAATAATAATCCTAAAAATATACATGAACTCATTACTATTCTTTACTTCTTTCTAGCCACGCTTGGACCTCTAGTTAGAATAAAATATATTTAAACATGTTAATCAACATTAATGAAATTCTTATGAAATCATTATACATACTAACAAGTACATATCAAATAAATTGCGAAAATTAAGATTTCCTATGAGAGAAAAAAATTTTAGTCCATACAATATCATAGTTCATGGGTCTCATCTAGTTCAAGCTCATGATAAGTCAAAGATCAATACTTAACTACCCAAAACTTAAAGTCCATGCTAACAAATATATATTTAGTCTGCCCAAACAAAAGAAGAGTTGAACAAGGAGCTAGATAATCCTATAGTCAATTCCATTGATCTTAACATTTCAATTGATTTTCAAAAGAGTAGTATAAATTGTACTCAGTACCCATTCATTAATATTTTATCATACTCATATATTTTTTCATTCTTTTATTTTTTTTTTTAGTAATTCTCTTGATAGTATTAAGATGCTCAAATATATTTTAAAATATTATATTACCCACAATGATAGTAAACCATGTTAAAAGAGATATTGTCTTCCAATTGAATAAGACTTTGAAACTAATATCAGAACTTTCAAGAAATATCCATTAATATTTATAAATAAGTATTCATAATGAAAACTAATATCACAAACACTTATAATTAGTCAAGTATTTAGATTCTAGTTTTGGATATAGTACCTACTCAAGAATCAAGAATAGTACCTACTCAAGAATCAAGAATATACACTTATAAGTGCAAACTTACACCAAAAAAAATGTCTGATAGGCTTTCATATTTTTTTAAGATAATCATTTCTACTATAAAATAAAAGATAAATAATTATTTTAAGATCCAATACAGAAATATAATTTAACACAATAATAGTCATATATAAAAAGTTTTGGATATAGTACCTACTCAAGAATCAAGAATATACCCTTTTCCAACTATTTTTTTATTGTGAATATTAGGCAACATGACAATATAGTTTATATTATAATATTTTACAAGCAAATAAAATATATAAAGATAAATTATTACTTCCTCAAAAAAAAGATTTAAAATATAATCATTACTATAACTTATATTTAAATAACTAAACATCCAGGAGATATCTTCACAAAATACCTTCAAGAGATTTCAATTTTTTTTCTAAACTTAATATTCTATATATTTACACATCAACTTAATAGAAGTGTTGTAGTTTATAGCTTTAAAATTTATTTTATTTTGTTTATTTTATTTTAATAATTTACGAGTAAGAGAACTCGACTTGTGTGCTACCCTAATCTGACTAGCACATTATATAAGAGATCCTCCAATAAACATTTATGCATAGTTTTTACTAAATATTTCTAATGATGTTTCCTTATGTTTATGACTTACTTTCCAAATATATATAAGTTAAATTAAATTTTATTATTTTATGAAAAATAAAAATAAAAAAATATTCAAAATCTTTTTTTAAAAATATAAAATAAAGTATATCATGAGAATTGAAAAATATTAGAAATCAATTAACGAAATAAACAAATTTTATAACAATCAAGCATATAAAGGATTTTCTCTGAGTAAGAAAAAAAAATAAGAAAAAATAAAATATATCTTGCTCAGTTCCCAATTAAATTAATTAGCAATACCATTATTATATGATAAAATAAGAAAAATATATTAAATATAAAATGCTCAGAGATATTAAGTTAAAACCATAATCAATAATCTCAAAAATTATATAATTAATTATAAAAATATCATGAAAAACTATCTGAGAAATCTTTATATTACATACATATTTTATAAATTATGTCTTAGTGTAATGATTAATTATCTATCCAAGAACAATATATTTTAGATTAGAGAGTCATCAGATATAATTTCTCAAATTTAATGAAGATTATCAAAATATTAATTACCCTAAAATCTCATACTAATTGAGAGTCTTGCAACACTAAATACAACCTCCATAATATCAAGAATGAAAAAATAAGATGATGAAAATAAAAAATTAATTATATATCACATAAAAAAAAACTCGTGCATCAATGATCTAAGAGCCTAGAGATGAAGCAAGAAGAAAAAAAATAAAAAATAAAATACGATACACAAAAGGCAAAAAAAATATCACAAAATAAGTCTAGTATACTACTCTCTTGAAATAATGCACATATCAATCCTCAAGGTTTCTAAATAAAATGTCCAACTCTTGAAGTATAATAAGATCAAACAAGCATCACGGGTATATTTTTTTCTTATAGTACATTCATTGTAATGAATATCTTTGTCTTTGCCCCAACCAAAATTACTTCTCCCCTATTAAAGAGAAGTAACCATAAAAATAGTATGGTTACTCTCTAAATCCTAGAGTCCTAATCCTAACTAATAAATATGCATGTGCATAAAAGTAGAAAACGTCAAATAATTAATCTTGTTATTTAGTTGTTGATTTATTTGTCTCAATGAAAAGAGCCTCATTAAACACTATCCATGAATATCTACTAAAATAAATAAATTACATTAACTCTCTCAAATCAATCAATCTCAATTTATCAATAATAAAAAAATATCATATATCCAAGTCACGCTAAAAGTTGGGAAAGTAACATCTAAAATTTACAACTTTTGCTAGTAGTACAAAAATTAACAATAGCAAGCATACAAAACTATGATAAAAAAAATTATAAATTGTCGATAACTATTATAAGACTTAAGTGACCCACAACACATGCAATCCAATTAGTGGAGATGCTGAGTTTATATTTTCTTGGAGGCATGAGTTCGATACTCATTGACTACACCTCTAAGTGTAGGGATTAGGATAGCCATCCTCCCACCCTAAGGCCCCAAAGATTATTCAAGGTGCATATATGACTCAAGGAAACACCAAGTTAAAAAAATACTATATACAACTCAAGCAATCCCTCCATGATAACTAGACACCATGCAAGGAGTTGTAAGATTCCATATGACCATTAAACTACAAAAGAAATGTAAATCTTCGTTGAGCATACTTATTGTCAATTTTATTTGAGAAATAACCATGAAAATCATATCTGTCAATTTGTAGTTCATATCAATAAATAAAATTATAAAAAATATATATATATGACAACTAGAAAATAAACATATAATCAATGAATGATAAATAATGAAATTTTATTTTTATAATTAGGCATAAACGACAATATCTTGTTAATCTAATCCAACATAATTCAAGTTACCATGAGAAAGTCAAAAGGCAAGGGCACCTGACTATCACTTTTCAATCTCATTAAAAAAATAACTAAATTAAGGAAGCATACAAACTCAAAAAACCCAAAAAAAGTTTTTGATATCAAGATGTTCCTCATAGATAGAAAATCATACCCAGTGCACAAAACTCCTACTTTAATATAGGGTATGGGATAAGTTAATATTTCAATAAGTTAACCTTCAAAAGTCAAAAAGGCAACATCTAATTAGTCTCGAACCTAAAACCTATCACTTTTTAATGAAAATAATTGTCATCTCACTAAGGCATAATCTCCAATATATGCATGCATGACATAGATTACTCAATAAATCAATCATCTCATTATTATTTCCACTCAAATATAATAAGCTTAAAATTATTATGTTTCTCATAATGAAAGAAAGTGTAACTACCACCAACCAAAAAGGCAACTACAAGAACAATGGGCAATGACATCATTGCATATTATTACCTCATTGATATCATATTCATACAAAATAATGATGAATAAATAAAAAATACATTTGATTCTGAAAGATGAAGTTCATAGCTCGTGACTATAAGAGCATAAATCATAATTGATTTTATATGACGCATATTTTATATCATGAATGTGTTTGATAATATGTGTGCCATGTGTGCCATGCGTGCTTTTATGATTCATTTTAATAAAAAATCACAAAAAAAAACAGCCCATTGTATCATGAATATGTCACAATGTCATAAAAGAAAAAACAAGCTAAGTCGGATAAAAAATAATTCAGTCAAAAATGTCATTACGTTAAAGTTATCAATAGCAACAAAACAATAAAATGAATAATGATCAAAGAATAAAATCAAAAAAAAAAAAACCTGATAAAGTTTGACAACATGGTGTAAACCACCCCTTCCCTTCTCCAGATTATGGATCAGGCGTTCAATATCTGAGATTCTCTTTAGATGTTGCCTAAGATCTTGGCGAAGTGCAGCATCCCCAACAAACAGCTGCACCATATCCAGCCTAAACTTTATTAAATTTACATCTAACAAAGGTTGTTTTAGCCACATATGGAGCAATCGTTTCCCCATTCCAGCTGTACAGGTTCTATTCATAAGACCAAATAAACTAAAATTCTTGTTCACGTCAGTTTTGCTTTCAAGAACATTAAGTGCCCTCATAGCAGCAAAATCCATCCTCAGATAACTTCCAAGACTGTATACATTGATGGAGTAATTTCCATAATTGCTCTCATCTACAAATAACTCAGTATAAGACAATAGAGCGCCCAAAGAAGTAGGTGCAAATGCAAAACCAGAAACTAAATCTCTAACAGGTTCAATAGACCCTTTTATGAGCCTCCCGAGATCCTGCACCAAATCCCTAGTTTTAAACTCGTTTTTCTTCCTTTCAGTCAACATTACCCCGCATCTAACTAGGGCATCACGAAGTGATTTGTATTCATTTGCTTTTCCACCCTCCATTGGCAGAAGGCATTCTTTACAACCAAGAGAAACCAGAGCAGATTCAAGATTTGTGAAATTGCTATCATCGAGAAATTCTGATAAGCCAATAACTCTTTTTGTTGAATCGAGATAACTTAGCCCAATAGTGCACCCATTCTGAGAGAAATTTGGAAAAAGTGAAACAATAACAGGAGATTCCTGCATTTCATTATTGGCAAATAAAAAGTCTTCAAAACTTCCCAGATTTCCAGGAGTCCCACTTTTCACTACCCTCCAATTGGATCCAGTGCCCTCGTAGAGCTCCACGGTGTGATCTGTTCTCTCCAGAAGAAGATCTCTTAGAATTGTTTCCAACATGTTCTTACTAATGCTGACACTAGAAAGAGATTCAGATCCACTAACCAACTTTCGCAGAACAGTTGTGGTATGGTAATATGTTTTAGCAATGAACACTGCATTTTCACCATGTGATGTGTAGTAGTCCTGCCACAAAAATATTAATTATGAAGCAGAAAATAAACAAAACAGAGTTATGCGAGCATGTGTGATTTGGAATTGCAAAACAAAGATGAGCACAGCACCAGAGCGGGAAGCTACGAGTGAGGGAACTAACCCGCCTGTCAAAGAACCTGACTGTTCGTGCTCCGTCATCCTACAAAAAAAAAAACACAACTCGAAAAACTGAGACTAGCATTACGGAGAGATATGCTGAAAATTAACAAAAGAAATATCTGATATTCAAAGTGTCGACACAGTTATAAAGCTGACAAAAAAATGCTCCAAGCCATTTTGATAATCAGCTCCATTAAATTCGATGACCAGAAAAAATTCACATTTGACATTGAGCTATGATAAAAGCTTACGTGAGGCAAAGTTTTGAAGAAAGAGAGAAATCCTTGAGCCTGCCTAGCATCTGGTAGAAGTTGAAAAAACTTATCATATAAAATTCAACTCTCACACGAAAAACTTGAATGCAGAAAACAAAATGTTCAACTCCACAAAAATGAAGACGACGGTGAATAGAAACACATGGAAGTTTACCTAGCTTGAAGTCAGGCAACTTGTTCTGGTCTTCGTGAAGGCTATTATTATCCATCAAATTAGAGTTTTTAGTTTTGCTGTAGATGAAAAAGCAACTGAGGTTCCCGCTGCCATACCATACCAGAAGTGGGAACAGAGAACTTCAATGACTAGAATTTGGAAATATTTATATTTTGGTTAACCAAAATTTTCCTAATATAAAATTAAAAAAAAATTAAACACCAAATTCTAAAATAATTAAGTTTTGTGGCACTAAAATTAACAAATCCGATTTTATCCTTCAAAATTATAAAATAAAAAATTAATATTAAACTAATTAATTTAAAAACTATGATTGCAAACCAAAAAACCACATTTCTAAATTTTGAAATCATAATTTATAGAAAAGCAATTTTAAAATTTTAATTAATATTATCAATGATGATGTTGGATTCAACTCTATACCTTCCACATTGCCAAAATGGCAATACACCACTCGATCACAAGGTTAATATTGATTAAAAACAAATCAAAATAATCAAGTATACATGCAAATATAAATTGAAATACATATATAAATTTACATAAATATATGTAGATATATAAACACTACAAGAAAGCAGCCAATGAGAAACAGTCAAATTCATTTTTAATGTTGTTGTAATTTGCAATTAGCAACCTAAGGTATATTTCTATTTCTAAAAGACTTTTTTCTAAATATAGAAACTAAAATTGTTTGACCATTTCTAATATGTATGACGAAATTTTATCATTTCTAATTATAGTGATAGAGACATGATCATAGTTTCTGTTTATATTTCAATATGAAATAGTGATAGAATAGAATAGAAACACAAATTTCATTTCTAAATTATAAATGGAATTGAAATATTATATTTCATTCTATTTCCTGCAACAAAAATATGTCTCATTTATTGTAGTTTCTATATGATATATACAATATATAAATATATATAGAAATTATATACACTACAATTTAATAAGTACGCGCACGTTATTCATCCGAAAATTTTCATATAACATCCACTAAATTTATAACATCAAATAATAAACATCAAAATTTAGCTATTAAAGTACACATTAATAATATTAAAAAACCAAAACACCAAAAAAAGTTTATCATGACAAAATATAATTTAAAAAATGTAAAAACAAACAATAATGAGTCTTGCACATAATTTTTGCAGGAGTATTATCCTCCAGAGATCTAGATGTCTTTTTTAGAATGATAAAAAAAAAAAGATGAAGACTCTCCAACTTGCACATAATTTTCTCTATCTTCAAAATTTTCTATTATATTTCTTCCTTTCTTTTCATTCTTCCTTCATCTCTTTTTTTTATCTCTTTAATTTATTTTTACATCTCTTCATTCTTTTATTATATCTTTTCATTTTTGTCTTGCAAAATATCATGAATTTCTTACACCTCCTCTTACATCCACTCATCAAACAAATTATTATAATTGGAAGATAAATATGAAGAGCTCCAAATAGAACATGGATAACATGTGAATGAATGGATACAATGACCATATATAACCATTTTTTGGCTCTAATCCAATAACCTAAAGGTAAATATGCATCTATCTCTAAAGCCTTTATAGAATGATCTATCAATTATGAAACAATGGTAATCACATTTTCCATAGCTTCCTATAATTTTTACAATATAACATATCTCATCGGTACTATATTCAGATGAAATTTATAGTACAAACTATAAACACCCTACAAAAAAGTAATATAAAAATGAAGTGAGTCATTACATTTATAGAGTCCACTTATAATGACTCATAAGTAATACTAAATAAATACTTAGTTTGAATATTAATTCCCATGAATGCCAAAAATTATATTTTTTTTATATTTTATTGTTTCATAAATTGCAATTTACATAAGACACTTGAAATACAAATTGATGAACTCAAATTACTATCATTTGACCGCTTATTTACAAATAATTCATCCTTCTTGTGCACTTGCTTGAACACCTCAAATGGTATTGATGGATGTCATAGCTCAACCTCCTGAAAATAAATAATATTTACTAATGATGTACATGATATATTATGATAACTTTAATATTATTTGTATTCACAAAATTAAAACTTATTAAATTAAGAAAGATAATTTTACTAATTCTACTGAATATCAGTAGATTATCTTTGAACCTTCAATATGCTTGGATAGTCCCGATCCTTCGTCTATTTTTTCTAATCAATGATTTTGTGATGACATAAAGGACAATGCATGAACATCTCACTACTCTAGTATTCCTACCATTTTATCTAAACATGAAAGAGAACACGATTTGACTCTGCATCTTTATCATACTATTTTTTCTATTCTGTAAGCTTATCATTGTAACGAACACTAGCCACATGTTCCATCTATTATTTATCGAGATCAACAAGGCATTATTCTATACATATTTTTTTTTGCAAAAAACAAAAAAAACAACAATACACTGTAATGGATTTCTTTTCATAGCATTTCATAAAAAATTAATTTGATAAATTGGTAAACATAATAAAATTTTACATCAAATTATTCTCAATAATATTCTTTAATATTTGGGTATACTTTGCACCACTTTATATGCTCTTCAACTAATTCTCCTTAAATATCTTTTCGATTTTACTAATTGTAAAATGAATAAACATGTAAGTAATTTAACATTATTACGTACATATACATATAAATGAAATACACTCATATTTCTACTACTAAGTAAATATTTTATTTATTTTTATTAATTATCCAAAAATTTGTAATGCAAATATTATTTTAATTTTAAAGAATAATGTTGGATCAATAACAACATCATGGTTTGTTAAAATTACAAAATTTTAACCTAAATGATTAATTTATATTTTCATTCATAGTTGTAATTAAAATTTTTTACAAACAAAAAGAATGGAAAATAATAATGGATGAAAATAGTAAATTTCTGAAAGGTACATATTATTTATTGTCGACTATGGGTTGAATAAAGATTTTATCATAATTTTGCATGTAAATAATGGATTGTGAATATCTAGCCATTTTCACTGTTGCAATACCAACTCATGTACCTCTTAAGATAGGTGGGATGGATTTAACAATACCTTCTAGTGCAAATTAAGACAAAGATAAAATTTTAGTGGTAGTCAATCTGTGTCTCATTATCAGGTGATGTCAACTTTAGCTTTTTATATATAGGAGAATGCAAAGAGACATTTGTATTATTATCATCACTAAATAAATGTTGAAATTTTCCTCCACAAACTATTAGTTGACTTTCTTTACCCCTCCTTACAGAATGAGATCATCGGCCACTTGAATTGTTACCTCTCATACCTAATTAAAGTTTTATAAACATCCAAAAAAAGCAAAGACAATAAAAACATGTAATCAATATGTCAATCTAACAAAACATAAAAAGGAACACATTGACATTTACAATTATGAAAAAAATATATATATTAGCACTCAAATTATAATAATTATTGAATAAGCAACACAATTTAACATTGAAGCCAATAAATGTCTACTCATCATTAGAAATTTCTAACTAATCATCTTCATTTATATATTCATCCTCATCTAATTTTATAATTAATTCTTTGCCATTGTCTTCTTCAACATGGGTATCATCAATGTTCAAATAGTTTTCATATTCACCAAGTAATGTTACATGCCCATCATCTACTACATGATTGATTGGATGAAGTTTCACATTATAATTTTGAAATATAGGCACATGTGATGATGTCACAATAATATCATTTTCAAGAACTTACATAGTAGATATTGGTTTTATTTTTTAAATAGCCCACTAGTCATAGCATTTCTTTTTTTAGTTGGATAAGTGGTGTAACACACTTATTATGATTACACCACAAAAATAAATGGCTTATACTTACGATAATATTTATTATGGTGCATATCCATAAGGTTGTATTGATGATGAATTATAAAACTTAAATTTGAAATAGTATCAAATCATTTACACTTAATTAGAATTATCCTTTTAATTGGTTAAGCAAGATACTCCATGCATTGAATTTCAATTAGTTGACTATGAAAATCAATAGTAGATACAATAGAGTTAGACCCTTTTATACATACACTTTTATTCATTACAGCTCTATTTGAACCATATTTGTAACTATGAAATTTGTAATCATTTACTTAATGTATGTGATATGACTATATGCTTCATAATGGCTCTTTTGCAAGATCATTTATTTGTTTATTACATATATTTGACGATAGAAAATATACCTAAAAAATAAAAACAAATAAATTTATACTTATATAATGTGGAACAATATTTTTCAAAAGCAAAAATGATAATTTATATGTTGATAAAATTTTCAAACCAAAATGTGAAATCTGTATCAACCTTTGCATCAATTGAAGCATCTTCAATATGTTGTTCTCTTTGCCTTAATTTCTTAGCATAAATTCTACAAAATTAACATTGAAGTTATTTTGAATATTTAAAAAGGTATGTCACATATCATGACAAAAAAATTATAATATAAAATAATTATAAACCTTACTCAATATAAGGTGCAAGTTCCTCGCAATTCAAAAAAAAATATGTGTACAGCATGATATATACTCTTGATCATCCAAAAATTATTTTAATTTTGCTCTACCATATGATTAACCTACATGGGTGAAAATAGAAAGTATACCATCTTTTTTTGATTCATCCCCCATACCATAATAATTATTTGGTGACATTTTATAATATGAATTATATACTTGAGGCTAAAAGTAATATACACAAAATACCAAAGCTTCTTCAACTAAGTAAAATTTGCATATCAATCCTTCAACTTTGATAATATTTCAAACATTATTTTTCAATTTTCTAAGATATCAAAAAAATATCTTCATTTGAATACAATTTATTCATCCAATATATTTAAATTTTTAAATGAACAAATGAAAATTATATAACCTTTCAAATTGATACATCCATTTATATTGCATAGGACCTGCTTGGATTCATAAGGAAAATAGACCATAAAATATTCAATAGAGTCAAAAAGGCTAGGAATAAAATACATTCAACTCTACATATAATTATAGGTATGTCATTTTATAATTGTTCCATGTCTTTATTTGTTATGACATTATAAGTGAGATTCTTAAAAAAATACTTATTCCAGTCAATACTTCCCAAATATTTTTTAAAAGTGATTCATGAAATACTATGTATATTAGCTTCTACAAAAATACATGACAGTTATGACTTTTTATTACAGATAACTTATGTTTCTTTATATCAATATATTTTCTCATGTTAAATGCATATACATCATAGAACATGAGCTCAAATATTCATTTTCATAAAGCTTCCTTTACATCATTGCCAAGACTATAACAAGCCTTAAGGAATTTATTCATTGATTTATCCATATAAACATCCATGTGTAATTATGGACATGAACAAAATTCTTTCAAATCCATTCTTAATTTGGTATTATCTTTTATTTTTCCTTCCACATTCATGATAGTATTATAAATATTATCGGAAAAGTTATTCTCAATGTATAGCACATCTAAGTTGTGCCTAATTAAGTTAGTTTTCCAATAAGATAAATCTCAAAAGATGTTTCATTTTTTACATCCATTTGAAAAATTTCAAAATTTGTACAATAATGCAATCTACATTAACATCTTTAATATTTTTGAAGTTATATCTTTTAATTACCTCTAATATTTTAGTACATGACCTCAAAAGTGATGCACCATTTATAACTATATGGTCTTACCTAGATGCCTTAATATTCCTCTAAAATGGATATTCCATATGTAAAAACTTATGATGGTTATCAAACTAAGAAATCTTTCTTCCTTTGCTTAGAGAAAATGTATCAGAGTCCTCCATGTAGTCAAGCTACTTTCTTACAGTACTTTATCCTGACAATATTGAATATGCTAGAAAATTACTTATAGTCCACATAATTGCTGCTCACATTTTGAAGTTCTTCTTTGTACATATATCATATATTTTCCCATCATGCTCCCACAAATTTTTTAACTCCACAATCAAGGGTTTTAGTAAAACATCCAACTTTTTTATCAAATTTATTGGACTGGGCATGATAATATACAAAAATATTTACTCATAAGCATCCATGATAGTAAATTATATGGTGTAACAATTATCGGTCATGAAAATTATTGTTTTCCAATTTGTCTAAATGTGTAAAATCTATTTGTGCACAGCCCTAAACTAATATTTTAACTTTCATCTACAAAAGATTGATGAATATTATTAAAATATATCCAAGATGGAGAACATGAGTAATGTCACATCATGCTTTCTTCAATAGTATGCTCTTTGTGCCAACTCATGTTATTAGTAGTGGCTTCAGATAGAAATAATCTTTGCAAATAAAGAGTCAACAAAGAGTAATATATCTTTTTATGAGGTATATTTATTTTCTATTTTTTTACACGTAGTATGTCTTATGTATCGAGGATAGTTATAAAAATTACAAGCAATTACTTTAGTATCTTCACCCCAATATATCATATAGCCATTAATGCAGTAATATATTTTTTTGATGGGTAAATCCAAACCTCACATTAACTTCTTTGTACTGTAAAAGCTATATGTCATAATGTTATTTTGTGGTAACAATTTAGATAATAACTTACAAATTTCATCAAAATATATTTTTACAAATAATATTTTTCTTTTAAATTCAAAAGACTAACCACCACATATAACTTTGAGTGACTATACGAATTACCTGGTCAAATCACTTCTTTTAAACTCTGAGTACTTAATAAAATTCTTTTGTTGTTAATTTTGGGATATTGTTAGTGCCATATGGATTGAAGGGATAATCAATAACATGCTTCAATATGGCTTCATATGCATCAGTAGATTGGCATATTCCATTACAATATTTGAATCAAAACTTCTAAGTACATATTCTTTATTATTTATGGCACAACTTCTTTCTCATGTTTATACTAAACATAATAGTTTCTAATAAAAAAAATTTTTACAAGATGAAATTATACTGTCCATATCATAAAAACTTTAAGTTTACATTTACAATCATATTGACATCTAATTTTTGTTCCATCCATTAATTGAGAGTACTTTTCAGCAAAACCAACAAACTCCTCAATCTTTGCTATAAACTTATCAATCCGAAACTCATCTCTTAGTCTGACATTCATCCATTAATAATTAGTTTATATAATATTTTTCATTCCTATAACATATAATACCAACTTATATTGAATGATGATATTATATACTACAAGAAAGTGTCAATTTAGCTAGGGAAATTTAGATAAAGATCAATTCCTAGGTAAATTGTGAGGGATTAGCTAGGGAATAGCAAAGGATTTTTGACCCCACACCGAAATAAAAATATGCAATGGTTTAGCGACGGAATTGGTCGAATGAAAATTTTCCATTGCTATTTTTTTCGTAAATTTCTATGGAATGAAAAGCGAAGAATTTAACGACGGATCTAGCGACAGAATTTCCCTAGCTAATTATTAGCGATGGATTTTAGCGATGGATTTTCCCTAGCTAATTAGATCTTGACATAATTCATTACTAATATTTTCGTAAATTCCTCGCAAAGAAAAGCAGGGAGTTTAGGGAAATATTTAACTATGGATTTTCCATAGTTAATTATTAGTAACGAATTTTAGCGATGGATTTTCTCTATCTAATTAGATCTTGACATTATCCGTCACAAATATTTTCATAAATTCCGCGCAAAGAAAAGCGGAGAATTTAGTGATAAAATTTTTTTAACTAATTTAAATCCATCACTAAATAATTATCTGAATTTATTTTTTTATGATTTTATATATAATTGAAAGCAATAATTCCTTAAATGTTTATTTTCTCAAAATATATGTATTTAGCTAGGGATTTTCCCTAGCTATTTGGGTTAGTTATAATTTCCGTCACTAATATTTAATGATATTTTTTAAGCATTATTTATTTTAATATTTTATATAATTTTCTATATTAAAGGTATGTCATGGTTTATAGATGAGCAATCATTGAAAGACAAAATCTCCTCAATTAATAATATAAAAATAATATTAAAAAAATTAATAAATATATAAATACGAATAAAAATTTATATTAAATATGACTAAAATAATCATTTTTTGATTATAATTTAATTAAAAAATCATACTTAATTTTTTCTGAAATATTTATTTATGATATTTAAATATTTGTTAAAAAAACATTATATGATTTATTATATAATTACAATATTTTTAAAATATTTTAATTAATAAATAAAAATTACTACTAATAAAAAACTAAAATAAACAATAGTTTGATTAAATAAAAAAATATATAAAAATATATGAATAAATGAATAAACAAGTAAATATTTATAAAAATAAAAGTATAAAATGATATTTTTATAATTATGGAAATTTTTTAAAAATATTATGACTAAAAGATTTAAAATTGTTGAATTATAAAAAAAATTTTTAAATTTTTCATAAGATTTAAAAGAAAAAAATTGATATTTTAAGATTAATATATTGATGTTTTAATTACATCAAAAATTTTTGGATGATTTAAAAATTAATAATTTACTGTGGTTGGTTATTAAATAAACACTTCAAACATTAAAATTTATAATGACTAAAAGATTCAAAATTTATGCTTTTATAATTATTTCATATTATATTAATAAAAAATAAATTGAATTCTTATAAATTTATAACCATTTAATATATATATATATATACACACTTTATTATTATATAATATTATTTTATTTATTTATTAAACAATATCATTTATGGTTAAATAAAAATCTATTTCAATTATTTTATTTAAATTATTTGTTTTTTATAATTTTATTTTAGTCTTATTTTATTGTATTTTATTTTATATATATTTACATCCATTTTAGTATTTATATAAGGTTTCGTTGAAAAAAAAAACACTGAGTCATTAACACTTAGCAATTTTTCTATCCTTCAAACGATGAAGAAGAAACAAAACGTGACTACGGGATGACCTAAATCCATCTCTTCTTGTTACCGGATAATATTATCATTGTTCTTCTCCTTCGAAATGCTACATACATATCACCGTCTCTCTCAATTTGATTACCACTAGCAGATTTTTGTTTTTACAGAATATTCAGGTATTAACTTTTTTTTATTTTTCCCCAATTTTCCTTCTTTTTGCTTTCATTTTCATATCAGCTCTATGATTTTGACTCTACACCATTAATGAAACAAGAAATTATGAGTGTAATCTTTGTTCTTTTATTGTTTAAATTTTTAGTGTTTTATTGATTTCAAATACTAAATGTTTGCATTTTGTTTTCTCCTTTTGTAACTTAAAAAAAATAATGCTTGATGTTTTCTGCTTCTGTAACTTAAGAAAAAATAAACATAATGTTAATAGGTTTTATTTTTGTTTTCTCCAAATATATTATAAACAGATAACAATATATATAAACTTTTATATATTTATATAATCATATGATAATATATATAAATGTCTATACTTTAATATATATAAATGTATTACATTATATATAAACACTGAATTGTTTATATTAACATATAATATTATATATAAATAGTTATACATATGTATTAATGTTTATAAATATCTATACAACATTTACATAAAACTATCCATTTATATAATTTTTTATATAACATAAAATATTTATACAGTTTTGTAAACATTTATATAACATATTAATGTTTATATAAATATAGAATATTTATAATGTTTATATAAATGTGATATATATACTATTTAATATTTATAAAAGTGTTACATATATATAATTATATTAAAGTAACATTTATAAAAATATTCTAAACACAAATATTATATCTAAACACTTGTTTAATTATGTAATCATATGCCATTATATATAAAAATATTTATAACTATATTTATAATTACGTAAACTATTTTTATAACTATATTTATAACTATACATAACTAATTTTTTAACTATATAATAATGTATAACTATATTTATAATTCTATATAACTATATTTCTAACAAAATATACTATATGTATAATAATATATAACTATATATAATTGTATTTTACTAAATGTATAACTATATAAATGTTATATATAATTATATCTTTAACTACATACATATTTATAACTATATGTGTATAACTATATATAAATATTTGTATAACGATGTAACACTCTATATAATTAAATCACCATATTTGTAACTATATATACATATATGTATTCATATAATTAAATCTAAATATTTGTTTATAACGGTGTATACATTTATGTATAACTACTTGTATGAATATATCTATATATAACTATATGTTTAATTATATATAACTATTTATAATATATATATTATATGTATAATAATATATAACTATAAATAATTGTATCTTACTATATGTATAACTATAAAAGCTTTATACATAACTATATTTAAATATTTAATTTACAACTTATATTTAATATATAATTGTATATATTAGTAAATAAAAAAGTATTTTACTATATCTATACCTATACATAACTATATGTATAAATATATAAAATTATATGAAAAAAAAATATATACCTACATGTATAAATATAAGTTTAACTATATGTGTAACTATTTGTATAATCACATGTAATTTTATATATAATTACATGTATAACAACATGCAACATTATGTTCAACTAAATGTGTATAACTATATATAAATATTTGTATAACTATGTAACACTCTATATAAATAAATATAATTGTATTTGTAACTATGTATACATATATGATTACATATATGTAAATCTATATATTTGTTGATAACTTTGTATATATTTATGTATAATTACTTATAATTACTTGTATGAATATATCTATATATAACTATATGTTTAACTATATATAATTATTTATAACTATATATACTATATGTATAATAACTTATATCTATACATATATGCCACACTATAATGGCCATTCCGGCACAACACAGCCCTTTTGACGCTTCTATGTTTGACATTACTCATCAATAATAGTTTCAGTGGTTAATGAATCACATGAGTTGCTTTCACAGATTCTATTGCCTACTTGCTACTTATTGGTATTTTGAATTATTTTCATCTTATTGACATTTTTGCTAAGTGGTTTGTGTCATAGGGTGTGGTTGATTCTGAAGCCTCTTCCACCTGGTATTGATACCAACCCATACAATGTGTTCAGGCCTTGAGACAAAGCCCACCGGCTCCATACAAGACAGATATGTGGTCTAGAGTCTAATATGATGCAATTAAAAGTTGTCTAAGCAATTTTCATAGTCTTGTAAGTTGCTTCTCATGATGTGTTTAGATGCAACGGAGGGAAAGTTGTTTGAAAAACTTCGTTTGGTAAGTAAGAAATTTATCTTATCGATCAACTCTTTCTATTCAGATTAGGGATATAGTGTTGAGATTACTAAGTTATTGAATAAGATTTTTTTTTAATTACAATTTGCATCTCTTAGAAGAGAAAAAGGTCATATATGTGCATGTATGTATCCATCTATGTATGTATGTATTGAACTTTCATCCTGTAAAATCTAGTTACAAATTTTTTGTGCCTTGTGTTTCCAGGTTCAACATAATTTCGAACAAACAAAGAAGATTTTTGCAGCCCGGGTTAATGTGTTTGATCCTTTTTTTAATGCTTATGACAAAATATCTAGCTGTTTGATGTTCATACTCCATTATTGATATTTACGCTCTATTTTATGTAAATACTTTCACATATATGCTAGTATATATATATATGTACATATACATATATACTAGCATATATATATATATATAAGTATTTACAAGTATATGTGTATATGTACATATATACCAGTATATATGTGCATATACATTACAATATATGCACATATTCATATGTAAATTTAAATACTCATTATATGTACATATATACACTATAGTATATGTACATATACACTACAGTGTAAATGTGCATATATACTATAGTGTATATGTATACACTAGTATATATGTACATATATACTGTAATGTATATGTACATATATACTGGTATATATGTACAAGTATTTACCAGTATAAATGTACATACTTGTACATATACACTACGGTGTATATGTACATGTATACTATAGTGTATTTGTATACACTGATATATATGTACATATACTGAGTATATATGCATATAAATACTTGTACATATATACATGTATATATGTATATGTACATATACACTGTAGTATATGTACATTTTTATATGTACATATAAATACTTAGTATATGTACATATATACACTAGTATATATTTACACATACACTGAGTATATACATAAGTGGGTGCATATATTTATTTGTAGACATGTATAATTGTCATACATACACACCCATTTACACACAACCATATTTGAATATATAATTGCTCGGGCTAGTCTAGTCATCACATGCATTGCTTACCGATGCAGGTCATTAAAGCCATGGATATTATATATTCTCCAAAGTTGTGGCATGAAGATATTTTTGGTCCAACCCAGCTTTGCAGACAGAGGGAGATAGAGGCAGACAGAGAGAGGCATGGGCCGACATAGGCAGATAAAGGCAGACAGAGAGAGACATGGGCCCACGGAGGTAGATAGAGGCAGACAGAGAGAGACATGGGCCGACAGAGGTAGATAGAGGCAGATAGCTATAGACAAAGGTAGACAGAGGCAGACACAGGCTCTTAGTAATTGTGTAGATATGCAATTATCATATGCTATAAATAGAGGTGTCAAACGTGCCGGGCCGGCCCGGCACGATCAAAAAACGTGCCCGGGCCCGTGCCGTGCCCGGGCGAACAAAGCACGTGCCGTGCCGTGCCGTGCCTGGCCCGGCACGGCTCGTGCCTTGGCACGGCACGCCGGCACGCGTGCCTGCGTCGTGAGTCGTGAGTCGCGACTCACGACTCACGGTCACGACTCACTGAGTCGTGACTCGTGACCCAACCGGGCCCCGCCCCCCGTAAAAAGACCGCGGGTCAGGTCCAAACAGACCCGCCCCGCCTGCCCTGCCTTGTCGTGCACCCGTGCCCGAGCGGGCCGGCACGGCACGGCACGGCCTTGCCGTGCCCACGGGCTGTGCCATGCCCGAATTTAAAAAACCGTGCCGTGCCGGGCACGGCACGGTCACTGCACGGCTGGGCACGTGAAAAACGGGCCGTGCCGTGCTGGGCCGGCCCGTTTGACACCTCTAGCTATAAAGCATATGTATGAGGAAATAAGTTTTCTTGCTATAGGTTCTAAAATGATTAGTTATAATTGTATTAGGTCTTAGGATGATGATGGTGATGATGATGCTCATGTAGTATCGTGTAATTTTATTAGATTTCACAAAACTGTATTCAATCAGAAGGAAAAATGTAACATTGCTTGATTTTTATAGGCCATGAGTACCAGAAAGAATATCAGGTCCTGTTTAGGGAAAAGCAGCTTGCCGCCTCTTCAAAAACTCGCTCGATCTCAAAACGAGTGGTTGGTAGGAAAGTTCATCAGTCTAACATCATCACCTGCCCCACTTTTATTATCAGTGGTAGTAACAGCAACAGCAGCAGCAGCAATATATACGTACATATATACTCATTTCCTTCTGTTGTCTTTGATGGTATGTGTATTTGTATGAAAGTACATGTGTGTATGTGTAATTTGAGGCTATGTGATTATATATACGTACGTATACACTTAGTATATGTACATATATTACTACATTTATATGTACAAATATTGTAGTAATATATGTAACTAGTGAAATACTAGTATATATGTACATATACACTATAGTATATATGTACATATATACTACAGTATTATATATTTATCAAAATATAACTATATTTATTTATTTTGATTTTATTGGCTGGTTTAAATTTTGTACATATATGGTACCGTATTGTTTCCCATACAAAGCTTGTATAAGTGAAGGGATTTTTTACTAGATATGATGCACTGTGACTCAGACAGCTTTGTCATAACAGAAAGATGATGATCGGAGGAGCTGAGAGAGAGAAAGCAATGTCAATGCACGGATAGATTATACTTTATGCACTGTTAGTAGATACATTGATGAATAAGATGTAATATAATTTTATTATGTTTTTGTTTTAATTATGTAAAATATTATATTTGAATAATTTATTAAATGATTTTGTTTTTTGTTATTGATAAATTATCATTTATAGTTTCTATTTTTATTCAATTTAATATAAAAATATAAAATTATTTAATTAATTTTTTTTGAAAAAATAATAACATTCTAAAAATAGTTTTGGAATAAAAATAGCTAGTGATTTTTCCCTTGCTAATTTAGCTAGGGAAATCATTATTTTAGCCAGTAAATTTTCCGTCGCTAAAATTTTTTGGCTAGGGACTTTTTTTTCTCATTAATTTTTAGCAATGAGCACTTTAACTTGGGAAAGTTTCCGTCGCTAATCCGTCGTTTTATTCCGTTTAACAATGGAAAACCCTCATTTAGCTAGGAAATTTTCCCTAGTCACGTGGGATTTTTCTTATAGTAATAGAGACTTATTTGTAATAAAATTATAGTAACATTTTTATGACATTACATAAATGTTATAAAAATATTGTAGTCACATCATTCATAGGCAAGTTTACATTAAAATGAGATAATGAGGATTGCTTTAATCTTTTAAATATTTACCAATAGCATTCAGTTGTATTTTTATCATATACAAAAAATTAAATATTTAATATTTATCTATAAAGGATGAAATTGCAAAAATTAATTAAAAATCACATACAAGCAAAACTAATAATAAAAGCAAAAATCAAAATGAATAAAACAAATTTTTTTGTCAAGAAACTAAAAAAATTAAATATCATAAAAAAGCAAAAATCAAATACATGCAACATGATATTATATTTGAAGAATGATCTATAGTGTGTAGCACATGTGCAAATAATCACAAGAACTTTAAAATAATTAGTATATACCTTTATCCATAGAGTTTACCCCCCCAATTATTGGGACTTTGGATTTAATAATCATTGATTACAATATGTTATAAGAAATAATACCCTTTGATTTCAAGATTGTATGCATATAGAAGATGTTTGAAGTTGATACAATTATAATGATGCGATATAAAAAGTTGTGTATGTGCTAGTAAGTTTTTTTAAATTTAGTTTATATATGTAAGATCATAATATAAAAATATATTGAGGGTCAAAGATTTACTCTCTAGATGTGTGAAAATAGTAATCTTTTATGAAATTAAGTATTTATTCATTTGGGGTAAATAAAACAAACATTTTGAGATTCTATTATATTTAGGATTAATGAAAATATTAAAAAATGATAACATGAATCATAATATTTAACATTCCAACGGGGTTAAGTGCTCTTGTGTTTCTTTTATCTTGATGAATTAAGGTTCCATAATAATAGATGCCTTTAAAATTAAAAATATATAGTAAATATATTGACAAAAGCATTTTATATCATACAAATCTTCAACAAATTTGCAATGCTAAAACATATCAATATACCAATGAAAATACAATATCAAATATCAAATAGCCATGGAGCAAAGCAAAAAATTAATAGGGATATTCAAAAATAAATATAAGGCATGTAATATGGACTAAGCAAGCTTAATGAATTTAGGGTATATACGTATATACAAAAATAATCAATGAATCTGTATGTAAGAATATATGTGAAAAATCACATAATGAAAGTACATATCTCAATGATAGATGATTAGGGTGACGAACACAAATATGAAGGAAAACAAGCTCAATTTGGTAGATCGGTGATGATAGATTAGTAAAAATATAGTCCAAACCCTATATTTTTGAATGGATGATCAAGTGTTCTTCGAAAATATAATTAATGTATCTACCAATGACAGACTCACATTCCTTTTCAAAATGCGCAATAGAATTCCTTTTCGTCATTGAATTTAGAAGCAGTTCTGCAATTCGTTTCTAAACAAATTAAAATGGAATTCATTTCCATCATAATTTTTTAGATAAGTTTTATTTTTTTCAATAACAAATACATGTAAAAATGGAATTTTCTGTCAGTAAATACCACACAAGGTAATTCACCTATGACCCCGCTTCATATTAGCAATAGAAGGTTACACTAGAGGTATGAAATGGGTCATGTCGTACCAGGCATTGCATGGTGCATGGTCCACCGGCCCAGCACAGCATGACGTGCGGTCCACTAGCCTAGCATGGCAAGGTGGTATAGGCCACATTTTTTTAAAAAAATGGACCACCCCATGATGTGGCGGTTGCTTTAAAAAAATAGCCATGGTTGGTTTATCGTGCCGTTGGGCTAGTCACACGAGTTGTGCTTGACTCGAAAATGCATGAGGCATGGTTCATGTTGACCAAACATGACACAAACCGTGCCAGGGGGCAGCCCTGCCCAGCCCGAGGCATGGTTCCAGACCATGTCGTGTCGGGCCAAGGCACTACTGAACCAAACTGCCCAGCCCATTTGACACCTCTAGGTTACACTATTTTTATATGTCTCTACTTCAATTTTTAATTCCATTTTCATTTAATGTCAAATAATCTCTGCCTTTTAACAGCGATTGATTATTTTTCCATTACTATTTTTTTTTAAAAAAAGTATCATTTACATTTCTAATTCGTTTCAATTTAATTTCTAATTTTAGAAATAGAATTGAGCGTCTCTATTTTTCATTTTTAATTGGCATCTTTCTTGTAGTGAAATACATATATAAATTAACAAATACACACACACACACACACACACTTACATACCAATATAAACACACACACACACACATGTATATATATAAATATATGTGTGTGTGTGTGTGTGTGTGTTTATTTGTGTAAATGTTAATATGTATATATATATAAACATAAACACACACACACACACACACACATATATATATATCACTACAAGAAATAAGTTAATTAAAAATGAAGATTAGAAATACCCAATTCCATTTCTAAAATTAGTATCAGAATTAAAATGGATTAGAAATGGAAATGATAGTTTTTGAAAAAATTCAAAACGATAAAAAAACTCGTCATTAATTAGCGACAAATATTCAAATGGTTTTTCATTATGTCACTAATAGTGACATGCCATCATGGGTGGATAAGCTTGCGTGGTATTTAGCCATTGAAATTTATGTATCAATATTTTTTTAGAAATGGAATCATTATCTTTTTCTATATCCAGTGATGGGAATAATTTCCGTTGCTAAATATAAAACATCTTCAAGATTCATCACTATTGAATTTAAAAAAATTCAGCGACGGAATAATATTCCATAAAGAATTTTGAAATAGAAATAAATTTAGTTGCTAAATTATGATAATTAATTTATAGAAGAACACTTCAAAACTTTAAAAAAAGTTTGGGTTTGGGCATTTTTATTTCGATTCTCATTTCATTTGATTTGTTTTTTAGGTTGCTTTTCTCAAATTAGTGTTTGTTATGTTAATCATCAATTATTGAGGTATCCAATTTAGTATTTCCAATTTTCTATATATATTGTATTCAAGAATTATAATTTTTATGCATTTTGTTATTACCTATAATTTTTTGTCATGTTTAACATCCTCATGAGATTCTCTCTTTTTGTTTTCTTGAATTTGTAAGTACTAGTATTTGTTAAATTTTTGGGTAATTGAGGTATGAAATTTTTATGTGTATTGTTATTTACATATAGTTTTGATCATGCTAATTAATATGAACTTAGTTTGCATACTAGGATTTGTTGAAATGTAATAATTTATAAATGAATAACTTATACTAAAGATGCAACTTTAATAAAGGCTAATTTATAAATATTTCAACAAATACTAAAATTTGAAATGTAATAACAATGGATAACATAAAAAATTTTGAAGGTATGCAATTCGAAGATTAAAATGTAACAACAAATGAACAACTTAAAAAAATACAACTTTATTTCAAAATTTATTGAGTTAATTAATCTACATTTCAACTAAAGGTTGTAATCATTTTAATCCAAAATTTTCTAATAATGATGTGGCTACAACTTTTTTATTATATTTATCTAATATCCTAAATATGTTACTACAACTTTATTACAAATAAGGTTCATATCTATATTATTATAATTCAAAATATATTTGTCATGTGTTACACAAATGGAAACTATTATTTGACCTGATTATCATTGGATGAATGTAAGACTGAAAGATGAGTTTTTGACTAATGAGTTTGTAGAGAGAATTGAGAGGTTTATTATCTTTGCTAAAAAATAGCTTGAATTTATGAATGAAATGAAAATAAGATGCTCATGTAATGACTGTAAATATCAAAATTAGAGTTTTCAATATATGGACATAATACGTTATCATCTTGCAAAAATAAATTTATTAGAGACTATTATGTTTGGTATATACATAGAAAAATAGTTGTGCCACAAATAATAAAATATTATATATATATATATATAAGTGTTGATTCAAATATTTCTATAGAATATGACAAACCCAATGATGCATGTACTAGAGCAAAGTTGAAAAATGTTATTAGTCTTTCATTCAATTTGGATATCACTGTTGATACCCCAATATAATCAGTAAAACAATTTTATGAAATGTTAAAAGTATCAAAAGAAGAGGTTTAGCCAAGTAATTTATATGGCAACTAAAATTTATATGTGGTGACCAGACTATTGAATTTAAAGACAAAATATTATTTTTAAGAAAGGTATTTTGATGAAATAAATCAATTATTATTTGAATTGTTACTAAAAATTAATATTATGATAGATATCTTTTATAGTACAAAGAAGTTAATGTAAGATTTGAGTTTGCATGTAGAAAAAATATATTGCTTCATTAATAGCTACATGATATATTAGGCCATATATAGTGAAGCAAGTGCATGTTCATGGTGACTCCTTATTATTTCACAATAATATAACATGTAAAAGATAAAAAATAATTATTTTTCACAAGAATATGTATTATTTCATGGTGACTCCTTATTTTCAAAGATTATCTACATCTAAAGCTACTGTTAATGACATGAGTTGGCAAAAAAAGTATATTTTTGAAGATAATATAATACAATATTGCTCAAATTCTCCTTCTTAGAAATATTTTGATGATTGTCATCTATCTTTTGCAGATAAAATTTGAAATATTATATTAGGGCTGTGCATAGATAGATTTCAACTATTTGAACAAATAGAACGATAATACTCTTCATGGTCATTTATTGTTACACCTTATAATTTCTCACTATGCATATGTATGAAAGATGAATACATATTTTTGTGTGTTATCATGCCTAATTTGAGAAACTAAAAAGATAAGTTGGATGTTTTATTGCAGCCATTGATTGTGGAGCTGAAAATTTTGTGGGAGGATAGTGTCAAAACATTTGATATATTTAGAAAGTATAACTTCCAAATACAAGTAACACTTATGTGGACTATAAGTAATTTTCATGCATATTCAATATTGTTAGGATGAAGTACTGCCAGTAAATTAGCTTGTCCTTATTGCATGGAGGACTCATATAGATTTTCTTTGAGCAAAGGAGGAAAGACTTCTTGGTTTGATAACCACTTTAAGTTCTTACATGTGGAACATCCATTTTAAATGAATTTTAATGCATATAGGAAAGGTCTTATAGTTGTAAAAGATACATCTTTGAAGTTAGGTGCTGAAATATTAGATATAATTGAAAGATATCAGTTCAAAATATTATAGATGTTGATGCAGATTGTATTAATATACAAATTTCTAAGAATTATTACTATCATTTGAAAAAATGAAGTTAGGCACAACTTAGATGTGATGCATATTGAGAATTTTTTTGATAATATTTATAATATTATCATGAATGTGAAAGGAAAAACAAAAGACAATACTAAATTAATAAATGATTTGAAAGAGTTCTATTTACATCTAGAGTTACATAGGGATGAATCAATGAATAAATTTCATAAGACTTATTATAGTATTGACAATGATGAAAAGGAAGAGTTCTATTTACATCTAAATTAATAAATGATTGTATGGTACATTGTTGCTGCCAAAAGGGCTTTCCGTATTATATTCTTTGGCAAGTTGGCTGAATATATTTACTATAGTTCTTTGAAAACTGATGAGATTGAGTGCATTTCCTCCGGTATCTCTAGGTATTTATTCACCACAAGGTTTTAATAAAGAATGATTTCTTCCAAATAGAAAATTTAAATAAGTCCAGCCCACCTTGTTCAATAGGCATGTAGACTCTCTCCCAAGAGGCATTGGTCCTGTACCTACTTGTTTGAGGACTTCCTCAATGGAATCTTTTGCACGCTCCCTCGATTGTATAATTATAGGTGGTAGACTGAATACTAAGAACTAGTAATCTTACATACCCTAAATTATTGTTCTAAGTAATTCCAATCTATTCGCCATTGAAAGTAGCTTGCTCGTCCATTGATAGATGGTCGAGGTAATCTTGGCTAACAATGGGAATAACTGAGCAGTGATTAATCTGCTTGATGACAAGGGGACATCCAGGAATATGAAAGGAAGTGTTACACAAATCTAGAATTTAGTAATATTCCTTCTTTAGTCTTCTCAGAAATGACTCCAAAGAAAATATTGATTTGGAGGTTTTTACACACTCCAGATGTTCCCTCAAAATCTTTCAATGTATTTAGGATGATGTTGATAGAGATATAATTCTATTTGGAAAAAATTATCAAATCATCTGTATACATAAGATGGGTAATTTTTAAGGAATAACATTTCGAATGGAAGGAAAATTGATCAAAGGCAGTTACATTGGAAAGCAATTAAGATAGGTATTCCATACATATTGCAAAGAGGTATGATGATAAAGGCTCGCCTTGTCTAAGTCCTCTTATTCTGCTAAGGAAACCATAGAGTTGCTCATTGATCGTGATATAGTAAGAAGCCAAAGAGATTCATTCATAAATTATATCAATGAAAGACATTGGAAAGTTTAGCGTCTTGAGACATTCTTCTAGGAAAGACCAGTCGACACTATCAAATTCTTTTTGAAAGTCAATTTTTAGGAAAGTATTTGGGGAATATCCTTCTTCTTGCATATCTTCTGAGTAAGCCTTGTGCAAGTAGAAAATTATATGAAATTAACCTACTTTTTACATAGGACACTTGGGCATGATTAATTATTTCTCCTAGAACCAACTTCAACTTTGAAGCTATTAGCCTTGAGATCAATTTATAGATTATGTTGCAACAGAAGAATGATATGTAATCTTTAGTGGAGTATGCAGTGAAGTTTTTGGAATCAAAGCAATATAGGCAATGTTAATCTATTTTAGTATTCTTCAAGAATCGAAGAAGCTAATTACAACTTTGACTAGATTATCTTCAATATAACTCCATTCATACTTAAAAAATTCCATTGTGTAACCATCTCAATCGAGTGATTTCGCATCCCCCATACTAAACATCAATATTTTTTATTTCTTAAGGGGATAAGTAAAGAGAGTGCATTTTTTGTTCCTATAGCTATAGCTTTCTGCCATTGGATATTATTTCGTTGGTAATGCTTGCCCTGTCTTTTGGAAAACCCATAAGATCAGTGTAATATTTGAAAAATATTTTTATAATTTTTTCCTTTGAAGAGATGAAATTGCCATCTTATTTCAATAGAGGCACTACCTTCTCTTTTAAAGTTTTGAGTTTGTTAAGGCATAAAAAAATTTGTGCACCTATCACTCTGCTTCGCGTAGTTAAACTTTGAATTTTGCCTAAAAAAGGATTTTTCTGCTTTCTCCAGCTTCTGCAACTTGAGTTGCATATACATTTCATCCTCTATAAAAGCAAAATCAGGGAAGTTGAGAAGCCTCTTTTGGAGGATATAGTGAGCAATTCCTAGCAAATGACACTCTAGCACTGATAAGAGGTATCAAGTGGGCCAGACAACTCATGCCCGGCATGAGGCACGACCTGACTGAGTTGTGCCTGACATAGTATGACATAGTCCAAAATCATACATGAACTCGTGCCTTGCTGGCTCGAGGCACGAATCGGATGCCTGGCCCGAAGGAATGGTCCAACGACATGGTCAGGTGCCCCAGAACTCGAGCATGGTTTGATTGGGTTGAGCCCAAGCTCGTGTTGGGCCTCACCTAAGCCCCAATCTCGAACATTCTGGAACCGTTGAGGACGAACCAACCTAATGATCTAAAAATAAATTAAAATGAGATGTATTTAGCCTCTGGATGTACCCCAAATGACTAGGGAAGAAAAGCTGATGAATGTTGGGTTTCTGCCCTAAAAAATATTAAAAAAATTTAATAAAAATTATTTTTAAAATTTTTTCTCTCTTCCTATCTCTCAATCTAACTCACTTTTCACCTCGCTCTCATCTCTTTCTCTACCCTATCCCCACACACACACACACTCACTCACTCACTCTCTCTCTCTATCTCATGTGATGTGTCTCGTCTCACCTCTCTCCCCTCTCACAGTTTTGTTCAGCTTTCAACTTTCTATCATTTCTTGGTCTTAGGACTCGGGTGTGGACTATGAACATCAGACATCGGCAATCAGTATTGCATAAATAGCCAAACGAGTATTTTTTTAAAATTTTATTTAGTTATTTAATATTAATTTTTATTAATAATTTAATATCAAATAATATTTAATTTAAAAATATAATTTAGAATATAATTAATAAAGTAATACAAATCTAAAATGATATATAGTAAAATTAATGATGAAGAGATTAATTTTAAGCCAGAAGAGCCAATGGAGCTAGGATCATATGCGGTGCTATTCAAGAGACTAGAATAAATAAACATATGGAGTATGAACATTCTATTGAAAAAGGGCACACTATAGGATCGTAGGAAACTAGAGCAATGATGGAGTTTGTTAATGAGGCTGTTATGGGGATCTTCTGTTAATTATAAAAATGTATCTGTCCCATGGATGATATGCCTATATGCGGCTCCATTCTATATCATTTTTTTCTAAGAGTTTTTGGGGAGAGGTGGGGGTACCTTTGAAAGGCTAGATGTTTTGTCCTTGAAATGCAACTCATGATAGTGTATGGATATGTGCAATGAAATCCAACTTTTGGATATAAAAAGACCAACCCAAAATATGCATAAGGCTAGCAATTTGATGCATGAATGCCCACTTGGTTTTCTCAATTCACTTCAAGTCTCCCCTTGGGATTCAAGCCAACTTTCTGTATTAATGTTTGGGGGAATGGGTGTATCTTGATAAGTGTGTGAGTGTGGAATATGTAAGGCATGCAGCGGTGGAATATGTGTCATATATATATAGGTTGAATATGAATTATATGTAAAGGAAAATGCATGTTAAATATAAGAGAGACATATGTGATGTATATAGTAAGGGTGGAATATATGGGATGCATGTAAGGGCGAATTGAGCGATATATGTAAGGTGGCATATATGATGATAGTGATGTATGTAAAGTTTGTGCTCTATGATTGTATACCCCCTATGACCATCCTACAAACCTGAGAAAGCCTTGTGATTGTATACTCTCTATGCACCAATTTTCAAAGATACTAACGAAGATAGCTAGTTAGAATATAAGAAAATTTAACTATCTCATCAAATAGAAAGAAGTGTGTAGGCTAATAATTAAAGCTTACAACATTGATATCTTTGTCATAATTGAAGCCAATTTGAATCTAGATAAAGTTGCATGGTTAATGAAGTCAAAATTTGGGAACTTTGACTCTTTACACAACTTATACAGTCATAAAATTGATAGAATTTTGGTAATATGGGATATGCAGACCACGCAGGTACATAAACTCTATATGTGCTCCTAGCATATCTATTTACGGATCCTTGACAAAGTGCAGAGAGTAAGTTATCGACTTACCTTTGTCAATGGAATCCACTCAATAGTAACTAGAAGACTTCTATGGGAAAGCTGAATCTTATAAGAAGGATTAGAGTCCTCCACATGGGCAGTCTTAGGCAATTTTAAATCCCTTCTTTTTGAGCTAGATAAAGTGGGTAGAAGAACAGTCAAAAATTATGAATGTCATGACTTCATAAAATATTGTTCTAAGCTCGGTTTGTAGGATATGCCCTCTTCCAGCACATTCTTCACAAGAACAAATGGGAGGGTGTCTTGTAAGTTAGACATCATCATGATAAATCATAAATTAGCTAGTTTATGCATTGATAGCTATGAACATTATATGCCTCCAGATATATTTTTTGATCATTGTATTCTAATATTGACCATGAAGATGGGAGCACATGTATAGAAAGTCCCCTTCAAATTATGTAACATGTGGCTCATGCACAAGGACTTCCTTTTGACTTTTCTTAACTTTAATGATTGTTTTCATGAGTATCATATGCTCCATAATAATTTTCAAACAAATGGCATTGCATATCATTTCATCTATTCCCACACTCACCAACACATGGGCTCTTTTGAACAAAGGCATAGACAAATTGAGGAGTTAAATCATAGTATGTTATTGCATAATAATTGAAATATCATGTACAAAAAAGATACATTTTTGCCGCAACTTATTTAATTAATCAACCTCCAACACCCTCATTCAATAATTTCCTCTTTACCATATAACCTATAAATGAGAATGATATTCTTTTTAAGAGTCTCCATATATGTACGTCAACCCAATATTAGATCATGTAATAAACATAAATGGGATTTCTAGAACAAATCATATATTTTTATTGTCTTTAGTGTTAATAACCATGGGTAGAAGTGTAATACATTGAAACCCAAAATTTAGTTATGTTAATGATTGCGAGCGTGGTGCTTACGAAGCCAAAAATATAAATGCTTTTGCCAATCAATTATATATGACTTAAATAAATTGATCTTTAATTGAGCTAGATATTATATATAACATTTTTCTAAGGAGTTTATATTTAATGTGTGAGTCATATCATCATCGAAGAGGATAATGATAGGAAATCCTCAAGATATACACGAATGTGTAGTGATTCATAGGATGGTGATAACTCTTAATAATTATTTTTACTTGTATGGTTCCCACTAGTAAAATTTGAGAGAAATATATATTAATTATGTAAGTATTATGCTTAAGAAGTTGAATGTATAAATACTTACAAACCATATTAATTCTTGACCTTTATGATAATGGAGGCTAGAGAATATGAGTGTACATATGAACTCATTATCAAAGGTAGTTAACGAAGTTACCTAAAAGATATTGGATTATGAATAACTCTCAACTAGATATAAATTATTATCATTGTGGTAATATAACAAGGGGATATGTCTCACAGAACAATAATTAGGATGGACTTAATGGTGACAACCACCATATACTTACAAATCAAACCTTCATTATGTCTCCAATATTATTTAAGTCAAACAACTTAAATATCATTACATAAATTAAATAAATAAACCATGGGCATAAGATTGTCTAATAATTCTCATGAGATTGATATCTGGACTAAAGTTGAATTTACTTCATGTATGAATCTTGTACTTGTAGATTTTTATTGATAAGATATTCTTATTAAAGCTTTTGAAATATCACCTCATTAATAAAATTAAATAGTATAACAAAGTTATAATAAGTTTTTAGCACCATTTTTGGGGATTATTTAGTTTGGTTAGTCAACACGAGTTGACATAATTTTCCTTGTACAAGAATATTTTTTCTTAGTAATTTAGATAGAATTAAGTTTGATAAATCTTCTTAAATCTATTTGCTAAATCTTATTAACATGTTTGAAAGTGGTTAGGTATCTATTAGATTTTTGTGTGTATCTTTTCTTTTTTTTTTTGCTATCAATCTAATAAGAATGTTTAACTAATATTTCTTTAAATACATAATAAACTATTTTAAGGAGTTACAATAACAAAATGAAGCAAATGAAATTTATTTTGAGAAATGTAAAATAGAAATAAATGAGAACATCCCAAACTATTATTATAAGGAGACTTATTATACCCAACGAAATAAATTTTATTATGGTCCTTATGGCATCTAGTATCAATCCTATTATATGTCAAAAAAAAGTTATAGAAATTGAAGGTACATAAGCCATTAGAAAGAGATATTTCAAGATTCTTAGCCATCCTGAAAAGCTTATTTGTCAGTTGAGCTTAAAGAAATGCTGAGAGAATTGAGAAGAGATGATGCTACTGAGAAAGAAAAGTTGAGATAACTAAAGGAGAAATATAAAATCATGGATTGAGTTAAGTTTGAAAAAAGTATTATATCAGAAATCCTGATAGATAACACAAATATATTTATAGTTTAAAATATAGAAGGGAAAATTAATGATACAACCTCACATATTAAAGAAAATGAAGCTGAAGCAAAAGATAAATATCTATGGCTAATATGGATAAACATTTGGTTGAAAATTTAGAAGAGAAAACTGATAATATGACATTATGTATTGAAGAAGAAGCTCAAGTAATTGATGAAATTTCAACAATCTATACTAAGAAACTTATGATTGAAAATCTAAAATAAGAAATTGAAGATACAACATCAAGTATTCAAGTAGAAGAAGCTAAAGTAATTGATAATATCTTTATACCTAATATAAAGAAACTTGTGGTAGAAAAGCCTAAAGAGGAAATAAAATATATAGTCTTCATTGTTTAAAAAGAATATGAAGTATACCCAAAATTTATGGAGGCAAAAAAGGATAAAGTTGTAGAATAATGTGAGCAAGAGGCTGAAAAAGCTAAGATATTTGCTAATTTCAAAGCATGATAAAAAAAAGAAGAGGAACCCCATTCAAACGATTTTTGTGGTGGGGGATATCAAAATAATTACTTATCTAGCATCCACTACTAATAATTACATAATTTAAAATAGTATACTAAAAAGCTAGTATTGACTGCAAAGATCTCTGATAGAGAAAAATAAGTTTCGAAGGTCTAGTTATGAATATTCAATGCAACACTACTTGTATTTCGAACAAAGATTCTTTTTCTGCTTATGTGATGAAATATGATTCTTCTTAGAACAAATATTTCATGTATATTTTTACACTTAAACCTATTACCCCCACACACAAAAGAATAGAAGATACAAACTAATAATCATTTCAAATATTTTGTCCAAAGACATGGTACTTTTTTAGAGCAACAAATTTGGTGTTATAGAAATAAATAGCCCATCAGAAATTACACGACAAGGCTACATCAATTTTTCATAGCTACAACTTTTGTACTACAAAAGGAAGAGCATTGTATAAGTTATATAGAAAAGTCATGGTTTCTAAACAATGTCACAACTTTTGAAACACTACTTTTCATAATATTATAAATTTTTATTTATAGAAGAAACACAAATCTATAAAGTCATGACTTTCAATTACTAAGTCATGACTATACATAATTAATCTTCGAATCTCCTCCACACAAAATCTTTAAAATTCTAGTGATCTCACAACAATCTTTCCTAAATCTTTTTAGTTTGTTGACTTGATAATGAAAGAGAGAAGAACATCGAAGAAAAATATCATAGAAGCAATTTGTATGAAGAAAGGGAAAAGATATAAACCTAGCACTATAGAAATGGCACCCAAAATCATGGTGCCAAAAGTGACTTTTGTTAAAGAAATTAGGTAGAGATTGATCAATTTCATACTATCCAAAAAGGGATTTATTGGACAAAGAAGATTCAATAAATTCATTTCTCCATTTAGAGATAATTATCAGAAAGTAAAATTAGATTTTGTTTTGTATGCATAGAGAACATGGAAAAACATTATTTGCGAAAAATTTTTATGTAAATTTAGAGGATTTGGAGGAGAAGATATGCTATTAGAGAGGTTTGGGTTTGCTTTCATATGGAAAATAATTAATGATTTTCTTAGATTCTCAAGCACTAAAGATATCATAGATTTCAAATATCTCTATAGGCAACAAAATTTTCCAGTCAACACTAAAAAAATGTACATGGAGGGTGACATTGAAGAGCACATATAAATAATTGATGAGGGGAGAAAACTCATAGAGGTGAATAGAGTTTGGTTGTATTTCACAAACTCGTATATATTGTTGATTTTTCATATTTCTAAGATTATTTTGGAGAAAGCAATTTTTCTATTCGCCATCATCATTGGGTATTATTTTGATGTGGGGAAACTTTTGTAGAAATTAATTTTTGGGTTCCTCAATGACAAATTTTCTAGCCAATTAATTCACTATTCCCTTATTACTTTATTATATCTAGCAGAGATGGTCATTATGAATGAACAAGTGGATGCAATATGTCCAATATTATTTCTCATAATATTGTTGGCCATTAAAGAAAAATAGAAGAAAATAAAAAAGAAAAGAAGTCGATTCTTGAAGGGGAAGGACTAGTCAAAATTGGAGAAAAAATCTCATCCTTTCGCCACAACTAACATGCAAGACCTAGAAGGAAGGGGAGAAATACAAGAAGATCACCTAGCTCACATTGAGCATTTTTTAGCTGCATATGATGGTATATTTATAGATATTTTATAAATTATAGAAAAAATGTAATGGAGCATTGAGCAAATCAAAAAAGAGCTAAAATGGTAGATCTTTTCCCTATGCACGAGAGTAGTAAAAAAGGATATAAAATATGATGTGATAAGGAAAAAGCATCTCTATCAAAAATATAAATCTTTTATTATAATGCAAGAAAAGTTTGAAGATCAAATCTATAAACTCTTGGACAAAAGAATGAGATGCATGGACATGCACAAGTATGTGGTGACTCACAAGGTGATAACAACTTTTAATAGTTATTTTTTTTTCATATGGTTCCCATATATGACATATAGGGGAAGCATATGTTATTTGTAAATGTGTAATATTTATAAAGCCAAAAGTTCAAATATTTATAAAGTATATCAAACATTGACCTGTATGATAATGGAGGTCGGAGAATAAGAGTGTACATATGAAAAAATATTGAATGTAAGTTGAGGAAGTTTTTTAAATAGTATACAATTGTGAATGACTTTTGAGTAGAGTTGTATTATTATCTTTGTGATGAAAAACTTAGGAGCTAGTTTTGAGGGGACCAACATTGGGATGAGTTCAGTTGTGACAGCTAGCTTATATGCCATTAGGACAATGAGTTATTATATAATATCCCAAACTTCATTATATGTTCAACATAATATAAGTTGAGCGATATAAATATCACACATAGATTAAATGAATAAACCATTGAACTATGATTGCCTAAATATTCGAATATCCATCTTACTAAAAATGAGTTATCTCGCTATTAAATAATTGAATAACTTATACAATTTCCATGGGATCAATATATAGATTAAAATATTTTTTATTGCTTGAATGACCCATGCACTTGCGAATCACTATTGATGAGATATTTTCATTAACACATATTTGAGATATCACCTAACCGATAAAATTAGATGGTATAACAAAATCACAATAGTGATATATATGCATTCTTTAACTATTTCATTGAAATTATCTAAAAATCCCAATGGACTTATCCTATATTCTTTAGTCAAATATTATAGAACTTGAAAGAGAACTTCTTAAGTTTAAATTGAGAAATAGTAAAACGTGTTACTATATAATGATTAAAAATAATGTCAGAGGAAAGAAACGAACATGAAAATCTAATCACATGTTAATCCAATCATATTTCATTAGCATACTATATACCTTACTGAAGATTTTACAATTTGTCAATGTGAATAACAACCTAGAGGATGGAATGTCTTCGATGCTAAGTTTTGAATATTAGTCAATTAAGTTTGCACATTCATAGTTTGTGATACATCTACCTCCATGCTTATCACGTCCAAATAGCATGAAATTTAAATCTAGAATAATTATCTATGTCACTAGGCTAAATGAATTTCATGAAGATATAAATTCAATAAAAATCATTTGCACATTATTGAGTGTAATCCTTAGAAAAATATTGCATCAAATTACATACCTTATTCCATGCCCATGATGGATATACAGATGAATTGTGGGAGGATCCAAGAATAAAGATTCATGCTAGGGCTTCAACTCAAATAATTAAGATTCTCTCATTAATTATATTTGATATCACTATTTTGATATCAAAAATAATCTAATACTAATTTATTGATAGTAAATAAACTAGATATCATAAAGGTATCAATAAACAACTTCATCAATATAATTTTGATACCATATTCAGGATAATATTGAAAATCTAGGCTCTGATATCAATTATTGAGGAAGACTAGTCTGTAAGTGGTTTATTCGAAAGTACTAAAACAATGCGAATAAATTTTTTGTTAAGCACAATTAAAACTTTTAGATTCAAAATCCCAAATGAGATTAAGTTTTTTATTTTTGAAAAATGATAAGTTTTGGTAAAATAAAATTCAGTTGTAAAATTTATTGTATTAAAAAAATATCATTAGATATATTTGATATCACTATGTTGATATCAAAATAATCTAATACTAATTTATTGATAGCAAATAAACTAGATACCATAAAGGTATAAATAAACAACTTCATCAATAGAATTTTTGATATCATATTCAGGATAATATTAATAATTAAGGCTCCTATATCAATTATTGAGGAAGACTAGTCGGTAAGTGGTTTATTCGAAAGTACTAAAACAATGCGAATAAATTTTTTGTTGAGCACAATTAAAACTTTTAGATTCAAAATCCCAAATGAGATTAAGTTTTCTATTTTTGAAAAATGATAAGTTTTGGTAAAATAAAATAATGTCCTGAAATTTATTGTATTAAATAATGATCCTCCTAGCATAAGCATAGACTGATCAAACTTATGAATCACAAAGTTCATTAGAGAATCATTAGTGGGGCAATTATCAATGATAATGAGATATATGTTTCTATCAATGTTCCAATTCATCATATATATATAACAATTATATTAGAAAGAATTTTTGAAGTATGTGGAGATCAAAATAGACAAACTTAAATAATACAAAATAATATTGTATATATAAGTAGCTATTTAATTGGAAGTCAAAAATAAAAATATAAACTATTGCATGTTTTAATAAGTATGTATACTTAGAATACAACTTTTTAAAGTCCAATTCGCATCAATGTACTGAGCAGTCAATGCTATAAATCCCTTTGATTAGTAGCAGGCCACATGTCAGTGGTTAAAGTAATATTGTCTTTATTAGATTCTAACAAGTTCATTGTTTGACATTTTCATAATATACATTTTTAATATATTACTCTTGGTAGTGTTGCATGATGAGACCTTGAATAAAGGTTGAAAACTATCTAAAATTGTATGGAATCCATAATGTTCAACCATTGTCAACGGAGACTCATGCAAGACTACCATTCCAACAAGTGTACACCTTGATTTCTATTGGTGAAACTAAAAACCCTTAATAAATCACCAATTATTTTGCTTTTTTAATAATATCCGTTGCCTTATATTTCTAATATTTCATTGAGGACAAATTTTGAAATGATCATGCACTAAGAATCACAGATACGGATACAGACATGGGGATATGACACTACGAGATACGAGACATGATAAATTTTAAAAAATTAGGATATAAATACGGCTACGATATATCATAATAAAATAAAAAAATAATAATTATGAAATTATCCTTACAAATAATATTCTTAAACTAGACTTTCTGTTATTAAGTCAGTTAGTACATCTCCAAACTAATTCCATATATTTTATAAAACAATCATAATTTGCATCTCATATTTATTAAACAATCCAAATAAATTATAAAACTTGGAATTATAAAATAATTCCATGTTTTAAATCCCCCCCCCCCCCCCCCCCCATTGTTACAATTTTGTAATCTCCCCATATTATTCTGACGTTGTTAATGATGACATCAACGATATGCCGTGTCGTTGACGTCATCGCCGACAACGTTGATCCAATTTCAAAATCCATCTGTGTCTAGTTATCTCTAAGCCGTGTCGCACATGTATCCAAAGTTTTGACCTATAATTTTAGTCAAGGATATACTAATTGGTGTATTGGATACGTATTCAACTTGTATCCAGCTGGTATCCGTGTATCCAAGTGTCCACCACACGAACACTCTTATCCATTGTCATATCCATGCTTCATAGATATTGCATGTGTCTTGTCCCATTTTTACTCTTATCAAAAAAATATTTTTGACAATAATTATATATTGCCAATGAAGAATCAAGTAGAAGTAGAAAATAAAGATTTAATAATTAAAGATTTAAAATTAGATATGATTTTTAATATAATAGATTAGAAAAGTTGGATTTATATAACTAATCTCAAGTAGTTGAGATAAAGTTTGATTGATGGTGATAATAAAAATATGTACAAAGATAATTAATTTCGATATATTTTTTTCTTAATAATGCTGCAATTAACCTTTATATATTTTGTTTGCTTATAAAATACTAGATTGAAATTTGTGTCTAGTTGCATGATGTTCATATATAAAAATAATAGGTTTTGAAATATGAAACTAACCTCTCAAACCAAGTATTTAGCCTAAAGAATCAGAAACTTATAATTTATAATAGTTATAGCTAAGCATTTTGGCTCTACAATGGATCTTGAAATAATTATTTGTCACTTATATTTTTTAGGAGATAATGTCATTTTGTGATAAATTATAATAACTTGTAATAAATATTATTTGTTAAGTTGATATCTATTTAGGATTGGATTATCTTGTTTTTTATGGATGGATTTTCAAGGCAAATCAATATACACTCAAACAACTTCTTTGCTCACCAAGCTGAAGTTCTGGTAGTGGACCAGGCCGTTGTCTCTAGTATAAGGTCTCAAGAGTCAATAGATAAATAACATTCATATATTAATTATTTAGGTAAATCTAAGAAATAAGTTATTATCATATTGATTACATACAATATATCTTATATAATAAATATCAAATATTTAAATTTTTCAATAATAATTATATTTCTCTTAGAGTCAAATAGTAATAATTTTTCAATAATAATTAAAATATTAATATTTTGTTAAATAAATATTCCAGAAAGTGAATTATCTTTTAGTTTAAATCATAAAAAAATATTCATTGTATATTTTTATTGACAAAAAACACATTTTTTATTTGTATGCAATCTCAATCTAAAAAACATATTTATGTTTCTCAACTTTTTTTTCGTTGAAACTACTTATAAATTATTTTAAGAATATTTGGACTGATAACCTCAAATATTATGCTATTTATAAAGACAACTCGTTTGCTCATATTTTTTATAATATAATTTTTTTGGGGTAATTTATCAATCTTAATACTAATTAAGTTATTTGTGAATGAAACTTGATTATTATCAAGTTGATAAAAGAAGATTTATTTTTGCAAAAAAAAAATTGACGGGATGTTTTTGTAAAAATAATATTCATTTCTTGATGAAGAGTTATCTTTTTAAAATTAAGTTTTAAAAATATAATCTTTCTAGTTGCCCAATATTTTATGGGTTGAATGATTCAAACATATCATATTAAATAATGACATCAATATAAATCATTAAAAAATAATTCTATCATGAGAACTTTTCAAGTAAAACAAAGACGAGTCTGAAATAATTATATGCAAAATTTAAAACTCAACTAGTCGTGATTGTAATACATGTGATATATGGGCATGTGTCACTTCTTATGAACTTAAATATTCTTGAATTTCTTTTCCTAGCTGTGATTGTGGTAATAATTAATAGATTTCAAATCATAAATGAATTTTTTAAATTTATATGTAAGTAGTATCTTAATGGTAATAATTAATAAATTTAGGAAATAAAGTGGAGTTGTACGTGATTTCAGATATTTGGCCTAGTCGTGATTGTGTATTATTCGCAAGTCTTACTGTTTACAATGTAGATTTATAATTAAAACTTAATAAAAAATTTTAGGATTTCTTGATATCTTTCATTTTCATAATGACCTACTATATATTCATGGGTGATGAAAATATTTAGAGAATATGATATTCAGAATAAAATATTTAATTTTATTTTTAATATTTTTAATAATAATTAATCTAATAGTATAGCCAAGAATAAAAATTATTTATCTTGTATTAAAAAAAAATAAAAAATTTATTAAAATATTTTAAGATGTCTAGTAGACAACAAGATTTTAGTGGTTTCTGTTTTTCAGTGAGCTTAAAAAAATTTTAATGGTTGTGAGACATTATTAGAATTATACTAACTTGATAATTGATGTCATGTGTTGGTTATCAATATGTGATATCCAACTATATTAATAGTAATAGTAATAAATTTATTATTAATAATTCATACTGTGATATATGAAATTCTTTTATGAAATTCTTGAAGATTTTTTATAACATAACAAATATGTATTTTTTTTGTGAATATTTCTCATACTTGCATTATGCTTAAGGGCATATACAATATTTGTAGTATGTTTATCAATTATAGTGGTTATCATGTATTTAGTGTCATTATTATTGAGATGAAAATTAAGTATTTAAAATATTAGTTCTCTAGTCTATCTATTTATTGTTTGGTTGTGTGTATGCATCTTAGGGTAAGGTAGAAGGGATATAAAATACTTTGACATACATATTCACGTGAATGAATCAAAAACACCAACCTGAGTATTTAATTCATGGAAAGGTAACTATTTTGTTTATATATTATGATAATATGTATGATAGCTATTGTCATGTTCTGAGTACAGACATGAAGATGATAATTTCTTCATTCAATTAGCTAGGGCCAAATGGCAAGGTGATCCGTTGAATATGAGCTATTTATTTAAGTATTTAGATACTGATTACTATTATATCATATAGCATGATGAAAATAAGAATATGAATATTTTACTTTATTGGAAATTATATGAATCCATCTTATGTTATCTAAGATGATGCATGATGTATTTCTCATCTGTCTAACTTAACATCAAAGTTTGTTTTTTTAATGATAATTAATATTATTTCAGATAAGAGATCGAGATTATGACTAAATATTATAGAGATACTTGCATACATAAAAGATTGAAGATTCATGGCTGATCATTCATGATAAGGTGCAAAAGTTACTGATAGATGATGAATCATGAGATATGAAAATTGAGGATATTAATATCATCACTAGAAAATTTCAGGCATATACATGATGATGATGAAAATGACATACTTTTTTATATGATTCGTGGTTGATCATTCATGATTGTTGACTTGTGTATTTTTAATTATTTTTTTATACGATACTATATTGTTATTATTATTTTTTATTTATGTCGATAATGTTTTTATTCATTTATGGTCTTATGAGTTATGCTTCATCATATGTTAAATATGTGTATGTATGTTGTATTATATTCTATTTTTGATTATGAAATAGAAATATGGAATTGATTTTTTCTTTAATAAACATTTTTATTTTTTATTTGATATGAATTGTAATTTTATTTTATTTATTTATTTCATTTAAATTAATCTAAATGTAATATTTTAAATAAGTAATAAAATAAAAGATTTAAATTTCAAAATAGTTTAATTTGATATCTACCCAAAAATTGGAATGGCTCAGCATGACCTTGCATTTAGAGGTGTCAACTGGGACGGGCCGGCCCTGCCCGGCATGAGGCACGGCACGATTGGTGCCGTGCCCGATTACGGCACCAATTGCACCATGTCCTGCCGAGGCCAAATAGGCCTCGTGCCGTGCTTGACCCAGGATGGATCCGTGGCCTGTGGCATGGCCCACAGGCACGGCCCACCAGCACGAGCCATGTCTCGCACCCCACCCCCACCCCATTGCCAGCCAACAGTGCCATAGTCCATAATATACAGATAGATAAAAAATGTGGGCATGGGTCCGATTGCTGGGTCAGGTTGGGTCAGCCCGACCCGACTCGAGGGCCTGCCCGACCCGAACCCCCCTCCCCCCAATGGTAAAAAAAAATTAAAATTTGAATATCAACCGTTTAATTTCGCCTCCAATGACTAGGGGGTAGAATCCAACAGTCCTCATGATTCTGCCCCCCTAAAAACCAATAAAAAATTAAAAAAAACATAAAAATAACTTCTTTTAAAAAAAAATTTCTTTTAATCTATAAAATCCCCCCCCCCCCCCACCTCTCTATAAAATGTATGTTTTTCATTAATATTTATTCTCAATCTCTCAAAATTCTCGAGATTTCATTACTCAACTTGGCTTTTCAGGACTCTCAACTCGGGTTTGGAAGTTTGAACTAGACTATTGTGCACCGTGCACGTGATCTACCTAATTGCTTTACGGGTATTTTAATTTTTGTTTAGTACTGAACTATAATTTTTAACATACAAAATAATATTTAAAAAAATTAAATTTTTTTGTTTACTTTATGTCTCTCTCTCTCATCCGAAAACCTAAAATCTAACATCTAGGCTCTACCTCCTATTTAACAAAAATAAAAAAAAATGACTAATACTAATGAAACATATTTAAATTTAGAAAATGAAAATCTTACACAAATGTCTGAGGCTGCTGAAATTTTGGTTTCTCCAGTCGTCTCAACCAAAATATCTAAAAAACAAAAAACTAAGAGGTCTTCTGTAGTTTGGATTCATTTTAATATAATAAAATAAAAAAATGTTAGGGGTGAGGAAGAAAAAATGACACAGTTCAAATATTGTATGAGAAATTTAACTTGTAAGAGTTCACTTGGGACTGGGCACTCTAAATGGCATGCCGGATTATGTACCAAAAAACATGGTACATTAGATCCTAGGCAAACCCAACTTAGCATTACATTTTTAGAGACTGGATCGAGTTCAGTCGTAAAGTTTACTTCCTTCATATACCCCAGCGAGCTGGGTAGTGAAGGCATGACTAAACTTATCACATTGATGGGTCTTCCGATCATATTTTCATCCAGCTTATCATTGGATTCCTAGGTCCACATCTAGGAATGACATACTAAAATTTTATAAGTTAGAAAAATAAATAATAATTATTGAATTTATGGCATATAGTGGAGTGGTATTCGTGACGTTCAATATCTGGATAAGTCATGATGAATCATCTTATGCACGTCTCACTAGCCACTATGTAGATTCTAACTGGATAATGAATACCAAAATTTTAGGATTCTCTGAGATTCTCCATTCTCATGATGGTCCGATGATTTTTTAGTATATGATGAAAATCTTTAGAGAATATAAAATTCAATATAAAATTTATAGTCACATTCGATAACGTATCTAATAATGGAGTAGCGATTAACATATTTGTTAGGAATATTAGAGACGTATCACAAGGAGTGATCTTTCATGCCAGATGTATGTTTCATGTGATTAACCTGATTGTACGAGTGGGTATGAAAGTGTATTCCCACGTGTTGGATAATATACGTAATGCACTAAAATATATTCACACTTCTTGTAGACAACAGGAGTTTGGTAGTATCTGTTTGTTTGTGAATATTAAGAAGAAGAAATTCCAATCGGATGTGAGACACCGTTGGAATTACATATACATGATGTTGAAGTCATGTATTGGATACGAACACGTGATATCAGACTACGTCAATAGTAAGAGTGAAGAACTTATTATTGATAATACTGACTGGGCTTCAGAAATTTTATTTATGAAATTCCTAAAGAATTTTTATGACACGACGAACATGTGTTCGTCGGTTTATACTCCCACGACTTGCATTGCACTCAGGTGCATATGCAACATTAGTAGCATGTTTAGGAAGTATCGAGCTAACCCGACACTTAGTTATATGGTTGTAGAGATGGAAACCAAGCACTTAAAGTACTGATCCACCGTTCCATCTCTTTATTGTCTCACCGCATGCATGGATCCTATGGTTAAGGTGGAAGGGGTAGATAACACCCTGACTTACATTTCCTTGTGTATTAACCTGGAAGACCCACCTAAATGGTTCATTCATGAGAAGTTGATTGATCTATTCACATACTATGATACTAGGTATGGTGATAGTAATAGTGAGATTGTGATTACGGACATGGATACCTTCTTCGGAGATGACGAATTTTCCATTTAGTCAGCGAGGGGAAAATGACAGGGCATACCCTCACATAGGAGTGAGCTTTTTCGGTACTTAGATACCGATTACTGCTCAATCCTATCACATTCATATAGTAAGAATCTTGATATATTATAGTGGTGGAAATCATATGAGTCCACCTTTCCTATGCTATCTAGAATGACATGAGATCTACTGACTCCTCCGGTGTCGAGCATAGCATCGGAGTTTATTTTTTCTATTGCAGTGAACGTGATTATAGATATGACATTGAGATTACATCCAGATATTGTTGATCCCTTAGCCTATTTGAAGGATTGGAAGGATTCGAGGTTTAACATCCAGGATCATGCTAGAGCTGGGACAAAGACTGCATCCACTGTTAAAGTGGAGGAGTTGATTGATAATATTGATGATCCATATGATAGTGATTTTGAAGTTGCGGTTGATGATGCTCATGATATGTTGATTGATGATTGACATTGTTGCCGGTTACATAGAGGTGTCAAATAGATGTGTCGGGCCGGCTCAGCTCATTTTTTATGAGCACGACCGTGCTTTCGTGCCTGCAATGGATAGGAATAACTGGCAACCACGTCAATCATCAATCAGCATATCATGAGCATCATCAACTACAATATCAAAATCACTATCATATAATCATTATCATCAACAATCAACTCCTCTACTTTCGTGGCGGATGCAATCCATGTCCCAGTTCTAGCACGATCCTGGATACTAAACCTCGAATCCTTCCAATCCTTCAAACAAGCAAATGTCTCAACAATATCTGGATGTAATCTTGATCTCCTATCCAAAATCATATTCACTACAACAGAAAAAGTATACTCTGATACTATGCTCGACACTAGAGGAGTCAGTAGATCCCGTGTCATCCTAGATAGCACGGGAAAGGTGTATACATATGATTTCTACCACTGTAATATATCAAAATTCTTAGTATCAGGATGTGATAGGATTGTGCAATAATCGATATCTAAGTACCGAGAAAGCTCGCTCCTATGTGACGGTCCACCCCATCATTTCCCCCTCACTAATTGGATGGAAAAATCATTATCTCCGAAGAAGGTATCCATGTCCGTAATCACAGTCTCACTACTATTACCACCATACGTAGTATCATAGTATATAAACAGGTCAGTCAACTTCTCGTGAATGAACCCTTTAGGTAGGTATTCTAAATTCATGCACGAGGAAATGTAAGTCAGTGTGTTATCTACCCATTCCACCTTAATCCTATGGTCTGTGCATGCAGTAAGACAATAAAGAAATGGAACAGTGGACCAGTACTTTAAGTAATTGGTTTCTATCTCTACAAACATATGGTTAAGTGTCGGGTCAACTCGATAATTCCTAAACATGCTGCTAATGTTGCATATGCACCTGAGTGCAATGTAAGTCGTGAGAGTATAAACCAATGATTACATTTTCGTCGTGTCATAAAAATTTTTTAGAAATTTCATAAATGAAATTTCTGAAGCCTTGTCAGTATCATTAATAATAAGTTCATCACTCTTACTATTGACGTAGTCGGATATCATGTGTTCGTATCTAACACATGACTCCAACATTGGATATGTGTAATTCTAATGGTGTCTCACATCCGATTGGAATTTCTTCTTCTTAAGATTCACAAATAAATAGATACTACTAAACTCCTGTTGTCTACGAGGAGAACAAATATTTTTAGTACATTACGAATATTATCCAATGCGGGGGAACACACCTTCATACCCGCTTGTATAATCAAGTTAATCATGTGATACATGCATCTAACATGAAAGATCACTTCTAATGGTGCAGCTCTAATATTCCCAACAAACACGTTAATCGCTACTCCTTTATTAAATGTGTTATCGAATATGATACTATAAATTTTATTTTGAATTTTATATTCTCTAAAGATTTTCATCATACACTCAAAAATAGCCAAACTATCATAAGGATGAAGAATCTCAGAGAATCCTAACATTTTTTTATTCATTGTTCCGTTAGAATCTACATAGTGGCCAGTGAGACAAGCATATGATGATTCATCGTGACTTATTCAGATATCGGACGTCACGGACACCACTCCACTAAATGCCATAAATTTATTAATTATTATTTATTTTTCTAACTTATAAAATTTTAGTATGTCATTCCTAGATGCAGACCTATGAATCCAAACTACATTTTTTTGTTTGGACTGAATTCGATCCAGTCTCTAAAAATGTAATGCTAAGTTGGGTTTGCCTAGGATCTAATGTACCATGTTTTTTGGTGCATAATTCGGCATGCCTTTTAAGGCATAAAAAGAAGTAAGCTCATATACAAATACAAATAACAACCAGTAAGCTCATATATCTAAAGTTCTCCCCCCAGTGCTAAATATAGATTCGTATGCCACAGTAGATGATTGGATAGAAAATGACTTTACCTTCCACCAGTGCTAAATATAGATTCGTATGCCACAGTAGATGATTGGATAGAAAATATATCTCTTGCTACATTTTCCAAAGAAGGATACCTAACCTCATTTACCTTCCACCAGTTTAGAAGATCAAAATCAATTCTAATTTTTTCAAGTTTGTCCTCCAAGTACCTATCCAACTCTTCCAAAGCTACAACTTCTTGTTCTTTCTCCAATTCAACAAAAAAAATCATCAACATAAGTATCATCACCATCAAAGAAATCATCATTTTTCTTCAACACAGTAGAAGAGAAATCATCTTCTTTTGATTCATCTTCATTTAAATATTTATAATCATCCATCATCTCATTGAAAGCATTTATAACCTTTTTCACCAAATTTTTAGCCAATTTCTCTCCATAATGCTAAGTGTACTTAACCTTGAGATATTTGAGATTATATCTAGGATCCAACACTACAGCTACAAAAAGCATAATATTTCTTGACTGAAGAGAACCCCAATATTTGTTGAATTTATGACTCATTTTCATACCCATTTCAGACACCATTATATCTCTACTATTTTCACAAAGCTCAATTTTTTCCAAATTCGAATAATCTCAGGAAAATAAATACTAGAGGTAGAATATTATGACCCAGAAATTTTACCAAGTTACCTCATTAAAAGTTATCAAGAAACAAACCAAAAATTTGGCATTTGTATAGTCTCTCTTAGTTGGAATGTTTGAAACAAACTCCTTCAAAAACCTTTTGTCCTTGTCCTCCAACTTATCAAATTCTTTTAGATATTTTATATCAGTTTGTAGCATCAAATTAGTTGAATTCCATATTGTAGGACAATCTAATTGCAATTAAGATCCATATGTCAAGTTTGCTTCTTCAACACATAACTTAAACATATCTAATCTTTTAGTAATTCTCCTAACATATTTCACCACACCTCTAATTTTTTGAATAGCACCTTCAACTACTGCAATTCATCTTTGACAATTAAGTTATGATATGAGCACAACATCTCATATAAAAATGTTTGCCTCTCAAAGGTACAACACTTTTGTTCACAAGCCTTTTTTTCAATTGTTCAACTAAAACATCATTATTTGATGCATTGTCAACAGTAATGAACATCAACTTTCTCAAACCCCATTCATTCATGCAAAACTCAATAGAATTTCTAATATTATCTCCAGAATGACTTTTAATTACACAAAAGTTCAAAAGCCTTTAATGCATATTCCTTTGAGAATCAATGAAATGAATAGTCAAACATATATAAGACAAATTTTGAATGTTCGTTCAAGTGTCGGTAGTCAATGAAACTCTACAACAATGAGATGATATGCTATCAAATAATTTCTTCTTTTCCTTCACAAACAAAGAAAAGCAATCCCTCAGTATAGAGTGCCTAGATAGAATTTTAAATTGAGGCACACTAACTTTACATAACTTTTTAAAATCATCCCTCTCAACAAAACAAAAAGGTAATTCATCTTTTATGATCATTTTCACCAAAGCCACCCTAACTAGTTGTTGATCAAATTATCTTTACCTTTGTGAGTTTCTATTAATTCTTTTTTGTGTGAAAATTTCTTACAAGTCTTTCTCAAGTATTTCCATAAACCTGAAGTACCTTGATAACTTTTTGCCAAGTATTCTTTAATACACCATATACAAGCTACCCTACCAGTTTCATTTCCCTTTGAATCAACTAATTTCTCATATGTTTCCCAAACAGCAACTTATACTTTTTATGAGCATGAGGTTCGGATGTACCTTGACTTTCTTTTACAATTGGAATTGAAGAACCTACCGTAACAAAAGAAGGGTTCGTGAAAGGATGATGATTGGATTTACCAGTACTTTGATCATTTGAGATGTAATCATTTCCAATTTATTGTATTTTTTGTTTACTACTAGATTGTGCCATCTGCATTGCCATTAATTAATATGATATGTTAAGCATAAATACATATAAATATTTCAAACAAGAAAGCTCTACAAAACTGATTGTAACACATAGAGCCCACTTAATCGGCCCAACAACAACACAACAACCAATTCTCAACAAAACTAATTGAGGCACATAATAATAATAATAAATCACTCAATTCTCGTCAAACAAACCAAAAGGCCGGTGGCATCTGAGACATGGTGGAGGTAACCAGAAGTTCAACTGACAAGGGCTGGACCTAATTGAACACGGCTGGAATGGCATGAGGTGGCCTGGAACTCGTCAGAACAGCAATAGGTGCATCAGAATTGGATGGGCAGTAGCGGAAATGGTGGCATCTTCATGTTATATATATATATATATATGTATGTATGTATGTATGTATGTATATATATTCATGGTTCTAGTATCAGTTTTTTAGGATGGGATGGTGCTTGGGATGGATATTGCTTAAGATCCGGAACCATCCCAAAAGAAAAAATACGTGACAGAACGGGACTGGAAAAGTCAAAGTCAACGGATTTTCATAGTCCCGATTCTTTCAGGACAAGACTTCAGGTCGGGTCGCGAATCTCCGAGTCCCATGAGCAGCCCTACTAAATGCATGTAAAGTTAAATAAGTAAACTCCTAAACCACGTAATGCCTAAATACATAAACCATTAAACTGCTAAATACTAATTCATAATTAATAAATCTAATTTTAATTGCTATTTATTATATTTATAAATATTCATTTTATTTATTTATTAGTGTATTTATTTATAAATATTTATTACAAAATAAATTATGAGTGGGACAAATATAATTTAAAGAATATATTATTTATCTAATAAAAATATGCGCTTATTAAAGAAGTATAAATTTAAAAATTAAAAATTATTATCAATATAAGTTACTTTAATTTTGAATCAATTTGGGTTTTGTAAATATTTTTTTAATTAATATCTATCTTAATATTAATAGTTTGTAAATTTAATTTTTGATCATTATTATAATACATATCAATAAAATTATTCATATTAAATTTATATGATATATAATTATTAATATTATTATAACAAAATATTGTATTAAAATTTCAAAAAATTTTAATTATTATTATATTTTCAAATGTTATAACCTATGAAAATGATAAAAAATTATAGAAATTTTTTTTGTTATTTTATTTTTTTAAATAAAACCTAGAAACCACTAAAAGCCTAAAACATAAATCACTAAACTCCTAATGACAAAAACTCTAAACACTTAAATCATTAAATTGGTATACACTAATAATAATTCATAAATCTCATTTAAATTTTTATTCAGTATAATTTAAAATTTTTATTTTAATTATTTATCAATTTATTTTATAGAAATATTAATTACAAAATTAATTATTAGTGAGACAGATTTAATTTAAATTAAATGGTTATCCCTAAATAATAAATAATAAATAATAAATCTTATTTTTTTGTTTATAATTTTAATTATTTATTTGTTTATTTATATATAAATATTAATTACAAAATAAATTGAGTTAGACAAATATAATTTATATAAATTATTTTTCATCAAAAAATTATTGATAATTTTTTAAAAGAAAGAAAATTCAAAAAAAAAATTTATTATATAGTAATATATTTTGCTTTTCTTCTGAATCATTTTAGGTTTTGGAATACTATTTTAATTGATATCTATCTTATTTATAATAGATTATTAATTTATTTTTTGATCATTATTAGAATATGTATCAATAAAATTATTTATATTGAATTTATAAGATATATAAATATAATGATTATTATAACTAAATATTGTATTCACATTTAAAAAAAAATTTAAAAATTATTATATTTTCAAAGGTTATAACATTGGAAAATATCAAAAAATTATAAAAATAATTTTTTTATTATTTTATTTTTTTAATAAAACCTATAAACCACTAAATGAATACATAGTTAAATCAGTAAACTCCTAAACCTCATAATGACTAAATACATAAACCATTAAACCACTATATACTACTTAATAATTAATAAATCTAATTTGTATTTCCATTTATTATAATTTTAAATATTCATTTTAATTATTTATTAGTTTATTTTTATAGAAATTTTTATTACAAAAAAAGTATGAGTGCGACAAATATAATTTAATTACTTTATTTTTAATAAAAAAAATATACGCTTATAAAAGAAGTAGAAATTTAAAAATTAAAAAGTAATATCCACTAATATATTTTACTTTAATTCTGAATCAATTTGGGTTTTATAAATATTTTTTAATTAATATCAATCTTTTTATTAATAGTTTATTAATTTAAATTTTGATCATTATTATATTATTTATCAATAAAATTATTTATATTGAATTTATATGATATTTAATTATTAATATTAAAATAACTAAATATTGTATTCACATTTCAAAAAATTTTAAATATTATTATATTTTCAAAGGTTATAACCTATGAAAATGAGAAAAAATTACTATTTTTTTTGTTATTTTATTGTTTAAATAAAACCTATAAACCACTAAATGCCTAAAAATAGAAATTGCTAAACTCATAAACGAGAAAAACTCTAAATACTTAAACAATTAATCAGGTGTACATTAATAAAAAATCATAAATCTCAATTTAATTTTTATTAAGTATAATTTTAAATTTTTATTTTAATTATTTATTAGTTTATTTTTATAGAAATATTTATGACAAAATAAATTATTAGTGAGACAGATATAATTTAAATAATTTATTTTTCATCAAAAAAAAAATATATCTTTATAAAAAGTGGCAAAATTTTAAAAACAAAAATTTATTATTTAGTATTATATTTTATTTTTATTTTAAATCATTTTAGATTTTGCAATTATATTTTAATTTATATGATTCTTATTAATAATAGTTTTTAATTTTTTATTGATCATTATTATAATATGTATTAATAAAATTATTTATATTGAGTTTACATTATATATAATTAGTAAGATTATCATAACTAAATATTATATTCACAATTAAAAAAAATTTAAAATTATTATATTTTCAAAGGTTATAATCTTTAAAAATTAAAAAAAATCAAAAAAAATATTTTTATTTTTTAATTCTTTAAATAAAAACTATAAATCACTAAAGGCCTAAACACTTAAATCACTAAACCCCAAAATACCTAAATACTTAAACCATTAAACTAGTATATCATGAATAATAAATAATAAATCTCTCTTTTATTTGCATTCATTATAGTTTTAAATATTCATTTTAATTATTTATTAGTTTATTTTTATAGAATTATAGATTAAAAATAAATTATGAGGAAGACAAATATAATTTAAATAATTTACATTTAATAAAAAAAATATAAACTTATAAAAAGAAGCAAACCATCAAAAAAATTATTATTTAGTAATATATTTTATTATTGATTTTGAATAGATTTACGTTTTGCAAATATATTTTAAATAATATCTTTCTTTTTAATAATAATTTATTAATTTATTTTTTGATCTTAATATAATATCTATCAATATAATTGTTTATATTGAATTTATATGATATTTAATTATTAAGTTTAGCATAACTAAATATAGTATTCACATATAAAAAAAATTTAAAAATTTTTATATTTTCATAGGTTATAACCATCAAAAATGAGAAAAAATAACAAAAATAAATTTTTTGTTATACAATTGTTTAAATAAAATTTATAAACCATTAAATGCCTAAATACATAAATCTCTAAATTCCTAAACCCCGAAGCCCCTGAATACTTAAACCTCTAAACTCGTAAACCTTAAATATAATTCAGATAATTTATATAAATATTAATTACAAAATAAATTATGAGTGATACTGATATAATTTAAATAATATATTTTTCATCAAAAAAAAAATATAAGCTTATAAAATGATGCAAAAACTAATAAAAATTATTATTTAGTAATAAATTTTACTTTGATTTTGAATCATTTTAGGTTTTTTAATTATATTTTAATTTATATCTATCATATTAATAATAGTTTATTAATTTATTTTTTGATAATTGTTATAATATCTATCAATAAAATTGTTTATATTTAGTTTATATTATATAGTTATAATATTTATTATTACTAAATATTGTATTCACATTTTTAAAAAATTTGAAAATTATTATATTTTCAAATGTTATAACCTTTTAAATTTTGCAAAAATATCAAAAATAAATTTTTTGTTATTTCATTGTTTTAATAAAAACTATAAACCATTAAATGCCTAAATACTTAAATCAATAACATCTAAATCTCGAAAACCCTAAATAGATAAATTTTTTAAACATGTATATCCTAAATTATAAATTATAAATCTCTTTTTGATTTTTTTCATTATAATTTTAAATATTCATTTTAATTATTTATTTGTTTATTTTTATATAAATATTAATTACAAAATAAACAATGACTTACAAGAATATAATTTATATAAATTATTTTTCATAAAAATAATATAGATAAACTTTTTAAAAGAAAAAAAAATTCAAAACAAAAAATTATTATATAGTAATATATTTTGCTTTGCTTCTGAATCATTTTAGGTTTTGTAATTATATTTTAATTGATATCTAACTTATTAATAATGGATTATTAATTTATTTTTTGATCATTATTAGAATATTTATCAATAAAAATGTTTATATTGAATTTATATGATATATAAATTTAATGATTATTATAACTAAATATTGTATTCACTTTTTTAAAAAAGTTTTAAAATTTTTATATTTTCAAAGATTTTAACCTTTGAACAGGTGAAAAAACAAAAAAAAATAATTTTTTTTTGCTATTTCATTGTTCAAATAAAACCTATAAATCACTAAATGACTAAACACTTAAATCACTAAACTACAATATCTCGATACCCCTATATAGATAATCCTTTAAACAGGTATACCCTAAATAATAATTAATAAATCTCATTTTTATTTGTTTTCATTATAATTTAAAAAATTCATTTTGATTCTTTAGTTTTTTATTTATATATATATATATTAATTATAAAATAAATTATGAGTTAAAAATATAATTTATAAAAATAATTTTTCATCAAAAAATAGATAAGCTTATAAAAAGAATAAAAATTTAAAAACAAATAATTTTTATTAAGTAATAAATTTTGCTTTGCTTTTGAATCATTTTAGGTTTTGATATTATATTTTAAGTATATATCAATCTTATTCATAACAGATTTTTAATTTATTTTTTGATAATTATTAGAATATTTATGAATAAAATTGTTTATATTGAATTTATATGATATATAATTTATTATGATTATTATAAATAAATATTGTATTCACTTTTGAAAAAAATTTAAAAATTATTATATTTTCAAAGGTTATAATCTTAAAAAATGAGAAAGAATACAAAAAATAATTTTTTTGTTATTTCTTTTTTAAATAAACCCTATAGACCACTAAATGCTTTCTTACTTATATCAGTAGCTCATAAAACCCGAAACCCCTAAATACATAAACCTTATAACAGCTGTATGCTACTTAATAAATAATAATTCTCATTTTTATTACTATTTATTAAAATTTTAAATATTCATTTTAATTATTTATATTTTAATTTTTAAGAAAAATTAATTAAAAAATAAATTTCGAGTGAAACAGATATTATTTATATAATTTATTTTTAATCATAAAAAAATATAAGCTTATAAAAAGATCGGAATATTTTAAAATTAAATATTATTAATTAGTAATATATTTTTATTTGATTTTGAATCATTTTGTGTTATGTAAATAATTTTTAATTAATATTTATTTTATTAATAATAGTTTATTAATTTAATTTTTGATCATTATTATAATATCTATCATTAAAATTATTTATTTTGAATTTATATGATATATAATTAATAAGATTAATATAATTATACATGATATTCATATTTCAAAAGATTTTAAAAATTATTTTTATTTTCAAAGGTTTTAAACTTTGAAAATCTAAAAAAATCAAAAAAAAATTAATTTTTATTATATAAATAAAACCTATATACCACTAAATGCCTAAAAATATAAATTGCTAAACTCCTAAACGAAAAAACCCCTAAATGATCGATCCATTAAACCGGTATACAATATATAATTGTTGGGCAATTGTGCTTCCACGGTAGTGAGATTGATATACCGAAATATAGAAACAACAGAAAACAAGCACTATATATATATATATATATATCCCAATTCAGCAACCATCTATGATAGAATCAAAAAACAAGAAATAAACAGCGAAAATAACTTGTTTCGCTAGTCGCTCAGTACGACTAGCTAAATCCACCAGAAAATGCTTTTGCATTACAGATTAAAGGAATAGAAATGTCTTACAGGATGCAGCACACAAAATAGTCGTGATAAATCACACATAGAGAAGAGAGAAAGTCGATGATTAGTTCCACAGGTCCAAAAACAGCTACCCGAAAATAAAATTACAAAACATATTATATTAAAATTTCTCTCGGTTCATTTAACCGGAGCGGGTCAGATCATCAGATGGGACAGGCTCTAGTCCAATTTCGGCCCGCTGACCGGTCAGCGGGACCTCCGTTATTATGCTACTGCTGCATACCCAGTCTCTCAATATGTCTTTTCCTACACTTACATGAAAATATTAAAAAAGAAAAAATATTTTTTTATACAAACAGATTATCAAAAAATAAATTACATATACAGTAATAATAAATCTTAAATCTCATTTTAATTTGTATTCATTATAATTTTAAATATTCATTTTAAATATTTATTAGTTTATTTTTTACATAAATATTATTTACAAAATAAATAATTAGTCAGACAAATATAATATTAATAATTTACTTTTAATAAAAAAAAATATAATCTTATAAAAGGTAGTAAAAATTTTAAAACAAAAAATTATTATTTAGTAATAAATTCTACATTGATTTTGAATCATTTTAGGTTTAGTAATTATATTTTTATTTATATCTATCATATTATTAATAGTTTATTAATTTATTTTTTGATAATTGATATCATATCTATCAATAAAATTATTTATAATTAGTTTATATTATATATAATTATAATGATTAATTTTACTAAATATTTTATTCACATTTTAAAAAAATTTTAAAATTATTATATTTTCAAATGTTATAACCTTTTAAAATGTGAAAAAATAACAAAAATAATTTTTTGATTATTTCATAAATAAAATAAATTCTATGAACCAAAAAATGCCTAAATACTTAAATCAATAACACCTAAATCTTGAAATCCCTAAATACATAATCATTTTTAACTCTAATACCCTAAATAATAAATAATAAATCTCAATATTATTTTTTTCATTATAATTTAAAATATTCATTTTAATTATTTATTCATTTATTTTTATATAATTATTAATTACAGAATAAATTGAGTTAGACAAATATAATTTATATATTTATTTTTCATCAAAAAAATATAGATAAACTTTTTAAAAGAAAAAACATTCAAAATAAAAAATTATTATATAGTAATATATTTTGCTTTGTTTCTGAATCATTTTAGGTTTTGTAATTATATTTAAATTGATATCTATATTATTAATAATAGATTATTAATTTATTCTTTGATCATTATTAGAATATTTATCAATAAAAATATTTATATTAAATTTATATGATATATAAATATAATAATTAATATAACTAAATATTGTATTCACTTGGGAAAAAAATTTGAAATTATTATATTTTCAAAGGTTATAACCTTTGAAAATATCAAAAAATAAAAAAAATAAATTTTTTGATATTTTTTTTAAATAACACCTATAAACCACTAAATGCATACACAGTTAAATCAGTAAACTCCTAAACCCCATAATGCCAAAATACATAAACCATTAAACCACTATATACTACTTAATAATTAAATAAATCTAATTTTTAATTCAATTTATTATAATTTTAAATATTCATTTTAATTAATTATTAGTTTATTTTTATAGAAAAATTTATTACAAAATAATTTATGAGTGTGAAAAATATAAATATATGCTTATAAAAGAAGTAAAAATTTAAAAATTAAAAATTGTTATCCAGAAATATATTTTAATATAATTTTGCATTAATTTGGGTTTTGTAATTATTTTTTAATTAATATCTATCTTAATATCAATAGTTTATATATTTAATTTTCATCATTATTATAATATATATCAATAAAAATGTTTATATTGAATTTATATGATATATAATTATTAATATTATTATAACTAAGTATTTTATTCACATTTCAAAAAATTTTAAATTTTATTATATTTTCAAAGGTTATAACCTATAAAAATGAGAAAAAATTATAGAAATTTTTTTTTTATTTTATTTTTTTAAATAAAACGTATAAACCACTAAAAGCCTAAAAACATAAATAACTAAAATCCTAAATGAAAAAACCTCTAAATACTTAATCCATTAAACTGCTATACAGTAATAATAAATCATAAATCTCATTTTAAATTTTATTTAGTATAATATTAAAATTTTTATTTTAAATATTTATCAGTTTATTTTTATAGAAATATTAATTATAAAATAAATTATTAGTGAGAAATATCTAATTTAAAATAAACCAGTATCCCTAGATAATAAATAATAAATCTCATTTTTTTCATTTTAATTTTAAATATTCATTTTAATTATTTATTTGTTTATTTTTATAAATATATTATTTACATAATAAATTATGTGTTAGACAAATATAATTTATATAAATTATTTTTTATCAAAAAAATATACACATACTTTTTAAAAGAAAAAAAAATTCAAAACAAAAAATTATTAAATAGTAATATATTTTGCTTTGCTTATGAATTATTTAAAGTTTTGAAATTATATTTTAATTGATATCTATCTTATTAATAATATTTTTATTAATTTATTTTTTGATTATTATTAGAATATTTATCATTAAAATTATTTATATTTAATTTATATGATATATAAAAATAATGATTATTATAACTAAGGATTGTATTCACTTTAGAAAAAAATTTAAAATTTATTGTATTTTCAAAGGTTATAACCTTTGAAAATATCAAAAAATAACAAAGATAAATTTTATGTTTTTTTATTTATTAAATAAATCATATAAACCACTAAATGCATATATTGGTAAATTAGTAAACTCCAAAATGCATAAACCATTTAACCGGTATATACTACTTGATAATTAATAAATCTAACTTTTATTTTATTTATTATAATTTTAAATATTGATTTTAATTATTTATTAGTTTATTTTTATAAAAATATTTATTACAAAATAAATTATGAGTGTGACATATATAATTTAAATAATTTATTTTTAATCAAAAAAATATATATGCTTATAAAAGAAGTAAAAATTTAAAAATTAAAAATTATTATACAGTAATTTATTATAGTTTAATCATGAATCTATTTGGGTATTGTAAATATTTTTTAATTAATATCTATCTTATTAGTAATAGTTTATTAATTTAATTTTTGATAATTATTATATTATCTATCAATAAAATTGTTTATATTAAATTTATATGATATATAATTATTGATATTAAAATAACTAAATATTGTATTCACATTTCAAAAAATTTTAAATATTATTATATTTTCAATGGTTATAACCTAAGAAAATGAGAAAAAATTATAAATTTTTTTTGGTATTTTATTGTTTAAATAAAACCTATAAACTACTAAATGCCTAAAAACATAAATTGCTAAACTCTTAAATGACAAAACTCTAAATACTTAAACTATTAAATAGGTGTACATTAATAGAAAATCATAAATCTCAATTTAATTCTTTTTAAGTATAATTTTAAATTTTTAATTTAATTATTTATCAGTTATTTTTATAGAAATATTAATTACAAAATAAATTATTAGTGAGACATATCTAATTTAAATAATTTATTTTTCATCAAAAAAAATATATATACTTATAAAAAGAGGCAAAATTTTAAAAACAAAAATTTATTATATAGTAATATATTTTATTTTGATTTTGAATCATTTTAGATTTTATAATTATATTTTAATTTATATCATTCTTATTAAAAATAGTTTATTAATTTTATTTTATTATTATTATAATATGTATTAATAAAATTATTTATATTGAGTTTACATTATATTTAATTATTAAGATTATTATAACTAAATATTATATTCACATTTTAAAAAATTAAAAATTATTATATTTTCAAAGGTTATAACCTTCAAATTTTAAAAAAAATAAATAAATTAAATTTTTTATTTTTTTCATTCTTTAAATAAACACTATAAATCACTAAATGCCTAAACAAATAAATCACTAAACCCCAAAATATCTAAATACTTAAACCTTTAAACTAGTATATTCTAAATAATAAATAATAAACCTCTATTTTATTTGTATTTATTATAGTTTTAAATATTCATTTTAATTATTTATTAGTTTATTTTTATAGAATTATAAATAAAAAATAAATTATGAGGTAGAAAATCTAATTTAAATAATTTACTTTTAAATAAAAAAAATATAAAATTATAAAAAGAAGCAAAATATCAAAAAAATTATTATTTAGTAATATATTTTATTTTGATTTTGAATATATTTACGTTTTGCAAATATATTTTAAATAAAATCTTTCTTATTAATAATAGTTTATTAATTTATTTTTTGATCATTAATATAATATCTATCAATATAATTATTTATATTGAATTTACATGATATATAATTATTAAGATTATCATAACTAAATATAGTATTCACATATTAAAATTTTAAAAATTGTTATATTTTCAAATGTTATAACCTTCAAAAATGATAAAAAATAACAAAAATAAATTTTTTGTTATATCATTGTTTAATTAAAACTTATGAACCATTAAATGCCTAAACACATAAATCTCTAAACTCCTAAACCCCGAAGATCCTAAATACTTAAACCTTTAATCTCGTAAACCTTAAATATAATTTAAATAATATATTGAAATATTAATTACAAAATAAATTATGTGTGATAGAAATATAATTTAAATAATTTATTTATTTTTTGATTGATATTTCTTTAAAAAATAAACTAATAAATAATTAAAATAAATATTTAAAATTAGAATGAATATAAATTAAAATGAGATTTATGATTTATTATATATGGTATACCGGTTTAATGGTTTAATTATTTATGAGTTTTGTTGTTTTGGTGTTTAGCAATTTATGTTTTTAGGAATTTAGTGGTTTATAGGTTTTATTTATATAATAACAATTTAAAATTCTATTTTTGATTTTTTATGATTTTCAAAGGTTATAACCTTAAAAAAATAATTTTTAAAATTTTTTGAAATGTGAATACAATGTGTAAATATATTAATCATCCTAATTATATATCATATAAATTCAATATAAATAATTTTAATGATAGATATTATAATAATGATCAAAAATTAAATTAATAAACTATTATTAATAATATAAATATTAATTAAAATATATTTACATAACACAAAATGATTCAAAATCAAATCAAACTATATTACTAAATAATAATATTTAATTTTTAAATTTGTCCTTCTTTTTATGAGCTTTTATTTTTTTTGATTAAAAAGAAATTATTTAAATAATATTTGTTTTACTCGAAATTTATTTTGTAATTAATTTTTTAAATAATTAAAAAATAAATAATTAAAATGAATATTTAAAATTATAATAAATAGAAATAAAAATGAGATTTATTATTTATTAAGTAGTATATAGCTGTTATAAGGTTTATGTATTTAGGGGTTTCGTGATATATGAGCTTACTGATTTAAGTAAGTAAGCATTTAATTAATAAAAAAATGTAGACTATGTAGATTAGATCCAAAACACAAATGCCTTAAAAGGTCTGTTTCAAAGGTCTCCCCCCTGTGCTAAATATAGATTCGTATGCCACAGTAGATGATTGGATAGAATCTTTAGTTATAAACTTTGAAAATATAAGCTTTGAAAATAACAAAAAAAGATTGTAATGTTTTCTCATTTTCATAGTTATAAACTTTGAAAATATAAAAATATTTAAAATTTTGGAAATGTGAATACAATCTTTAGTTATATTAATATTAATAATTATATATCATATAAATTCAATATAAATAATTTTATTGATAGATATATTAATAATGATCAAAAATTAAATAAATAAACTATTAAAAATAAGATGCAAAATAATTAATCAACTATTGATAGATATTATAATTATCCTGTATTATATAGGTTATATAGGTTTAATGCTTTAAGTATTTAGGGGATTTTGGGGTTTAGTAGTCTATATATTTAAATGTTTAGGTATTTATGATTTTTAATTTTTATTTAATTAATAAAATTATAAAAAAATTATTTTTTTTGATTTTTTATAATTTTTGAAGGTTATAACCTTTGAAAATATAATAATTTTTAAATTTTTTTCAAAAGAAAAATTAATATTTAGTTATAATAATATTAATAATTATAAAACATTAAAATTCAATATAAGTAATTTTATTGATAGATATTATAATTATGATGAAAAAATAAATTAATAAACTATTATTAATAAGATTGATAGTAATTAAAATATAATTTAAAAACCTATTTACAATGATTCAAAATCAAAGTAATATATATTACTAAATAATAATTTTTTGTTATTTAATTTTTACTTTTTTTTATAAGCTTATATTTTTTTTTGAATAAAAAATAAATTATTAAAATTATATTTGTCTCACTCATTATTTATTTTGTAATTAAGATTTATAAAAAAAATAATCTAATAAATAATTAAAATGAATATTTAAAATTATAATGAATAGAAATTTAAATGAGATTTGTGATTTATTATATATGGTATACCTGTTTATTGGTTTGAGTATTTAGGAGTTTTAGTGTTTAGGAGTTTAGCAATTTATGTTTTTAGGCATATTGTAGTTTATAGGTTTTATTTACGTAATAAAATTAAAAAAAAAAATTTTTAGATTTTTTCTGATTTTCAAAGTTTACCTATGAAAATAAGATAATTTTTAAAATTTTTTGAAATGAGAATACCATGTATAATTATATTAATCTTACTTATTATATATAATATAAATTCAATATAAACAATTTTAATTATAGAAATAATAATAATGATCAAAAATTAAATTAATAAGCTATTTATAAAATTAATAAGCTATTTATAAACTAGCATTCAATAAGATCATTTATTATTTGATCATGGGTGTATACATGTAAAAGGTGATTACTTTTCACAAAGGCAGCATCTTTGAAGATCTAAATAAACCAATACCAAGAAAGATAGATAGAAATACATAGAGATAGATAGAGAGATAGACATATAGATAGGTAGACATATAGAAAAGAAAGAAGAATTGGAAGTAAAATAGACAAATTGATAAATAGGTTTATAGATATATTGATTGATAGACAGACAGAAAGACAGATAGATAGATAGACAGACAGATAGATAGACATATAGATTGATAGATTTGTTGATAAATTAATAGATAGATAGATTGATAGACAGATTTATAGGCATATTGATAGATAGATAAATAGAAAAATAGATTGAGGAATAGATAGACAAATAGATAGATAGAATGATTAATAGATTATTAGACTAATAGATAGACTGATTTATAGACAGACAGATAGATAAATAGATAAATTAATAGATAGATAAATAAAAATAGAGATAGATAAATAGATAGATAGATAAAAAAATAAATAGATAGATAGATAAACAAAAAAATAAATAGATAAATAAATAGATAGATAGACATATAGATAGATAGATAGATATACAATTATTAGATAAATAAACAAACATATATATATATATATATAGACAAATAGATAGACAAATAGATAAAAAGTTAGATAGATATATATATATACACACACACACACACACATAAAGATAGATAGTATGACAGATTGATAGACAGCGAGATAAATAGATAGAAATATAGATAGATAGATAGATAGATAGATTTATAAAAAAATAGATAGGCAAATAGATAGACAGATAGATAGACATATAGATTAACAAATTATTTGAATGATATATAGATAGATTGACAGACAGTCAGACAGACAGATAGATAGATATATAAAAAATAGATAGCTAGATAGAAAGATAGATAAATAGATAGACACAAAGATATATATATATATATATATATATATATATATATATATATATATATATATAAGAGATAGACATATAAATAGACAAATAAAAGACAAATAGATAGACATATATAAAGATAGACAAATAAATAGAGAAATAAATGAATAGATAGAAAGATATAAAAATATATAGATAGATAGATAGATAGAAAGGTGGATAGATAGATAGATAGAAAAACAAATAGAAAGAAAGAAAGATAGACACAAAGATAAACATGTATATAAACAAAAAGATAGACATAAAGAAAAATAGATAGACAAAAAATAGACAAATAGATAGATATATAGATAGACAAATAGTTATACAATTAGATAGATAGACAGAAATATAGATAGAGAGAATGATAGATAGATAGATAGATAGATAAAAAATAGAAAGACATATAAAATGAAAGATAGATAAATATATAAATAGAGAGAAAGACATATACGTAGATAAATAGATAGATAGATAGATACACATATAGATATATAGGTAGATACATAGATAGATAGACATATATATAAATAGATAATCAGATAGATATTCATATAGATAGATAGAAAGATAGATAGATAGAAAGATAAATAAATATATAGATAGATATATAAATTGAAAGAAAGAAAGAAAGATAGATAGATAGAAAGATTGATAGACTGATTAATAGATTGATTGATAGATATATTAATAGATAGATTAATAGATATATTAATAGATAGATTAATAGTTAGATTAATAGATAGATTAATAGATAGATTGAAAGATAGATTAATAGATAGATTAAGAGATAGATTGAGACATTTTGATAGATAGATTGATAAATAGATTGATAGACAAAAAGATAGATAGATTGATATATAGATAGATAGATAGATAGAAAATTATATAGACAAATAGATAGATAGAAAGATACATAGATAATTAGAGAGATAGATAGAAAGATTATTAGACAGATAGATAGATAAACATTAAGATAGATAGATAGATAGATAGATATACATATAGATAGACATATAGATAGATAGAAAGATACTTATACATATAGATAGATAGATTGATATATTGATAGATGGACAAATAGATATATAGACAGACAAACAGATAGATAGATAGACATATAGATGTATTGAAAGATATATAGATAGATAGGTAGAAAGATTGATAGATGTATAGATAGATATATAGACAAATAGTTAGACAGATAGATAGATAGATCGATAGATATACATATAGATAGGTAGATTGATAATTAAATTGATTGAAAGATTAATAAGTAGATTGATATACAGATTATTAGAAAGATTAATAGATAGACTGATAGATAATTTGAAAGACATATTGATAGATAGATTTATAGATAGATTGGTAGATAGATTTATAGATAGATTGATAGATATATTAATAGATATATTAATAGATAGATATATATAGATTGATAGAGAAATATTTAGATAGATAAATATATAGATAGATAGACAGATAGATAGATTAATTTAAAGATAGATAGGTAGAAAGATATATAGACAAATAGATAGATAGATATATATATATATATATATATATATATATATATATATTAATTTAAACATAGATAGGTCGATATATAGACAAACAAACAGATAGATAGAAAGAAATATAGATAGATAGTTAGATAGAAAGATATATGGAAAAATAGACATATAGTGATGTAGACAGACAGACAGATAGATAGATAGCTAAATAGAGAGGTATTCATATAGATATATAGATATATAGATAGACAAATAGATAGTTAGATAGATTGGAAAAAAATTGATAGATTGATAGATAAGTTGAGAGATATATTATAAGATAGATAGAAAGATAGATAAAAAAATAGATAGATATGTTTATAAATAGATTAATAGATGACAGATTGATAGACAAATTGATAAACAAATCTATATTGATATTGATAGATAGATAAATAGACAAATATATTGACAAATAGTTAGATATAAAGAGTACCATTTTATTAGACTAATAGATAGACTAATTGATTAACATACAGATAGATAGATAAATTAACAGATAGATATAAAGATAGAAAGAAAAATAGATAGATAGATAGATAAAAAAAAGATAGATAGAAAGATAGACAAAAAGAAAAATATATAGATAAACAGATAGATAGACATATAGATAGATAGATATATATACAAATAATAAACAAAAATATAAACATATATATATATATATTCAGATAGATAGTCTAATAGATAGACAAATATATATATACAATTAGATAGACAAATAGATAGATAGATAGATACATAGTTGATTAACTAATAGATTAATGGGTAGATAGATAGAAAGATAAATAGAATGATTGATTGATAGATAGATAGATAGATAGATAAATAGACGGATTTAATGATAGATAATAGGCAGACAAACAGACAGATAGATTGATAGATAGATAAATAGATATATAGTTAAATAGATAGATAGATAGATAAATAGGTAGGTAGATATATATATATATATATATAAGAAAAAAAGATAAATAGATAAGTAGATGATAGGTAGATTGATAGATAGATAAAAAATAGATAGATAGATATATAAATAAATTAATTGATTATTAGACTGATACATAGATAGATTGATAGATAATTAGTTAGATAGATAGATAAAATGATCGACACAAAGATAGACAGATAGATATGCACAAAGATAGATAGATATATAAAAATAGATAGACATATAGATACTCAGATATATAGATAAATAAAAGGCAAATAGACAGACATATAAATAGACTGATATATACACAAATAGATAGACAAATAAATAAACAATTAGAAAGATAGATAAATCAATAAATATATATACAGTTAGAAAGTGGATAAATAGATAGATAGATAGATTGATTGAAAAACAAATAGATAGACATAAAGATTGACATAAAGATTGACATAAAGATAGAAAAGTAGGTAAATAGATAGAAAGATATATAGATAGACGAATAAAGAGAAATAAACAGATATATATATCGACACATAGATAGAAAAATAGATATACAAATAGTTAGAAAGATTGATAGATATATATATATACTGAAATATAGATAGATAGATTGATAGCTAGATAGATAGGTAAGAAAGATATATAGAATGATAGATAGATGTATAGATAGATAGATTGATTGATAGAGAAACAGATAGATGGATTGATTGATGGATAGATAGTTAGATTGATAGAAGGATTGCCAAATATGTAGGTAGATAGATAGATAGATATAAAGATAGATAGATAAATAGAAATATTGATAGACAAATTGACAGACAGATTGATAGATATATTAATAGATAGATTAATATACAATTGATAATCAGATTGATAGACATATTGATATACAGATTAATAAATAGATAGATTGATAGATAGATTGACACATTGATAGATAGATTGATAGACAAAGAGAAAGATAGATTGATATATAGACAGATAGAAAGAACTATAGATTAATATATATATAGAAAGATAGATATATATTTAGATAGATAAATAGAAAATTTTTAGACAGATAGATAGATAAATAGATAGATAGATATATAGATAAATTAAGATAGACAAATAGAAAATTAGAGAGATTGAAAGAGAGACAGATAGAGAGACATATAGATAGACAAATAGATATATAAAAATGATTGAAAAATACATATACATATAAATAGATAGGATTATATATATAAATAGATAGATAGATATATAGAGAGATAGTGAGACAGAAAGAAATATAGATAGTTAGATTATCAATAGATATAAGATAGATAGATAGAAATATAGATAGACAATAAATAGTCAATTTTGATTGATTGATTGATAGACACACATAAGATAGGTAGAATAATAAATAGACTGATTGAAAGATATATTAAGAGATAGATTGATAAATATATTAATAGATAGATTAATATGTAGTTTGATAGACAAATTAATAGATAGATTGATAGACATTTTGATAGATACATTGATAGACAGATTGATAGACAAAAAGATAGATAGATAGACAGAATAATACATAGATTATTAGAAAGATAGATAGAAGATTATTAGACAGATAGAATATAGATAGATAGATAGACATTAAGATAGATAAATAAACAAATAGATAGATAGATAGACAAATAGATAGATAGATTGATTGATAAATATTAGACATATAGATAAGCAAATAGATAGATAAAAAGTTAGAAAGATAGATATACATATATATATAGGATAGATAGATATGTTGACAGATAGATAAATAGGCAGATAGATAGCCAGAAAGATATATATATATATATATATGCAGATAGATCAATAAATATATAGAAAGATAGTTAGATAAATAGATAGATAGATTGAAAGATAGACAGACAAATGATAGACATATAGATTGGAAGATTGATAAATAAATTTATTGAAAGATTAATATGTAGATTGATATACTAATTAAAGATTGATTGTTTTGAAAGATTGATAGATAAATTGAATGAAAGATAGATAGATTATTGTTAGATAGATTGATAGTTCAATTGAAAGATAGATTAATAGATAGATTAATAGACATATATAGAAAGATTGATAGAGAGATAAATAGACAGATATACAAATAAATAGGTAGATAAATAGACAGATATATAGATAGAATGATTAATAAATAGAAATATTGAAAGACATATTGATATACAAATTGATAGATATATTAATAGATAGATTAATAGACAAATTGATAGACAGATTAATAAATAGATTGATAACCACATTGATAGTCAGACTGAAAGACTATTTGATAGGCAGATTGATTGATTGATGAAAGACAGATAGATAGATAGATAAAATTTAGTTTATTTTTATATATAGATAGGCAGATAGATAGACTAATAAATAGACAAATAGTAAGATAGGCGGAAAGAAAGATAGATATTAAAGCATATAGTTAGATAGATAGATAGACATAATTATAGATAGAAAGTTATATAGATTGATAAGAAATGAAAGATAGATAGGGTAGATAAATACATAGTTAGATAGAAAGATAGATACATTGATTGATTGATAATTATACAGATAGATAGATGGATAGATAGATTTATAAATAGATAGACAAATATCTTGACAGACACATAAATAGACAAATGATATACAAATAGACTAACGTCGAGAATATTAGATAGATAATTTATAGAAAAATTATTAATAGATTAATAGACAAAAACATAGATTAATTGATAGACATATTGATAGACACAGATATAGACAGATATAGTTAGACAACTTGATAGATATATTGATAGATAGAGAGACAATGAGTATAGAGAGATGACCACAGATATACAGAAAGAAAGATAGATAGACAGATAGAGTAGATAGCAATACACAGATAGATAGAGAATTGATAGACTATAATTATAAATAGATTTATAGATAGGACTAGATAGTCATATGATAACAAATAGATTGATTGATTGATCGTTTGATTGATAAACCTATAGATAGATGTATAAATAGTCAGATAAATAGATAAACATATAGATAGAAAGATTGATATATAGGTAGATAGATAGATAGACGGATAGATAAAGACATAGATGGAAATATAAATATAGATATATATATATATATACACACACACACACACTATAGCTAGACTGGATAAGAGACACATATATAGATAGATAGATAGATAGACAGATAGATAGTTAGTTAGATAAATAGATAGATTGACAATTAGATAAATAGATAGATAGATAAAAATTAGATAGATAGCATAGATACATATTAAGATAGACAGATAGATAGATATATAGATAGTCAGATAGATAAAAGATTGATCGCAAAATTAATAGTTAGTTGATAGACATATTGATAGATAGATTAAAAGAAATATTGATAGATATATTGAAAGAAATAGTTATAGAGAGATTGATAGGGCAGAGTGATTTAAGATTAATATATAGAGTGATAGATAGATTGATAGTCAGATTGATAAAAATTGATTGATAGATTGCTAGACAGATTGATAGATATATTGATAGACAGATAGTATATAGATTGGTAGACATATTAATAAATAGTTAATAGACACATATAGATAGATTTATAGAAAGATAGAGTAGATGGATAGATAGAAAGATATATAGATAGGATAGACAAATAGATTGCTTGATTGAAGACAAACAGATAGATAGATAGATACAAGATAGTTGATATTTATAATTAAACACAGATAAATAGACAAATAAATCGATAGATAGTTAGATATTTAGATAGGCATACAGAAAGAGAGATAGATAGGCAGATTTTAGATAGATAGATAGATAGATAGATAGACATAAATATATAGAGAAAGTTATATATATAGATTTGAAAATAATATACTGATAGATAGAAGGTTATATAAATAGATATGTAGATAGATAGTTAGTTAGATAGAAAGAAGAAAAAAAGATAGATATACTATAGATGGAGAGATGGATAGATAGATAGATCGATAGATGGATATTTAAATAGATAGACAAATATCTAGACATAAACATTGATAGTCAAAAAGATATACAAATAGACTGACATATAGACTATTAGATAGATAATTTGATAGACAAATTGTTAAATAGATTGATAGCAAAACATAATATAGATTGATAGACATATAAAAATAGATATGTAGTCATATAGTTAGACAAATTGATAAAGATATTGATAGACAAATTGATAGATAGAGAGACAGAGAGAAAGAAAAAGAAAGAAAGAAAAATATATAGATAGAAATATACAAAGATAGATAGAGTGATTGATATACATATTTATAATGAGATTTATAGACAGATGATAATCATATTTATAAAACACATTGAAAAACAAAAGATAGACAAAATGATAGATAGATTGATATATATATATTAATAGATAGTGATAAATATATAGATAGATATATAGATAGACAGATAGATAGAAAGATAGATATATAGGGAGATAGATAGACTGACACATAGATAAATAGATAA